>BLKR01000826.1:0-395136 GCA_011170035.1 Teleogryllus occipitalis | reverse complement strand
CATCACATTAAGTTTAAATCACAAAATGCCATAAAATACTTTTCAATAAATAAAAAAAATTAATTTTTCTTGTAAAATCAAAAAAAGTAGTAACATTTGTTACGCCACAAAAGTTTTGGAACGATATACCAAACACAACCTTAATTTCCATAAAATTAGTAATGTACTTTGAAATTAATATTTAGTAGCTCTTCCCTTTCTTTTAATTACTTCACTTAACCTTTTGGGTACACTTTGTACGAGTTTTTTTGTGAAGCACGTCGTTAATTTGCTCCATTCTTCTTCCAGCCTCTGCCTGAGATGTGCCTTGGATCTTATGGGCGTTTTTTGAACTTCTTTCTCTAACTTATCCCATACATGCTCTATGGGGTTAATATCTGGTGATTGTGGAGGAGGATGGAGTACTTTGGGACAGTTGTAAAGCAGCCACAACTGCACAATATGGGCTCTATGTTTGGGATCGTTGTCCTGGTAAAACATAAAATTGTTCGAAATACCCAAAAGTTCTGCACTAACTTTCAAATTTTGTTTTAGAAGATTTAAATAAGCAAATCTGTTCATAGTCTCTTCAATGAAGACCAGTTTTCCGACCCCATTTGCAGACATACAGCCCCAGACCAAAACACTACCACCACCATGTTTCACAGTTGTCTGCAAATTATTTTCCTGCAGCTCTGTATTCGGTCGACGCCACACCATTTCTCTACCATCAGAGCCATAAATGTTAAATTTACTCTCGTCACAAAAGATTACTCTATTCCACCACATTTCGTCCTTGTCAAAATGCTCTTTAGCGAATACAAGTCTTTTGTTTCTGTTTGTTTTGCTAATAAAAGGTTTTCTCCTTGCCACACGTCCATGAAAATCAGCTCTCCTTAGCACTCGTCTAATTGTTTCAGGGTGTACTTTTTTCTTGAGGTGTTCTTCAACCTGTACAGCAATTTTTGGAGCACTTATTCGGGGGTTTTTCTTCACCTCTCTGACAATACAGTTTTCATCTCGTTCTGACAGGATTTTGGGACGTCCAGATTGCCGCCGTAAATTAATTCTATCCTCATCTCTGTATCTTTTAATTATATTCCACACTGTAGTCTTCTTCATTTGTAGCAACGATGCAATACGCTGGAAACTTTTCCCTTTAGCGTAGTGATAAACCACCAGCTGACGTTGGTTGAAGGTCGTGTTCTTGCCTCGATGCCCCATTGCTCGTTTCGTTGCAACTGTTTCACTCGCTAGAAACACACTAAGTGAAGCGAGACTTTTAACGCTCCCCAGACTTTTGACGGTTGACGCAGGTCAACTCCTTGCCCTCTGAAGATCGTCATGATTGACGGGCAACCGTCCGTTCCAATATTTTTGTTGAACCAAAATTCGAATGATAATTAGTAAAAAATTAAGTTCATCTTCATTTAACGTCATTATGGTTTAATTCACAGCATCTTCAAATTGTAGGAACCCCATTTATAAAATAGTAATAATTTAATTCACCGCTTTTCTTTAGTCTAGATGCAATGCTGCAAATATACTCAGTTTACTGTCCGTTCCAATATTTTTGTGAGCCTGTATATATATAAAAGAAAGTCGTGTTAGTTACACTATTTATAACTCAAGAACGGCTGTACCGATTTGGCTGAAAGTTGCGGAGCAGGAAGCTTAGGAGCCAGGAGACGGACATAGGATACTGTTTATCCCGTTCGACAGCGTTCTGTGTGACAACGCACGTTTTCGCGTGATTTCGCATGTTAGCGGTCATTGCTGCCTTGTTGCAACCATTGTTGGAACATGCATCACAACATAGATATAACATAGCCGCCTTTCGTTCGCCGTTATCTATCTATATATATAAAAGAAAGTCGTGTTAGTTACACTATTTATAACTCAAGAACGGCTGTACCGATTTTCTGAAAATTGGTGAGCAGGAAGCTTAGAGCCAGGAGACGGACATAGGATATTGTTTATCCCGTTCGACAGCGTTCCTGTGTGAGAACGCACGTTTTTGCACGTTTCCGCACGTTTTCGCGTGATTTCGCATGTTAGCGGTCATTGTTGCCTGTTGTAACTCATTGTTGTAACGCAGCACTGATAAAAGAAGGCGATAATTATAGCCGCCTTTCGTTCGCCGTTATCTATCTATATATATAAAAGAAAGTCGTGTTAGTTACACTATTTATAACTCAAGAACGGCTGGACCGATTTGGCTGAAAAATGGTGAGCAGGAAGCTTAGAGCCAGGAGACGGACATAGGATACTGTTTATCCCGTTCGACAGCGTTCCTGTGTGAGAACGCACGTTTTTGCACGTACGCAGTGCAACAAGGATAGTACAGTTTATCACAGTAAGTGCGACGCGAGAAAAATATGGGACTGGCTGTTAAGGCGGAACAGAGTTCGCCGGGTCAGCTAGTATATATATATATATATATATATATATATATATATATATATATATATATATATAGTGTACAATATGATAATCACATTTATTACAAAAATTCTTACACGTACCGGTATGCCACCTACATTGTTTTAAGAGATATAGAATACTTTTCACTTGAGAACAATGCCTTTTAGTATAGACATTAATTTTATGTTATGACAATAGCAAATGACGCATTTTTATAGGACACTTCTTTTGTATTTTTCTTCAATTATGACTAATAAGTCATTTTTTACCCTTTCCTGTCATTTTTAAATGTTTCGCTGAATTCGTTGATTTTAATACTACTTCCTTCAAATAATATTCAAGAGATGCAACAAATGTGTTCGATAGAATTCCTGAGTAGCCTATTTGATTTCTAACGTCAGAAATTGTAATTTCAGCCATTGTATATTATCTTAGGTTCCTGTGACACCTTCAGTACCTTTGTCGGTTTGCCGATTCCGCAATAATGAAAATGAAAGAGCTTTCCTGGTAAAGAACAGAGCAAACCAAAAGTTTGCAAGCTGAATGCACATGAACAAATGGAAGAAGCCCCTATTACATCAGTTAGCATGTTCAAGAGGTGTTAATCTGAACTGCTTTTGATCAATTTTCTTACATACTTTTTCTCTGCCTCTAGGACACATTAGAAACATTTTAAGCGCATTTTTGATCATTATTGGCGATGTCTCAGGTCATCAAAATCTGCCCCCTATTTATGATAATACCTTCTCGATTGACATGATTAAGTTATTACAGAATTGAATGTAAACACGAATCTACTTTCAATTACAACTAGAACGATATTGTTAATATTTAAATTTTTTATTGAAAAATAACATAATTGTTACAATTAAAAACAAAACTTCTGTTTTAACTAAAACTTTATTCGTTTACTTTTTTTAAGAGTGAACCATTTTATTGCACTCTCAATGTCTCTATAGCATCACATATCACACCGGGCGTGGTAGCTCAGTGCATCAACTGATGTCACTGCAGCGCCTCTGACCGGGACGTCCTGGGTTCGAGTCCTGACGGCGGCAGGATTTTCGACACTAGCTTTTCAGCTAGGTCGAATTTAGTCGCTGTATGGAGGAGAATTCTAGCGGCCGGCTGCTCTGATCGGTAGTTTTCCGTTGTTTCTCCGATCAACACCAGGCGAATGCCGGAGCAGTACCCTACTAAACGGGCCACGGACCGCGCGCGATCTGTCCTTCCTCTTCCTTGTCCTATCCTCTCCCCTTACACACACACACTTACACTAGCATGCACTACACTACCACATATTACGGGAGACCGGTCGGGAACTTAGAGCTTGTCTCGGCTGGGGTGGTGCCCCGCTGGTGGGAGAGTCCTGGTTAGGGGGAAACCCCACTAGCCCACTGTAGGTCGGCGCCGGATCTCGCCATCCTGCTGGAAAAGATCACCGCCATCTCCCGAGAAAAAACATGCACAACACTAACGGGACTAATGCCCAAAGCAGTTAACGTGCCCGGCAACACGAAAAAAAATCAATCAATCTACAGCACCACAAACTTATTGCTCAATACACAAGATAGCAGTGGCGGCTGGTGTCCCAACAAACGGGATGTTGTACCTCCATCGAATGACGGAAACGTAATTCAAAACAAATATATAATAAAAATGTAAGCAATTCAAATCAATTAAAACTAAATGAAATAAAAGTCTATATTGTATTAACACTACTTACATAATTTTATCCTTCGTGTCCGAGTAAGGCATATACACCTCCCACGCACGTGGTTCTGGCTTTGATTTCCACTGGGCACTTAAATTCGTCTCCAGCACATTGCAACAAGCACTATTGTTTGGACACGTTTCACACAAATAAAATTATTTTACTTAGAAAACATCTCTACCCTGGTATATTTGGCAATAATGAAATATCTTCGACACACATTCGCATTCACAAGAACGCTCGCAAACTGCTGGCCAGCTGAAGTCACACTGACTTCCGCGAGCCACTAAAGGACTACCATCCAGAACCGCCACCTTTACACAAAGAACTCATCAAATGTACGTTTTCAATCAACAAATCTAATATCAAATAAAAACAAATTCTCCAAATATCATAAACAATGCATTCAATATCGTCAATAAGTGACTGAACTTGGGTTCTTTCAATAGCAAACGAAAGTCATTTAATTACCTGGCAGTGAGTCAGACGAAGACAAAATATGGGTATTCCCCTGAGTCTCCCTCCGTCGCTGCACAGCGCTACACAGCGCCACCCGTCTGGTTGCTGCTCCAAGAGGTCGCAAGTTCCCCGTGTTAAATCGAAGGGCCAAAGAGTACACAGTAAACCCAGTAATACAGTCAAACGCCAAGAGCGTGGTGCAAATACTGGTAAGACCAAGACATCGGAGAGCGCGCCAGATGGACGCTCTGTAATTTCAAAATGATTTCATATACATCGATAATGCTGCAATATCTTGAATAATAAATGGTATTAAAAGGAAAATGTATATTCCCCTAGATATTAACAGATCTTTTTCCGATTTTCTGGGAGTTGTGCAACCGTGCAAGCGAAGCACGAGCCGCCACTGCAAGTAAGCCTTAAACATCACTCACGGACTTGCCCGAAGGGACTAATCCATACTGTAATGTAATTCGAAGGCATTATTACAATACAATATAGAATATTAATCTCTGTATGATTAAGTCAATCTCGCTGATAATGTCAAACAATCCAAGCACAAAATAAGATACGAGGAATCCCTACAAGTCAATACAGACGGTGTTACCAGTCGCTACAATGAGCAAGATGTCATTTTTGTACATTAATTTAAAAACGTCGTCGTGGAATAAGTAATGAAAGATTCCGTGCTCATTTCAATCGGTCCGAAACGTAGGTGTGACAAAAAATAAGAAATGAAATGGTTCAAATTTTCACAAGATATTATTTATTGTGTAATTTTGCCACTCACTTCAAGTGCTGCCCGGGGCGGGCCGCTACTGCTGTCCCCACTACGCTACACCACTGGTTAGAAGGTCACAATAAGCTACAATTTCTAACTCTAAAGAGTTAGTATAGACATAACCTGAACAGCGGATTCTCTGACAACCACGATGCACATTTAGCAAAGAAAATGTGAGAGAAGAGAAGACACACAAGCCTATGACAGTATGATCGCAATTCTCAGCTCCAAGTAGATAAACGCTGGGTGTCTTCTGAGCCACCAAGACTGACAGCAATTATTCTCTCGTTTTCCATTTCGTTTCCACGAACGCTTTCTTCTTCCTCGCATATTCCCCTTCTCTCTCTTTACCTCTCCGCACATTTATTTCCCTTCGCTCTCCAAATATCCAGCTCGCAAACGACCCTTCTGCTCATCCTTCTCCTCCTCATTTCCCTCGGATCCCTCCGCTACCCATTCTCGAGAACTGCATATGATCCACACGACCTCCCAGCGGGGATCTCCAGAACCTTCAGAGCACCGCTCGGGGCATCCACTCGATCCCCGCTCAAGCCCGGGCGGCGCCTGCGTCGGAATTAGAATACGCCAAGGAGCCCTTTCGGAGTCAGTGAGTCGCGCGCGCGTTCCTCCTGGCGGGCGCGGGCGCGGGCGCGGGCGTGGGCGTGGGCGTGGGCGGGGGCGGGCGAGGAGAGGGGGGCCATCCGACATGGGAGGGTAAGGAACGAGAGCTGGTGAAGGCGGAGGGGAAGGAGTGGGCAGAGATGAGCGGGGCCGAAGCGGGAACGGGCATGCGGAAACGGGAGCAAGGAGTGACAGAGAGGACGGGAAAGAATCAAGGCACGTGAGTGGAGCGGGGGTGACGGACGAGCGCCAAGAGGGAGAATGAGCTGTGAGGATGGGAGCGGGTAGGGTTAGGGTTCGCTGGGGTGGAGACGAGTGAGGGAGAGGCGGGGAGTGTTGGAGGAGGGACTAGAAGGTGACTGGAGCGGAAAGGGAGCTGGGGAGGAGGGCTGAAGTGGAGGGGGAGGTGGAGGAGGAATGCAAACTGGTGTAGGCGGGCCGAGAGGAGGCTGCGGACCGGGCGGGGACGGCGGGGAGGGAGGAAGTGATGGAGTGGGCGAGGGCGGCGAGAGCGGGCATGGACTGCAGGGGGTGGTGGAGCGAGCGAGGATGGCGAAGCGGGAGGGGGCGAGAGGGCGGGTGAGGGCAGTTGAGCGGGTGAGGACGGCGGCGCGGGCAGGGGCGGCGGCGCGGGCGGGGGCGGCGGCGCGGGCGGCGACGGCGGGGCGGACAAGGGTGGTGGGGCGCATTAGAACAGCGAGGTGGGAAGGGGTTGCGGAGCGGGCGGGCAAAGGTAGCGGGGCGGGAAGGATGACGGGGCAGGCAGGGTGGTGGAGCGGGCAGGGTGACGGGTGGGGCAGACGGGGCGGGTGAGGTGGGCGGAGCGGGCGGAGCGAGCGGGGCGGGCGGAGCGGGGCGAGCAGGCGGGGCGAGCAGGCGGGGCGAGCAGGCGGGGCGAGCAGGCGGGGCGAGCATGCGGGGCGAGCAGGCGGGGCGAGAAGGCGGGGCGAGAAGGCGGGGCGAGCAGGCGGGGCGAGCAGGCGGGGCGAGCACGCGGGGCGAGCACGCGGGGCGAGCATGCGGGGCGAGCACGCGGGGCGAGCGGGCGGGGCGAGCGGGGGGGGCGAGCGGGGGGGGGCGAGCGGACGGGGCGGGCGGGGCGAGGGAGGGCAACGGGTGGGCGGGGGCGAAAGGGGAGGGCCGGAGGAGTGTGACGGCGAGTGGAACAGGAGTTGTGGGGAAGCGCCGCCTGGGGGTCGTCCTCCGCTGCTGCGACGGCGCCGGAATAAATGCAGGAAATCCTCGACGGAGAGACGCCGTTTAAACCGGGGCGGCGGTGGCGAAAGACGAGGGCCGCAGGGGTTTTAAGCAAGGTAAGGAGGCGGAGATGAAACCTCATAGAGGAGAAGCCTCGTGACTGTGGAGGAAGCAACGACGTATTTTAGACTAGACACACAGAATCAAGCTACGGGCAGAATGTGCACAAACGGAGGTAGTCAATGAGGACGGCAACGTTATATGAGAAATAAAGACAGGAGACTCAAATAGAGAGAAATCAAATCTTGAAAACGCGTAAGTAAAGCCTGTTGCACGCGGTGATATTTTCTGTAATTTGTTTTCATAGTACGATTCATAAAAGATAAAGTTCATAAACTATAACTTATTCACTGTAAAATTCGGGATTTTATAATAATACATTATGAATTGATGATATAATGCTGGGTAAACATTGATGAAGTAAAATTAAGGTAAGAGCGAAGGACGAGAGAGTATCGTTCACTTCATACAAACGGATTAATAATACCCATTGCATCGAGTTTCAGTTTATTAAAGATATGACATCAAAGTTCAATGTCTGTACTTATCAGCTTAATAACGGACACAGTTCCCATTGGTAGCTTCATTTTTCTGACTTTCTTTTCATTTATTTTCTTTCTTTTCTTTGGAGTCTTGGAAAAAGGCGCAAGTTAACTATATGTGCGGATTCCAGTCACTGCCCCATGGGGTGTCTCGGCATAACACAAACCAACGAAACATTTAACACGTACACTGGACACAGAATCATGTGATGCACAAGAATTAAGTTTACCAAGTCCAGTCATTTCATGAGATTCTCGTGTGGAATTCGTCTCTTTTTTCCAAATCGAATTTGCGTCCTATTTCAATGTTCGATGAACCTGTACCAAAGAACACAAAACAAACGAAAAGTGTTACAAAACGATAGAATCTCCATTTTAAGAATACACCGTTATTATTTTTGTACATTATTGTGTGGACTTCCTAGAAATCTCTATATATTGATTACTTGTCTGTTTGATTTATACATTTCTCTCTGATTAATCGAACACCTGTTATATAATAAAGCTGTATCGTTATTAACATCATTATGCAACGAACCGCATACAAATAATACAGAAATATACAATAGAAAAAAATATGAAATTGATTACGACATATTTTTATCAGATAATTTCATGGAAGAACCCTTGGACATTCATCAATGCCGACGAGAGCAACGCAACTGGAAATGCGGAGCTCATAGGACAACAAAATGCACCATTAAAAAAAAAAAACAATGTAGTTTTATTTCAGAACTCCAGTCGAACCTGCTATAAAACTAAATTACTAAAATGCGCACTAACATGCATACCTTTGAATCATAGTCACGGGCAGTTTAGTAATACGGAAGTGTCTTTTTTAACACTTACCTTGGCGGACATATCACATCAGATTAGATTCCGTCTTATTTTAGGACATAGTATTCCCCACGATGTCGGCCGAAACCATTTTTCGAAAAATTTGACCTTGTACAACTCAAATGTTTCATAAAACTATTGATAAAATTCTGACCGTAGGCAACAGCCGTAAGGTACAGTAAATTAAAACTGTATCTGGATAATAAACGAAACAACACACATCAATAATTGCGCTGAACTGAAATCAGTCTCTGCAACTGTTATAAAACGACGTAAAAGGGATAGTGAAATGTCATTTAAGTTGACGTAGGTATACATATGTTTACATATTAATTATGTTATTCCTGCATAACAGCAGTCTTCTCCAACTTTGGTCCTATTGGTTCAACTCCTTACGTTTAGTTATCACGAATACTCATCAGGAAAAATAGCAGGAATGGGAAAAACTGAAGATAAACTATGAACTGCTTCAGATAAATTGTACCCGAAGGGACACGAGCCATGATTCGAACATTACATTCGGCAATAGCCATGATTCGAACTGCTTCTTTGTTGCTGTATGTTTTCGATTACCAACTGCTTTACCGGATAGCTTCCAGCTTCCCATTGTTCTTCCACCGCAACCACCTCAAACATTCCTGTCTGCCGACGAGCGCCGCCATCGCTGCTCCGGAATCTGTCAAAACAGTCCCTTTTGAGAGGCGCGGCGCGCTGCTAAGTAAGCCCCCTTAAGGGCTGGCGTATCTCGCCCCCGCCGCGCCGCCTCCACGGAACGGGGAAGCGGAATAACGAGCGTGCTCCTGAGCCAGGCCGCCAGCGACGCCTCGGAGGCAGCCAGGCGCACGTAGGCGCGCCCCGCCCTGCCCCTGCTCGCTCCACACACCCCTCCCACTAGACCCCGAGCCACGCCCTCTACCCCGCACTGCACCGTGTGGCGCCGCGGGTCGCTCTCCACCCCCCACCCCCAGCTCCGAACCGCCCCTCCTCGACCCACCACGTGCTTCCTCGACCCCACCCGACCAGACAGCACAGGACACGACACATCCCGTCCCGTCCCTTCCAGACTGGACTAGACTCGTCTCCACCTAACCCGACCCGACCCGACCCGACCCGACCCGACCCGACTCAATTCTCCTCGCTCGACCCGCTCAACGCCACGCTCTATAATCCTCTCCTACCTCTCCGTTCCCTCCTCTGAGAAATCGCCACTGAGATTTATCTCTTCTGGGCATCTCCCATCTTAGAATGGATGTTCAGAAACGAATATAGTGTAAAAAAAATTAAAATGAAACTATCTGACTAATTAGAGTATTTATTCTGTGCAGTTTCATATTTAGGCATAATGAATTAGAATGTTTACTTACGTTAATTAACAGACCTAAAATACTGAAACACCCAAATCAAGGGCTGGGGTCGATCGACTTCCATCACACGGCTATTTTATCATTTGAAATAATTATTTAAAAAGTGTGGAATGTTTGCATGGGTCAAACTAATACTGTATTACACAAAAAGTTAAAATGCGTTGCAACTCTGCAAAATGCATTGCTGCTTATATCTTGGTAGTAACACTCTTTAGCAAATGCATTTCCATGACAGGTTCAGTATATTTACTCGTGAATTAGTGTTATGGTAAGTATTTTATAATTGTGATAATATTGTTTTCCAGGGCACGGTGATATGATCCAATTTATAATTTAAGCACCTTCTAGCGGTCGGATTATCTCAGTAAAAAAGCAAAAACACTAATTATTGGTGGTGATTCACGTATTAAAATTTTCCTGTCGCGATATCCTGCTAATCTAATATTTTCTCCTATGATAACAGGAAAAGTGAGACAAGAAATGGGGCAATGAATATGAACAGTAAACAAGTATGAAAACAGGAATTGTAGACATCTGCCCCTAAGTGACACGAACACAAAACAGACATCTTCCTGAATCTCTACCCAGCGATCGTCTTTGCCGTCGAAGGAGATACACCAGAAACTGTCCCTACCGATCGCCCTACAGGAGCTGGTGAACATTACAATGTAGTTCGTAGACGTCTCTAAGAATTTGAGAGCTAGCAATAAAGTATTTTTAATCACACACGAAAATAGTTCGTCAGCTGGGTAACCGAAGTCTTTTAGACGGGAGTAAGAGAGCTCAAAATCTATCTATCTTCGTTCGAAATGTATTCGTTAACAGTCACACGTGCCGATGTATGTACGAGCTCTTCATCGTTTCATATTTTCTTCGCCTCTAAGACTTAAAACAGTATTTTCTCTCGCAAACGGCTCTTGCAGACGTCACCCTCCTCCGCAAATATTGACGAGTACCCGACACGTGTGATTGAAAACATGTATGAGCTTCAGCTCTACGGGCATCATCGTGTTTTTTGGACCAAAGTTGATAGAACCAACAAAAAATAGTTTATTTGCTCTCGACAAAACCAATGTTACAAAATTAAGACGCGTGGAGTACAGCAAATACTTATCAACAAGCATGGGATTTTCTTCAAGAACAGTTTTTTTAATTTACATTCAAGTGTGAAAATATATTTTCGAAAGGAAACAGGAACATCAAAAATACAACACGCACAAGTGTATACATACCGGAAAAGTAAAATCGATGTGTTTGAAGCCAAATGTAAATCTTCCTAGAACTCTTTTACTCCCGTATATTCTGCAGTATGAGGTTGAGGAGTCCCTTTATCCTCGTTCCCTAAGTTGGAATGAGTGCGCGCCACTCCTAATCGATTATATCCAACAGAACTGATTTCTCAGGTAACGTATGGAGGAAAAGTCTTAGCAAAACAGCAGGAAACTCTTAGCAAATCAGGAAAATGTTCAATTTTTTAGTTGACAGCTCTGGGGACATTTATTTTTATCGATTCTCAATCAGGCGCTTTCATAAACGACGCGAAAACGATCGCAATCTATTTAAATCGTACGAGAAGGAACTTCTGAGCTTGACTACTGTTTGTTAATTAATGACGGTTGAACTGATAAAACAGTCAGTTCCTTTCGAGTCAAATTGAATTCTTTGAATAAAGAGTAACACGCACTGTACACTGCCTAGAGTAACTCCTTTTCCTAATAGTTCCAATAAATAAACAAATGGATTAAGAACGAAAATTAGCTATTCGCTTCAAGTCCTGAAACAAAATCCAAAACCATATAGGTTTTCATTTTTGAAGTAGAATTATTTAAAGAAAACGCTCAAGAGCATGGAAGATCTTGGTCCAATATTTGTTGTTCTGAATTTTTAGACCTAAAATTTTAAACTTTACTTCTTTAAATGTTCCAATTTTGTACTTATCAACTGATTCGCTACCGACAGAGATCGATCAGCTATCAATATCACGCAATACCAGCTTCAGTATTAATTACAGACAACCAATGCTACTGAATCCTCTTGCCACTACTTAGTTTGCATGTCAAGAGCAATGCAAATTTCCTCCTCCCAAATATCATGTGCAAAGTTGTTTTTTTTACATGAAACAGTTATTAGTAGTAACATTTTTATTAAGCGAGTATTTTACAGTTCTAATGACCGTTTTTCGCACTTGACACGCCAATGTTTTTTATTCCGCCATGCATCTTTCTCTGTTCTTCTCTTCTTCATTGTCGAATCGATGACGAACTTCCAAGATTTCCTTGGCCTTCCTCGTTTTCTTCTTTTGAAAGGGATCCATTCAAAGACAATTTTTGGTATTATGTCAGCATCCATTCTTATTAGATGGGCATACCATTGGAGTTGTTTGGATTCCACATTTTCGATCACCTGTCTCTATCTGCATTATCTGTCTAATCTCTTCGTTTGGTATCCTATGAAATAGGGTTTGCAGACAACATCGTCTCCAAAAATTCATTTCCATAGCATTTAACCGAGAGTTTATTGCATCCTTTTTAACCCAAATTTCGGATCCGTACTTCACACAACGCTCCACCATTGTCTTGTATCTTTGGCTCTTAGTTTGCTTTCTAATATTCGTGTTCCATAATATATTATGAAGTCTACTAGTAACTGCCCTTCCTTTGCTTATTTTTTTATGTCATTATTATCAGATCCATCTGCACTAAGAGTCACTCCAAGATATTTAAATTCCTTTACTACTCGAAGTATATCCATTTCTGTTTCTAGAATTATTATTATTATTATTATTATTATTATTATTATTATTATTATTATTATTATTATTATTATTATTATTAAAATGGTTACACGAAAAGAACGTTAAAATTTATAGGAGAAGATCTTGCGATGTGGCATACTTTTTCAGAGCCCAGGACTATCTTGTCTCTAGAGGTTGACTAACAATGATCTAATAAAATAGGAACAAACTGATCGTTTGAAGAATGTAATGTAAGGATTGTTTATAATAAACGTAGAAATCAATTATTCTCATTTCATACCATTTTCAACCAAAAAATCGATTCTCAAAAAATTTACAGACACTTCATTCCATTAAGACATTGTACTTTGTTCCAGTAATTCCACTCGAGTCCTCCAGAATCCAACAGCATCCACCACCGCACCAAGTCAACGACACCACCCCGTCTCGTGCGGACGCGACAAGCGCGCAACGCGCCGCCTATCAGCCATTCGCGAAAGTGTGCGCGCCAGCGCTCGGATGTTTGCGTCCGCAACACAAACATGGCGGCGGCGGCGGCGGCTAATCAAAATGTTTTCCTCCTCGCCGCATCGAAATTAGTCACCAACTCAAACACGCCCCATCGGAGCGCGCCCTTATCGTGGCGCGAGGATATCGCGCGTGAGCGAACACGCGTGCATGTGTGCGTGTGAACGAGAGCGCACACGCGCGTGTGAATGCGTGTGCGTCGCGAGGTGCCGGCGGCAGCCGCGAGGAGCGGTGCATCGTCACCGAGTAACGACGCACGGCCCCTGTGGCGAATGTGTCAGATTCGTATTAACTCATCGTCGCGATATTTCGCTCCCAAAATTGCGTGTAACTGTCTGCTCAATGAATTGGTTGGCAAATATTGATATGCTACTCCAGCGCCTAGAATGATGTGACACTCGCAATTTTGTGTCAACACATTAATAATAATTATAAATGGAAGGGACATGCGATTTGATAGCGGTCCGCGACAGGTGAATTTACTCTTTTGACACAATGCTTTTCCAGTTTGACGTGTTTGATAAGTGAATCAGTATCAGTAATCATGCAGGATGAATGTCATCGTTTTGCGAATGGCTCGTCCGGCAATCAATGAATGTAAATGAGAGGTTGTCCAGCTTATGTATTGAATGTGATCTCCGGCAGCGTGACCTCGGTGTAAGTCCGATCCACATTCTACGTCTCCGTATGTCGAAAGCAACAACTCGCTTAATAAATGTGCAGTCGATTCAATATGACAGCATCAAGAGTCTCAAAAGCCCCTCATAAACTAAATTTTAAGCAGCTTTAAAAGATAAGCTCTCTACAACGCAATATTACCGAAAACATACACGATGATTTTACACGTCTTTTCACATGAGTAGTTGCTCTGTTGGTTCACTTCCGTTTATTTAGTGTAGTGTGGTGTAAATTACTCTGAGATGAACTGTGTTTGAAATTTGTATTTGAAAGCCATCAACCCTTCAAGACACCGTGACACCTTCACAAGAATAAAATAAGGCAGTAAAAGGAAAACATTTATTCCGATGGAGTTTTAGATGTACGTCGGAAGCTGTGTATTTGCTATTAGGTATACTAAAAATACATTGGAAAGGATAAAGAGGGTAAAGCAATTCCCTTCTCATAAGGAAATTCTTGCGAACACATGACACTTGTAATACATGATTTTCACTATCCTTTTCTCATTACATTAATGTTTGGAGCTTAATTAAGATTCACATGAAAAAATGATTCAATACTCTTGGAATAACTCTAAAAAAATACTTTAATTCAATTAAATACATATTATAGAATTGTCATGATATAACTCATCAAACATTTCAAAAATACGGAATCATTTACACAATAGTTAACTCTCCGTTATTCTCAAGCCTTATGTGCGTCTTAGGGAATAATTTCAAATATTCAAGCAAGATAATCATAAACAAATATGCAACTCTCGCCTTAGCCGTTTAAACACTTAATATTTACAGTCTGGGAGACCATTAATTACAAACGTCGTCGCGGGAAATAAGAATGCTACTCCGCAAAGCCCTTGAAACCACCCTCCTAGAAAACCGCATCGCGACGTAAATTTACCCTCGCTGCAGCTTACAACCACCGTCCCTAATGCCACGGGCGCGCGGAACAACAGCCCGAAACCAAAGCGCGACCAGAAACAAAAGAAAGTAAAGCTGCGCCCGCTCGTTTTTCACGGCCAGAAACAAATTAACAAGACGCCGACGCGCGCGCTCCTCGCGGCGATGCATCACACTTAATCCCGCTAATAAAATACCGTAAATATCATCCAACCACCGCCGCGTGCGGGGGAAACTGGGCGATCCCTCGCGTTAGGGACGTGAATTAAGAGAACGGGCATGGTTATCGAGAGCCAACAACGGCGGGGAGGCTGAAAATAGCGGTCAAGAAGTGGAGCTGGGGACGGGGGAGGGAGCAGCGGGGACCGGAGGCGCTGAGGACAATTCAGAAGTTTCTAATGAAACGGGGCTTCCATAAATCTGACTGCGGGCAGTGAACTCCTTTCCCGACCCAGTTTTTGCTGCAAAGAGTCATAGAGGCTGGTCACTCCAAAGAGTACCGAGGAGCTTTCTCTGCAGCTTTTGTTTTTGCTTGGTAGCTCCACTCTGACTCCGACCAGTGAATTTATTGAATAAACTAGAGTTTCTACGTCTAATTACGTTGTCTCTCTTCCTTCGGTCATTAGCGAAAGGTAACAAGATTGTTATTTTTGCGGCATTATTTTTTAGGATTTTTTTCGTTTCCTGGCTACCATCCTGCCATTAACGCAAGAATACCAGAAACCCCTACAGTCACACATACATTCCGCATCTTCTGAGGTTACGGCTGTTCCAATAATACCGGGGGTCCATGACGTCATTTGCTTCTGGAACATAATAATTGATTCGGTGACTTCTCGTCACCCCGACTGTTTGCAGTGTGTTAGACATTTCCTTAGACCGTACAGGAAAGCTATCATCGGACAAGAAAGAGGATAAATCTGGGTCCGAGAGAAAAACATTGTTCAGAAATACCGTAGAAAGGTCGATACATTTTAGCTAGAGAGAGAAAACGTTCCTAATCTCGAGCGAAATTTCCGCAAATTAAAATCAGTAGGACTACATTACTAGTAAAATCGAAATGAAGGAAATAAACTAAATGTAGGTCACATATACCTCTCAAGTTACAAGAAAGGCTTTACATTCACCTAATCATTAGACTGACTACTGAAGTTATCGCAGATGAATTATCAATTGACATCGGACGAGGAATTTTCCGGCCCCTGAAACTAGGGTACTCTGACCAGGGGTGCGACATTGATATCGATGTTTTCAAAACATCGAAGATTTTGTAGCATATTAACGGCGATGTTTTTCAAACATCGATGTTAGGAATTCTGCTTGCAGTACCTTCATCGACCACTTTCTCTCGCTCGACATAACCCCAGTGCCCGGGTATTTTCGCATTCTTCATATACATTTCGCACATTAGGAGGTAATCAACGAATGCGCTGTGGACGTAGGGCCTGCCTCTTCTTCTCGTACCCTTATTCGTGGAATTAACAAACACATACACTGTCAAATTAAATTTTGTTGCACACGAATTTAATGTTAGAAGTTATTAAACCACCTTGTTTAAAAACATCGATGGTTTTAGTTTATGTATTATTAATATCGATGTTTGGTAACATCAATGTTTTGTGATCAATGTCCCATCACTAACTCCGACTGCTGAAGGTCTAAGGCTTCCTGGTAGAGATGTGACATCGATGCCGATGTTTCCGAAATGTCGACGTTTCTAAAAAAAACATCGATTTAAATATCTATGTATTGAAGCCCATGTTTTTTTGAACATCGATGCTTTATGCTCGATGTTTTTACGTTTTCTGTTTTGTTGGTGGATGAGAGATAATACTCATAATTACAATTTTGTAAAATTTAAAATATGAAATAATAACTGCTAGTAACACTGTGTATGTGTTCGAATCAAACGAACACGTTGTGCGAGCAGCCTATCCCTCGCCCAAGATGCTCCTGATATCGTAGCATTTCCTTCGTCTTTCCTCGTATTTCGCACGTAGAGGCATAATATAACTTTTGAAGTTAAATTTTAATTAAAAATAAAAATACACGACCAATGTCAAATTAAATTTTGTTTCGCAGGAATTTAATCGTTAAAGGTCACTAGATCAGCTTTAAAACATTGCAATTTAAAAACATTGATGGTTTTAGTCGCTGTATTATTAACATCGATGTTTTAATTTTGAACACTGATGTTTCGTAACATCGATGTTTTTTATCGATGTCGCATCACTAACTCTGAGTGAGCAATAGTGGTCGGAAAAATATGTAGTATGAAACGTCAAAATATGTACATAAATATGTAATGAAAACAGTAAGAATATGTAAAAAATATGTAAAATCAGTTATAATATGTTATATTAAAATACTCTAACTATAAAACATTTACCTAATATGAAATTACATTTACAAAAATTAGTTGTAAACAAATTTTAAATATAATACAAACGTTTTAAAAGTCATTTGAAAGGCACGAAGTGATGCACTCTTTGCACCATACAACTTTCCCGTCAGTAGTAAAAACATCATCAATTGTTAACCAGGACCGTAGTTAAGCAGCCAGACTAATCTCAATAGAAGTCATCGCACAAACACGCGGTATCTACGACCAGTAAATAAACACTGCAGTGAGCAGCATTCTCATTGAAATGTTACAAGTCGACGATCTCCAAAATTTTTCGGAAATGAAAGTTAAAGGTCACGAAACGCAGCGACAGTTATACTTTTCACACCTAAAGGTGGAAATGATCTCAGTTGCTGATGCACACTTCTCCCACTGAGATAACTGTGAGAATACACGACCGCGTCTTCACGTAGCATAATTGGAGTAGACAGCATGCAGTAATATTGCAGGAAAAATGCTGATTTTTTTTTAAAAAAACTACTTCTTGTAAAAAATGTAATAAAATTGAAGAAAACTGATAGAATAAAAAATATTTTGTGAAAATAGCAAAAACGTATATGTAAAAAATGTAATTTAGCACTGAATATGTAAAAATATATAGCGAAAAAATTGGATATTGTGTTAGAACAATTCGCCAAGATTACAATTTTCAATTCGGTAAGTAGAAAGACAAAAAAATGTAATTACATAAAAATCCCATCTCTTGTGCTCAAGGTCTAGGGCTACCTGGGCCTCGAGCGCTGCTTTTAACCGAGCGCGCCGGCCGCCGAGTGACGCGCCCCGCGCCGTTCACTTGCGCAACCGCGACGCGCGCTTATAAATCGGCGTGGCACAACGAGCGCCTGCGCCAGCGGCCGGTGCCAAAGCCGCACACTGGGGCCAGAAACGGGAAAAGTTGGCAAAAAGCATTTTTAAGCGTTTTCTCTGAATTTTTGGGAATAAAAAACACATTTTATAATTACATAACGACTTTAACCTCCGAATAACGAAATTGTTTAACCTCCAAATATTTATTTACATAATCTCATAGTCAGAACTTTCATCATGAGACTTCTTCAACAAGTCAATTTGAAGCCGTTAACATCCGTGTAACTTGTAGTAACCAATAGGCATTTGTGATAATTTTTCTCTACTCCATGTGTGAAATCAGTAGGTTAGATGCAATGAACAGCCTGCAAAGCGCTTCTTTTTTACTTCCAGGTTGCACTTTTTCTTCCGTTTCTTTCTTTTCAGTGTCTTTAATAACACCATACAGATCTCTCCTTGTTAAGAAAGAGCTATCAGTACCAGATCATGGAGGAAAAATAAAATAAAGCTTATTCTAGGTAGAAAGGCTAACAAAACTAGATGTGCATCATCATAAACAAAGTACCCTAACGCAAAATGGGGTAAACATGGGCAAACTTTGATTAATATTTTGAAAACTTGATGAATTCCAGAATCAGATTCAGTTAATATCATAGCCTGGAAATTCCCGGAAGGGAACTAAAAGACAATATGAAAAACCGGATTTAAAAATTTTCATTCCATTGTCATACATGAAGTTTCTACTTGGAATTACTACATTATTATTATTATTATTATTATTATTATTATTATTATTATTATTATTATTATTATTCATAGAATAAGTTTTTTAGAAATACAGATTTAAAGTACATATCTCTAGGTATCGTATCGTATTCATAGCACATACGATTCTGCTGCTCGAGAAAGCCAAGATATTTGCATTGAAAAACACACCTCTCTTCTTACTGCGCAAACGAAGAAGTCCGCCGCGCATCACTTGTGCAGGTTCAAACTTGCACTGCAAGGAGTAGCGTAATTCCCGCTTCCTTTCCTGATCGGGGCACGATGAAGGAGACAGTTTACTACCCCTCTCATGTGAAATGGAGCTTCCGAAGCACATTGTGACTTAGGCCTTTTTGCCAACTTTCCCACCCTCTGGCCCCACTGTGCGCCGCCGCCGCGCCGCGGCCACGAGCGGAGAAATGGCTCCCAGCGCTTTTCTTATCAACTCCATGCACTGCCATCAATCTAACGAAAACGAATTGCGTTATATTCAAACTTTACTACTTAACAATGAACTAACTCAGCGGCGTGGAGTTGGAGTAATTGCGACCAATGACTGAGGTTTGTTTTTCGAGGAAGTGTTTTCATCTTATGGTTGTGGCTTGGTTGGTTTTTCATATCGCCACGTAACTCATCTAAACTACTCCTATTATTCTATTCATAATCTTGCATACTATTGCAGGCATCATTTTTAGGAGGCAGATCATTCTGATGACCTGCCCAGAGAATGGACGTACGCCTCCTACCTCGCCTACGCTCAGTGCGCATCATCGTTTAAAAATATTGTGACCGCTCTTCCTTTTCACTATATTCACTAAAAAGCCTACAGCGGGTCACTCAAGTAACCTAGTAGTATTACTTGACCTGTGACTTGTTATGACAATGTCACACCAAAAATTAGGAATGGTTTTATATGTCCTAACTGCCCTACAGGAGTGGGTTCGTCTTTTAACCTGCTTTTTGTAATAAAAGAAACATAGGCAAGTTAATCTTTTAACTATGAACAGAGTTCTAGATATATTCTGTTAAATATTTGAATACAATTTTATCTAGCATTTACACATTGCATTGAAAAATTCTATCACTTGCTCTACCTTTAGCAATTAAGTGATTACCTAACAACTGCAGTTGCGTTTTAACACTTGCATAAACACTTTACATAAAATTATATTACCCTTCACTTCACAAAAAAACACAATAAAATACCTGTACACAAGACAATAATACATGGAAACACAAAATACTGAAAAAGAATCACATACCAAAATACCCTTTACATACACCTTCAAAGAAATTGTCACTTGAATAGTGAATGAAATATATACAAGACGTTGTTTCACTTTCACGTAGATTATTACTTTATACAATTTAGCCAGCAAAAAAGTATCGTTATGCAATGAACGTACAATTAATAATAACTCTTACTAATTATTGGTTTTGAACAATTTGAAAACGATTAAACAATAAATTGAAAAACATACTAAAAGAACAAATATTATCGTTAATAGAAAAATGAAAAAATAGGTTTTTACAATTCTTTACAGGAATTAGCTATCTGGCTTCCTTTTACGACTGCAATATTGTAAAAGATTACGTTTAAATGATTTTAATATAATTACTCGACTATCTACGTCTGTAAGTGAGGTGAATTCTATCTCTGTAGAATAATTCTCGCTTCTTTAAACAGTTCTTTTTTTTGAGAATTTCTAGTGAAGTTTTCTGACTCACGACACGTCGTCTCGAAGAAATATTTCCACAGCTTGGAGCGGCGACGGCGACCCAGATCCTTTCAAGGTCGTCTTGCTTCGGCGAACACGTCCTCTGGTGAATCGCTACCACAGTCCTTCGAATTTTATACAATATGACTGCAATATCTCCGTAATGAATTTCTTACGTGGTAAGCCAAGACGAAAGACCAAAAAAAGCTGGAAATAGAAAGAAACATTTCCTATAGCACATGCTTTCTACTTCAGTATACGTTCTTGAACGTTGAAATATATTATTTCCTCGTTGATAGAAAAATAGTATATTTCTACGTAATGCGTTCACGTGAATTTATCAGAATATTCATGATTTAAAATTCTCAATTCTCTCATACATGGTATCGTTATTTTAACATGATGAGACGAATTACCTTTTTCAAGCTTCTTATCGTCGAAATACGGCGAATTCTCCTCTCCGTCCAACACGAACAATTGCGGTGCGTCCAGATCGGCGGTCGGCAGCAAAAGAGAGCTTTTCGTAGCGGTGCTTTGCGCTAGTGCTGATATTTTCAAGGGTGATTTTTGATTGGTTGTCGTTCCATTCTACGCGAGTGCGTTCAGAAACTTTAATAAATTCTCGCAAGGGATACCATTTACTGCAGGCGCGATCTCTTGCAATTCGGTAACACTATAATTGCATCTTGTCGTGTCTTGACGTTCTCGGGTGCTTCTCAAAAATCAATGGAACCGACATATGGCGGATTCAATATATAAAGTAAGAACCAGAAGAATTAAAAGTCAGTACTACATTACATGACGACCGTTATAAATACTCTCATTCTATAACTCTTATTTACTTCTATTTTTTGTTTTCATTATTATTTTTTCTTATGTTTTTTTTCTTCAGCTCCAGGGGTGCCGATTTTTCGGCTATCCGCGCCGGTATTACCTACTACGTTCTTCATGAGAACACATATTACCTTTACAGTATAAACTGACACTTACAGGCTCCTCGGTCTGTGGTCAGCAGACTCACGACGCGTTTCGCGACAACACACATACATGAAAGACAAGAGACAAAGAACCATGCCCACGGCGGGACTCGAACCCGACACTCTTCCGACCGAGGCGCTGCGTCGGCACAGACTATAGCCAACTCGGCCATTCAGGTTGGCTTCTTTTGTTTTTATTATGACAAATAATTTCTAAACATTAATGACGCTATAAATTATGTTCGGAAGATGTAATAAATGTAATAGTAGCTTAGATAAATTGATAAATAATGGAAGTTATTAGCGTGGCAGCAACGTCACATTTAATATAACCGGCTCGAAGACCAGATCACACCAAAACTTCGTGAGTTTAATTCCAGAAAAACGGAAATACAACAAGGAAACAGTAGATATTAATTCAAGGAAATGCGCACTTAACTTCAACATTTGTACTTGAATAACACTGAACATTTTAAGTTCGAAAGGTAACACTCAAAGTTTAATTTTTTTAAATGCTTTCTCTTTGGAACGTCCATTTAAATGAATTGAACACAAAATTAAGTTCATTACGCTACGCGTTCAGAATTCTTGCAAATTCAGTCAGCCTTCATACTGCTCGTTGTGTATATTTCGCGACTGTTCATTCCCGCCTGAGATATGGCATAATATTCTGGGGAAATACATCTTATAGCTCCCAGACTTTTAGATTACAAAAAAGAATTGTACGAATAATAACCAAATCCCACCCACGTGATTCATGTAAGCCTCTCTTCATTAATCTAGGAATTTTACTATTACCTTGTCTGTTTATTTACGAATCAGTGGTTTTTGTCAAAAATGACTTACTTAAGGGCGGGAATATATTTTCAGAAAATACCGATGTCTATTACTATAACACTCGACGTAGAAATCATATTCATCAAGTGACAGTATCAACAGCTCATTACAAAAAATTCACATACAATAAATGTACATTATTTTACAACACTCTGCCAGATGACATTAAACGATTAAATTCGATAGAAAAGTTTAAATTCAAGTGAAATCGTTTCTGCTGCATAACTGTTTCTATACAATTAGAGACTATACTGAGCATCACAAGGAAAGTAACATTAACTTTAACAGCGATATTTAATGTATTATTTATCATTGGACTGTATAATTCTATACAATATGTAACAAGTATTGTATCGCAACTTCTGGGTCAATGACCCTCATCTCGATCAGGTTTTTCGTCCAGTTTCCTTGATCCATTGAGCAAATGCTGAGATGGCCCTTTGTGTTGCTTCTGGACATAAGTGTAACTTAATTTTCTGTGCAAGTCATCTAGAATTCAGTGGGAAATACAATTATTCAAGTTATCGTTTCCATGTTGTCGTGGCAGGAAGTATTATTCCGAAGGACAATATGGATAAGAGCCCAAAATTTATTGTTCATTTATCCTTAAAAATAGATTTTATTACATGGGAACTTTTTTTTTCAAAATTCAAGTAGTATATGACTTAGTGTAGGGATCACAGAGTTTTGAAAATGTGCACACAATTCACTTTTCCCCATAGCACGTCATACGTAGTTTTAACTGTTTTTTGACGTAAAATAAATTAAAAAAAATAAATCGAAATGCAGAAGCTGAAAGCAGACTATGTTGGCATATCGACCCACATTGTGAGCAAAGAAAATGCCAAAAGGACTTTGTGTATAATACATTACTACCGTACAGTATTATTTGGGAGGGAGAGCCAGAATCGGAGTTGAAAATATTCTATCGATACTCAAACTGCAGAATAATAAAAAAAGTAGATTGCTGATACATTAAATTGGATATTCAATTAGTATTAACTTTTCACGAGTGTTCTTACATACCCATTCTGATACTTGAGGTTAGTCAGTAGTATTGTCGTAGAAACTAGTGGGGCAAATACTTCTGCACATACTTCCTCGTATTATTTCTAAGGGTTACCATTTTAAACGTAAATGCTACTGATCGTTCAGACATCACTTAATAAACTCTTATAAACAACCAAATAGCCGGTAATTTCAAAAATTCATTTCTTTAATAATTGAGGATTCAAAATTTTTAAAGAAAAATGTTGCGTTTAACATACAATTCATTATATTGTGCTCTAGCTCTACCTAAATAAATTTGGATTCGCTTTTCAAAATCTTGTTTTAATATTTTTGGAAAATTGTCGCGATCTTACTTAAAATTACCCTAAAAACTATTAGTACTTTAAAAAAATTCTACATAATGATTTACCTATCTAATATTGAGTAACAAAAAGCGTTCAGAAAGAACGTCTCTAGCTTCAATAACGAAGGTGTAGGATACGTCCGAAAAAGTGTTAACTTCGCAATTTTACACATTTCAGAGATTTTAATGTGAGATAAACTATGCCATCTCAGTTATAAAAATATGACCAAATTAATTACATTTTAATTAATTTAGAGAAGAATTATTAATTAAATGTGTGTTTTTTCTATAGAGAAGACGGATGGATAGCATTATGGCAAGATGATGCGGGCAGATCGAAAGAAGTCGCCATGTAGTACGGTCACGTATGATAAGCTCGCGATTTAAAAAGCTTTCGAGTGTGGTTTCTTGGTGTGCGTATGTCTGACGAGGAAGAAAATATTCCTGGTTTTCACCAGCAAAGAGGAAATTCGCCGTCCAAGAGAGCCAATCGACATCGTGCATTCATCGAAAGGAAAGTGTAAAATTACCAAAGAGAGACAGAATAACTTTATTTGAGGCTAGAGATTGGTTTAATTTTTAAAATAAAATAAAATCATATACAAAACGGCCATTCAATAGTTTTAAATTAGGTAAAGTTTGCACAGATCTGCGCACGAAAGATATGAATGCCGTTATATGTTAATTAGTGTGAATGTGATTCTTTTGTATAATAATAATAATAATAAGAAGAAGAAGAAGAAGAAGAAGAAAAATGTGTAATTAAAAGGATGGTTGTATACATAATGTTGAAATAAAGGTCGAACTGACGCAGCTGCAAGGAAGTCGGGACATTTGTTAAGAAAATAAATGACGTAACCAAAGTAATATAAATATTTGCAATATTTGCTCTGTTCCGAATATTTATGTTACTTAGGTTTCATATTGATGTTTTGTTTGTTTTAAATTGGTGAGTTTCAATGTTATACTATAACGAGTACTATATGTTTTTCTGTGTAATGTTTTTCTTTTTTCTTTATATTATTTTCTTATAATATTGTTTAGTGATTATGTCATATTTTTTTCTCCGTTACACAGTCTAGCCTGACGATGGGGAAAAATGAGTACCCCGAAACGATGCTCCGAAATTTCCAAACAAACTCTGTATATATGTATACAAATTAAAAATAGGATTTTTTTAAGTAGGCCGTCTGTCAAAATCTTGAAGCCAAATACATAGAAACTGAATTGAAGTGAACAACAGACACTTTTCTGTATTGGAGGAGAAATCTAGCAGTCGGCTATCCTAACAAACGGACCACGACGCGATCTTTCCTTCCTCTTCCTCGACTTATCCTCATCCATCACTTACACACACTTACATGCACTACACTACCACACATGTCGGGAGCTTAGAGCGCGTCCCGGCTGGGGATGGTCTCCCACAAGTTGGAGATAACTGGTTGGGGAAAATTCAGCACGTCAGCGGGTAGGTCGGCGCCGGAAGAACACCGCCACCTCCCGTGATGAAACAAGCACTACACTTATGTGACTAATGGCCATAGCAGTTGACCCATCACGAAATAATCAATCAGAATCCATAATTAATCTGCAAAGCGTTTAACATGGCTGCAGGGTCTGATATCCACCAGGGGCGCGGTCCTCGGAGCGCCGCGCCAAGAGGCCGCAGCTATCTGGCCAATCGCCTCTCCGCTCCGCTCCGCGCCCGGCCAGAGTGCCCGGGGCTTCGTGCGTGCCTCCAATTAATAAGCGGCTCTTCACCCACAAGTGTTGGCGCGTCGGAAGGCCGAAACAAGGGAGGCGCAGCCCGCGATAGCATCGTGTTTGGGGCTCGATAGCATCGCCGGTGGCGGGAGCCTTGCGCGAGGCCGCGTGCAGCGCCCGGGCAGCGCTGCGGCCGCCCGCCGCTGCACCTGCCGAGCGCTGGCCAAGGGCTGCGCAGGACGCCACGCTGCCCGCTTCCTTCTTATTCTATTGTCTCTCGTCCGCCTTTCTTCTCCTTCAGCAGCTTCTTTGTTATTCTGTCACCCCTTTGCCCTACCTACTCCCATCATCTTCTTCTTCCTACCTCACTTTCTCCTCCTTGCAACTCTTTTCCTTTTATTCTTACTTCACATCTCACCATACCTGGAGAGATGGCCGAGGCCATCAACTGATGTCATTGCAGTCCCTCTGACCAGGAGGTCCTGGGTTCGAGTTCCAGCGGTGGCAGGATTTTCGACACTAGTTTGTCAGCTAGATCGAATTCACTAGCTGCCTGAAGGAAAATTCTAGCGGCTGGCTACT
Organism: Teleogryllus occipitalis; assembly: GCA_011170035.1. Classification (NCBI taxonomy): domain Eukaryota; kingdom Metazoa; phylum Arthropoda; class Insecta; order Orthoptera; family Gryllidae; genus Teleogryllus; species Teleogryllus occipitalis. The sequence goes on along the minus strand of BLKR01000826.1, from coordinate 369,171 downwards.
CTGTTCGGTTGTTTTCCGTGATTTCTCCGATCAACACCAGGCGAATGCCGGAGCAGTACCCGAACAAACGGGCCGAGGACCGCGCGCGATCTTTCCTTTCTCTTCCTTGACCTACCCTCAACCCTTACTTGCATTCACCCGCACTATGCCACCACACTTGCCTAGAGACTGGTTGGGAGCTTAGAGCTTGTCCAGGCTGTAGTGGTGCCCGGCTAGTGGGATATACTTGGTTGGGGAAAACCCCGTTAGCCTACGGTAGGTCTCGTCATCAGATATCACCACCCAGTGGGGGAAGACCACCGCAACCTCCCGAGAAAACATGCACTACAATTACGGGACGAATGGCCCTCGTAGTTGACGCGCCCGGAATCAATCACATCTTACCATCCAGCATGGGAAGTACACTTCCACCTCTCGTGATAAAAAGCATGCACTACATTTACGGAACTAATCTCCATGACAGTTGACGCGCCTAGAAAAAAATGAAATAACCAATAAATTCTTATCACACCTTTCTTCCTTTCTTCTACTTCATCCTCCTCCTTAATCCATTCTAGTTTTTTACTCTACATTCCTTGTTCTTCCTTTCTTCCTCTAGTGTCAAGTTCCTGACGCTATGTTGGCAATATGAATTTGCCTTCAACGTGAAGATATGAAACGATGAATGAAAGAGATGTAATCAGCTACATGGTTGTCAGCTTTTGACTACCATGCTATGTTTAACCTTTGCCGGCACAAGCACTAGGTGAAAAGGAACGGTCTATCAGTTAACATCTAAACTCACCAGCCAATTGCAAAACGACAGCTACCTCAGATTTCTTCTGAATTTGTGTCAAACTGCACTGGTAATACTTATGGATGAAAAATTCGTATGTGCTTTACCCTCTCAATAAAAGGACGGTGCGTTATCTACACTAATCTGCAGGGACAGTAATTTCGAACCGCGATCTGAAGATTCCATCTCGATCCTCCTCTCGGAAAGCCTCGCGAGCCGCCCACGCGCTGGTCGCCGCGATCACAGCGCAGGCGCGGTCCGCGAGGCGGGGTACGAAGCGCAGCGCGCGCCCGCTGCCGCCAATCAAATAACACCCTCGCATGTTGGTCTCGATATTTTCAGAAAAATAAAGTCACAAACACGCAAAGGAGTTAGATGTAAATAACAGAAGGAAGGCATGGGGAGAATTTAACTATGGTGCCTGAGATTTCTTTTCCAACACCAATTTCATTGTAGCACACTAAATACACGTTAACAGTCTATTAATATGTTTTAGAAAAACGTGTATCTTGCCTAACATTATGTTTATTATTGCCATTTACGCTTTGCGGCTGTGGTAGGAGTTGCCACCAGTGACACTGGATTGCACTGACACCTGCGAAGTGGAGTCTCTCCTATACGCAGTTGACAACTTCGCCACCACTGACATTAGCGAAACTGGTTCTGGGACTTGCATGCGAGTTTAAATCAGATGGGGCTAGGAAAATCAATTAGAGTACAATTGTTCTTCATTTTTTACAGTGAAAACTGTCAAGCGGTCACTACTGGTTCCAGCTTTAGCTTCGACCCTTAAAAGCTGATTAAACAAGGTCAAGAAGTGACGGGAAGCGTAATACATCACGTCTAAGTTGGTAAATTACTACGAAATAAAATGTTTCCCACAGTCATTTTAATGATCTTAAATGACAATATACAACAAACAACTTACATAACAAACTACCCTTGAATAATAAAACACAGACAAAATTCACGCGTTTTTTTAATAAACTTTTTCACAAAAAGTATCTTGTGGACTTGTTTGTTTAAGAAGTTTACATCTCTTTTTTAAGTTTACAACAAGTTTACATCGCTACACCGGTTTTCAATCTTCCTAAAAATGGGCTATTTACTATAATTTCATTCTTTTTTCCTTCTACACTTAAAATGTCAGCATGCTCTCTCTCAGACAGTCGCTCTCTTTTTCTAGGACCAATGCCTCCATTCGGCTAGTGTCAAAAACCCTTATCTTGTGATTTATTCTCTTCTTCGCGAATCTCACAATTCTACACCCCTTGGAATCGAATTTACAAGCAACCTAGATTTCAAAATACAGTTCACATTCTGGGAAAATAGATGTCCCTCGAAGGAGTTTCTTTGATCCTCGGAGTGGAATCACCCACGCGGCATGCTCCGCAGGCCGTTGACAAGTTCGCACAGAATGGAAGCAAACAATAGCAAACTTCACAAGAATGCTGCGCAATGGACCAAACAAACGCCTTGTTACTTCACGGACGCATCGCTATTAAAATCATCATTGTAAATTGGAACCGAATTTAATCCCCCTGTCCAGTTGACCGTCTCTAGATGTCACCGTTCTTCGAAGACATCACCAAACTCCTACTTCAAGGTTATGTTTCTATGAGCATGGTCAAAACTTCTTTTAAACTCTCAAGATCGACAGTTTTAATTCGGCTTCAGTTGAAAGAGCGATCAGCGATTATCATCAACCGCCAGTTAATTTCATGATCATTATAAAACACCGAAGACTGAGTTCAGAAATAATCAGCCCAACACAAAACACACACAAATAATCCATATAATTATTGAGATAACATAATTTACTAATTGAATAAGTATCACATATATCAATGAAATATTTATGAATTAAATAGAAATACTTTAAATCTGGAATATAACTCAATACTACTAATATAGCTGATTACTACTACTACCTTAAATCTGGTATATATATTGAATACTATTAATACAGCTGAATACTAGTTGCACGGCTAAATACCAATGCAGAAGCATATAGATTTCAGATCATTCCGTTCCTTCAAAGAATGTAAATAGATATTCCATTGTAACGACGTAAAAACAATGTTTACTTCCCATGACAATACTAACGACTTCTGGTATTCATGTGTGACAAATAATGCATAGAGGTCAATTAAGTCTACCTTAAAACCAGCCCTACATTATCGGAGAAGCTTTCAGACGAATTTCAATTTAAAACAATGTGCACCTTTTGGAAAATAGAAAAGGACTAGTGGTAACAAAATTCACCACTCGCTTTAAACTGTGCTGCCTCATTTTCGTTTCAAAAAAGGCAGACACGAAGCAAATACATCAGTTACAGAACTATTTCATTCACAGTAATGTAAAAATGCATCACACGAAATGAAACTGGCGCCTCCCAGTGCAAAGTACGTGAAAGCATGATATGTCCTGTAATACACGTGGCAGATAATATTTACTCGAGTCGAATTTACACAAGAATCGTCTGCGCACCCCTGGCATACACCGCTCCATCGCATGTTCCATCATCAGTCATTATCAGCTCCCCTCCCTCTCCGACCCCTCTGCAGGCGAACTGGCGGACGCCAGACCGATCCCCATTACGCTCATACTGCACCAAAAATGCCTCGATAGCTTTATACTTGCTGGCCTACAGCAAGTTCCATAGTCTTTTATGAAAGAGCTATTGTAAATTTCATGTCTCATTTTTTAAATAGTCTATTCTGCAGAGAACAAAAGGCTATTTGCACATTTTTGTAGTTATTATTTACCAGGCAAAATCTCGCACATTTTTTCCGACAACATTCATTTTCGGAGAGTCCATTCTGAAAGAGAATGAACGAAATAAATTGCTAAATCCTTCACATTTGTCCAATCTCCATGCAGTAATCTTCTTTCGTAACAAATGAAAATAATATTATTTTTCTGTTATTACTGAAATTTAAAACCGTCATCGGCACTTTCGTAAAAGTTTTATTTATTTTTTGTATAAGTTCGTTTTTATTCAAAATTTGAAAGTTTAAAGTAAGTCTAAAGGCCATAATACAAATCGCCAAAGAAACAGGGTAGTCATCTCCAGGTATCTCTCTCAGTGGGACCGCCTCAACCAAGCGCTAAGCTCCTGAGGTGTATGGTAGTGGAATGTACGTGAGTGTGGAGGGTGTACGCAGATTAGAAGGGGACGTAGATGAGGAAGAAAAGATCGCGCGCAGTCCGTGACCTTTTTTTAATAAGCTTTATTTTTTGGTCGCATGAACTGCGAGGTCATTAGCGACCTTTTACCAATTCTTTACAATTTATCAAATAATTTTATAACCTTTAGCTATTTGAAAACATTATAAATGTGAGATGTTTCCGTTAGTACTTTGGAAAGACTATTTGAAAGCGAATACGTCGTACGTAACTCTGAATACACTGAGCAATCTTTTAAGATATGTTGAATAGTTATTGATATGTTACAGGACCCTTTTCTAAAGTAATAATCGGGCATTCTTCTGGTATTGATCGGAGAGGCCATCTACCAAACTACCGATCAGAGCTGCCGACCATTAGATTTCTCCTCCAGAATTTGATCTAGCTCTGTAGCTAGTGCGGCCAATCCACCACCCTCAGAACACGAACCCTGTGACCTGCAGGTCGACGACGCCACGGAGGCAACTGAGCCATCGCAGTGGGTAAGAATGGCCGTGGCGGGCCGCGACGCCCTGAGTAATCCCGCTAATAGTGATGCGCGCGCCGAGCTAATTGCGCGCGTCCGGGCCAATCTGGGCGCGCCTCTCCGCGGGCGGCCGCTCCCAGGCCGTCCGACGGGAGTCGTGCGGAGCGGCGCGGAGCGGCTGAGCGGCCGAGCGCTGGCCGGGGCTCCGGGGACGCGCGCGCGCGCGCGCACGCACGCACGCGGGCGAGCGCGGGGGCGGGGGCGGCGCCGCCCTCCGGGGAGCACGCGAGGACGGACGGCCCCTGGGGGAGCACGGCACTGCGGCCCCCTCCCACCTCCCCAACAGCCGGCCCATCGCCCGAAGCTGCGGGCGATGAATTAAGGATCACATTCAATAAAGCATGCTCTTGAATAGAACGGTATCTGTCGTAACCACGCCCACTTCCGTTCTCATGGCCGGACTAATTTATTAGCATAAGTGTGAGAGTAATGGGGGTTTCAAAAACAATATCGATATTTTGCTGCAGTTTTAAGCTATCGCAAAATCTGAGCTGTGACTGCAACCGATCTTTGAGGGCGTAGTGGGCTAGATTCTCTCGAAAGATATCCATGTTTTATACATTTCATACAAGTTTTAATATAAGAAAGCCTCTGTAAATTGTTCTCTCCCCCTCTCAAATATTACTGGATTTTGGAGTCAAAGGAAAATAATAAACAAGTATGATATGATGCCTTATTATGCAGTGGATATTACCAGTATCTAATAATGTGAATCATCAGGCATCATATCATATTTGTCCAGAGACTTCCAGGAACAATTTACTCTACTGTGAGGAACATTCCCTTCGCTAATCCCAAATTAAGGAATAACAAAAGAGAATGGTCAATATTATCATTATGAATTTCGATTCCAATCACTATACAGCTCAAGAACGGAAATGTCATGAAAAATAATTTCACAATAAAAACGATCATTTAATGCAAACTCTCATCAAAAAGACATGCACAAAAACATCAAGCTGGGCTCTGTGAACTACTTCCAAAGACTATTTTTAATAATATTTACGACGTAAGAACACTTTTAGCAATCTGTTGCAAGATTTGAAGCTATTCGTTTCTTTCCTACAAATAGTAAAACCAAAATTCTGGCACACACACACACACACACACACACACACACACACACACACACACATACATGAACCAGCACGCACATCCTACAGCGGAAACGAAAATCGGATGATCGAACAGCAAACTACTTTCCAGCAAACCGAAAAACATCGAAACGTGAGCAGAGAGGCCATCAGCAGGCTGCCGAAAATGAGACTGCGACAGGTCTCAGCTGGCACTCCCCACGCCGCCACGGGGCCCCGCCGCCCTCCCACCCCCGCACCGGAGGCGTCACGGCGGAGATCGACAGACGCATCAACAGTAAATTAACCCGCTCGACTTTTTTCTCTCTTCACAGTCTCAAATTTTTAACGAGGGAAGAAGCAGCCTCTGCCTGAAATTCGTGACACCGCGCCCTCTTGCCATAACGCGGTCTTAATCTGTTTCCGATGAAGCAGCGCCTGGCGGCCGCGAAGGGAAAGGGGGGCGTGGCGGGAGCAAGTGGGAGGAGGCGGAGTGGCGTGGGCCGTCTCCGAGCAATGCAGGGCGTGGAATGGCAAATCGGCGATGGCCGAGTGCTAGGTTAACGACCCAAAGGACGTGGATTTGCAATGGATGAGGAGAATTTTGAGCGAATAAGAAGAAACAGAACTCTTGCTGTTCGAACAAGGAAACTGGATAGTACAAGGGTCACGAACCGCGCACGATCCTTTTTTCTAAGGGCTGCGATCCTTCTTTACTCATAAAAAATATACCAAATGTGGAGCGATGTTTAAGGAAGAACAGGAAAATCATCGCGCAATAAATTCACGTGTCTACATATTTGAATGTGTTCCAATAATGAAATAAATATGTAAGTTGAAACCGATGTAGGGGTGCATGGTTTAAAATAGAAATAAATAATATCAAGATGATACTATAATGAAATAATGTTAATAAGGTATCGTTTATTTCATTAAAACAAGAACATATTTTTCACATCGTTATCGACATTTAAATTCTTGGTCGAATTGTCGGTATTTAAGCCCAGAACGTAAATGCTGACAATGTTTCGACATTTTACTCTTCGGAAGAAAGTAATAAAATATCGATAAGAAGAAGAAAAGATCAAAGTAACAACATAGACGTGAAATGATAAAAAGAACTGTTCCAGTCGTTACGGATGGAAGTCAATTTGTGAACACCGAGTGTAGAGTGGATGTATGACAATGGAATAAAGAATCAAAAATGGGTTCCCAAAAAGGAATGAGGAGAAACAAACAACAGTGGGAGGAGAAGAACAAAATGAAAGACCACACATGAGTGTGAAATAATGACCAAGATTTCACATCTAGAATACACCTCGGAAGATGAGAAAAAGAATAGGCATTAAACATGTATATTTAAATGTCAAGGGAAGTACTGAAATGAGAACGAAAGAAGTACATGAATGAATGATAGAAAACACAATACACGTTGGGAACGTAAGACATGCAAATTTATTTATTTTTGGCAACACTGTTCTGTTATATCGACTTAAGACAAACAAATTGAACGAAAAGCCTCTTTTAACGACCGGCGACCGTTTTACAGCCCGCCATCTGGTAAGAGCAAAGCGAGTTGCAGCTGAAAATAGCGCGTGAATACTTCTCCTCCAAGAACAGGTATTTTTTACTTTCTCGCTTTAAGAAGGTACTTCTTAAGAAGAGAAAGTTATGTAATGCTGCGGAAAAAAGCGGCGAATTTTCGTCAGAAAAACTTATTGTCGAGCCCTGGTAATGAAAAACTGGATAAATGCAGTTGCTAAATTTAGAAAAAAATCTTTAACACGCGGTGTAGCCAGAATCCATGTTTTGAGGGTCCTCGATACTGAAAAATCGATTGACGGCTAAACGTCTGTCCGCCTGATTTCACGGCCCCTTGAATTTGAAACCGATATTTTAATTTTGAGGGGTACTTTATATGAAGTCCCTTGGCCATATTCAAAATTTTCAAAAAATGGCTACATCATTTTTGTTGTTGGATAGTGTAAAGAACGTTTAAGAGAATGGTGTTGAGAATGGTGTCAGTTTTCGTTGAAAACTGATTTTTCGAAAATTCCAAAACATCAATATTTTTCGGCAGATTCCTACAAATACAATTATGAAGATAGAGATTTTTTCCTTTTCCCTTCCTTAAACATATATTTTGAAAGAGGGTCACGTACAGTTTTTTTGAAAACTTGAGGACTTTGCGCGTAATTTTGCATGAAAGTACGGGCGAGAAAATACAAGATTTCTTTCTTTTTTTATTATTTGCATCACAAGGTTCTTAGTAAAAGGGTTACATTACGAAAACGAATAAATAACGTACGGCCGAAATAACAAATGAAGGATTTAATTAGATTCAGAAGGTTTAGCCTACTGAAAATGGAATAACAAATTTTATCTTTCTCAAGTTGTCATCTCGAACTTCATCTTCAAATAATGAGTATCGGATGATCACAACGCAGAAAGCATTAATACTGATTGCAAAGAGGGGAGTTGTTTTCCAACAAACTTTTTCGCAAGGAAAATTGAGTGGAGGAAGTACTAGACGGAAGCTGCAGTGGGGAGAGAAAAACTGTAGAGATGGAACTGAAACTAAATTGAGTTACTGCTGACCACAGACGTAGTCCGACAGAGGCTTACGCGGTAAATGAAGTGTCCAGTAAAGTATGAGAGTGCAGAAAGTGACGGACGGTGAGACGCAAGATGAAGTGACGGCATCTCGTAAGCAGAGAGTTCATCCATTGGGTGTTGTATGGCTCCCCCCTGGAAGAGCGAGCGAAGTAGAAAACTGGACGCAACGCAAAGGGAGGAGCAGGAGAGGAAGGAAACAGGAGTCGTCGCAGCCAGCAATGCTTTGCCCGCAATGCCCCTTTCGTCGCAGCCAGCAATGCCCCTTTTCATTTTACCGACTTCGGAGTTGCAGTTGATAGAATCGACGAAACCAAAAAAGCGTAATGAGGACTGTAATGATTCAATTGTGAGGACGAAAATATTAAATGCCCAATACTTTCACAAACTCCGTTATTTTGTTTCACTTCAAATTCCAGGAAATTAACTATCTCAATTGCACTGCAACAAGTTTTCGTAGCTACACAATGATTTCTTTAAATGAGAACAAACATTCGTACAAAGTTACAGTCAAGAAGCTAATTCAAACGTATTTTATGATACATCACTCAGTTAAACGCATATAAAGAAACCTTAATAATAATGTCACAATTATTGCCAGTTTGCAAGTAAAGTTGTACGACAAAGTTTGAAAATTCTCTAATATGAGTAAAATTGTTAAATTATGATTTAAAAAATATATTAGTTTACATGTTCTAAAAGGTTTCGTATTAATTTGTTTTAACCATTAACCAAAGCTACCATTCTCAGGATATAACTACTGCATTTATTGTCTCATGCCACTGGTATAGATCACAAAAGATCTTCTATGTGTATGAAATCGAGAAAGTATTGTCAGACGCATTCAAAACTATAAGCTCCAGCAGAATTATTTCATTGGATCAATTTTTGATAAAAACTCTAATAAAATAGAAAAAATAATCGAAGTTTGTGAATTAAAATACCAATAGCTAATACGGCGATGTACTCAAGATGTTTAAATAAAGGCATCCTTAAGATTTGTAACCGCCACAAAATCTTATTCAGAATATTCACCTAGAACCAGGACCATGGGCCAGAGAAAACGTCTGAACACTAGTTACTGTTGGTACTTTACGAGTACAACTAGACGCTAATATGCATTTTTAGTCAATCTGTCCTGTATTCTATCACGTGAATGGCGAAACCCTCTCCAGCTCCACAACTTTACCACGAAACACTTCAGAACCGCTCTGCGCCCGTAAAACGCACATGAAACTGTTCCGCCCTACAAGACAGGAGCTACCGGAATAACTCGCGGGATCCTCTCTTCCCAAATGTCCCTGCACCTTTTATCCGCCCACTTCTCCTTTATGACTCCAATGCACACTCGAGGTACCACACAGAGCGAATGCGCAGCAGGAGAGCGTATTCGCCATTCGCCCCCCTCCCCCCTCCCACTCGCAACTCACGGAGGAGGGCGTACAGCGCTCGCAAATATCCAGCTGCACAGTGGGGCAGGTCAAATCTGACGACAATTAACACCTATAAATGTGCAAGAGCTCTAAAAATCGAACGCATATGAAGTTATTATGTTAATAGTTACAGAAAACGTTAATTACGTGTGATTTTACAGTGTACTCGTTGATGTGCAAAAAGAAGTCCTTAACGAAACCTATCTACCCTATAACATCAATAAATCCGTCATAACATTTACCCACAGTCCACAATATAAACTACAAGAATTTCTTCAGTGTATGTAACTAGATCTATACAATCACATTGTGTCAGGCTAAGCAGAGCTCATTGGAAATAGTAATGATGCATTCAAGAAGCTGTTTATCCTAGCATAGAGCATCTTCGTCGCATTCAATTTTCTTTAACTGCAATAAAACTAATTTAGAGCTTATTTATTTCATTTGTAGTCTTTTTTAGTGACTTTGTTTAGGTAAGAAGCCGCTTAATCACCTATATTCATTCCTATAAATTTACGCAATGTTTCGACGCCATCTCCCCTACTGTGCACGAAGCACCGGGGCGGCGCGGGCGCGTTTTACGAGAGCGGGTTCTCCTAAATTTCGACGTGCTCCGCTTACTGGGCGCGCGTCACAAAACGCGCCCGCCAGGAGGCGCAGCGGCAGCAACCTTCCCGAGACACGCCGTGCCCAATGCAGCCGCCACCCCCGCCGCGGCCCCAGCTGCTCGCCGCCTCGTACCCTTTTCCCGTCCGACGCCCGTCGCCCTTCGACGCCCGTCGCCCTTCGACGCCCGCCGCCCTTCGACGCCCGCCGCCCTTCGACGCCCGCCGCCCTTCGACGCCCGCCGCCCTTCGACGCCCGCCGCCCTTCGACGCCCGCCGCCCTTCGACGCCCGCCGCCCTTCGACGCCCGCCGCCCTTCGACGCCCGCCGCCCTTCGCCGCCCGCCGCCCTTCGACGCCCGCCGCCCTTCGACGCCCGCCGCCCTTCGACGCCCGCCGCCCTTCGACGCCCGCCGCCCTCGACGCCTCTGCCCTTCGACGCCCGCCGCCCTCGACGCCTGCCGCCTTCGGACGCTCGCCGCCCTTCGACGCCTGCCGCCCTTCGACGCCCGCCGCCCTTCGATCGTCAGCCGCCCTTCGACGCCCGCCGCCCTTCGACGCCCGCCGCCCTTCGACGCCTCCGCCGCCCTTCTTCGATGCCTGCCGCCCTTCTGACGCCTCGCCGCCCGACGCCCGCCGCCCTCTTCTATTTTTCCCGCCGACGCTCGCCACCCTTCTCTCTTCGACGCCCGCCGCCCTTCGACGCCTGTCGCCCTGATTCGCCACTTTCGACGCCTGCCGCCCTTCGACGCCCGCCGCCCTTCGACGCCCGCTGCCCTTCGACGCCCGCCGCCCTTCGACGCCTGCCGCCCGACGCCCGCCGCCCTTCGACGCCCGCCGCTCGACGCTCGCTGCCCTTCGACGCCCGCCGCCTCGACGCCTGCCGCCCTTCGACGCCTGCCGCCCTTCGACGCCTGCCGCCCTTCGACGCCTGCCGCCCTCGACGCTCACGCCCTCGACGCCGCTGCCTCCTGACGCCCGCCCACTCCCGCCCTCGACGCCCGCCGCCCGACGCCTGCCGCCCTTCGACGCCCGCCGCCTCCTTCGAGCCTGCCGCCCTTCGACGCCCGCCGCCCTTCGACGCCTGCCGCTCTTCGACGCCTGCCGCCTCTTCGACGCCTGTCGCCCTTCGACGCCCGCCGCCCTTCGACGCCCGCCGCCCTTCGACGCCCGCCGCCCTTCGACGCCCGCCGCCCTTCGACGCCCGCCGCCCTTCGACGCCCGCCGCCCTTCGACGCCCGCCGCCCTTCGACGCCCGCCGCCCTTCGACGCCCGCCGCCCTTCGACGCCCGCCGCCCACAGTATCGCGCACGTGCTTATAAGGCACGTAACACTCTCTCCACATAGACGTTACTCGCCCGACGTCCTCCGACGCCCTCCGACGCCCTTTACCGCTATCCGCCGCGCTCGCTGTCTCCACGTCCACCGCCCTTCTCCGCGTTCGCCGCCGCCGCCACTGCCGCACCCACCACTTCTCCCACCCCCGTCCTCCGCGGTCGCTTCCGCCGCCGCGCCCGCCGCTTCGCAAGCCGGTCACGAAGACTTGACTTTTTCCGCGGTCCGTGCGGGCGTAAAACGCGCCAACTGCGGCGCGGAGCCCCAGCGCCTTGATGGAATTTCGGGTCGCTCGCCTCGCCCCGGGCGCCGCGACGCGCGTTCGGCGTCTTGTCCTGAGCGCGCCCCGATGCGGAGAAGACATCCGAGACGGAAGACCGCACGCACGCCTAGAGGTCATTCTGAACGTCACCGCTCTAGAGGACGAGAGTTTATAGAATTTCTTTGCGATGTGACGACGAAGATAAAAAAGGGAAGAAAGGATCTCTAGCGACATTTTGTTGGAAGATAACAAAAAATCTGAAGGTGGTGAAGATGCTGAAAGGATGTAGTACGTCGTACGCAAAAAGTACCACCCAAATTCCTATTTTAAATGAAGGTCTTCCGGTAATATACCTAGAAATGTACTAATGAATAAATTAAGTTGATATGTAAGTGAACCTGTCCATCATATAGCATCATTTGATTAGCAATTACGTTTTCTTCATTTTAAGAATCTTTCCACTTTATATTAATGTGTACTGACGGTTAGTAAAACAAATTATATGTTGTACTACTTATCTTTTCGTTTTTATCGGCAAATAATAATATGATGTAAAGACAGATAGGAAGTGCAAGTTATGTCATTTGCGAGGGAAGGGTCAAAAATACTATAGTGATGCTTCAGGCGTATTTAATGCAGTGGCGTCTCCTTACTCTGGATCTACGGTGTTGGAAGTGAAGATAAGTGCTAACTCCCACACTACTCTTTTCGCTTACATATTTAGTGTAAAATTGAGTTATGTAAACAAAATTCTTATTTATTTTAAATTATAATGTAAAAATTAGGGAAAGATAGTTGCAAAATAATAACAATGAGAATGTTGCATTTTCTATTGCAATGATTGGAATAATACATTTTATAGTATTTAAAAAGACATGCTCGACGGTTTTCACAATCTTCAATTCCCGTTTCAAAAATTAAATCCTGAAATATCAGGTTACGACACGATCGCCCATCAATTACTTGTTTCTTTTCTTCATACGAAAGGGGAGGATTATTTAACACTATTGTTCCACTTTTTTCTATTCTTATCAAAAATAACACTGATTTCATGAGTATCCATAAATGCTGCAACGCACAACTGAGAATATCACAATCACGGACGCTCGCTCTCCAGCAGGCTGTTAAAAAAAGATCCAACGCCTTGGCACGCTTTGTCCTTGCGTGGGGGGACGTCACCCGTATGCGCTGCCGCCTCCTGACCCTGTGGACGTTGGAGGCAGTCTCCAACGGCCTGAGCACCGCCCGCGCACTGCCTGCGTTGCATGAACGTGCTGGTGTCGATCTATGACGCCGATCGCACGGAAGACCGAATCAATGAAAGAAATCTAAAGCAATTCAAAGGAATAAATGAATTATTTATTTCCTTGGGCATTGACACAGTTTCCGGAATCGCAAACCTATCAACACATTCCCATTTCACAAACAGTACACATTTGTATTTCTTTTAAGTATACTCCCAAACTATTCAAGAGGTAGTTGCTATCATTCTGCTAATAACCTACAACAAACTGATTTGAACCCTCGCAGTACAAAATTTCACTTTTCTTTGTCAATAAAACCACAATAATGACTACACAATAATGACCACAATAATGACTATTTTGTTTTGTATTTTACGTTTATGCTTTATAAAGCAATTGGTAACGCTACCTCATGAAAGAAACTGTCTGCTCCAGAACGTGAGGTAAAAGGAAAAAGAAAATGATCAAGGAGTAAGTACCAGCGTGTGGATGACACAAATGAACGAAAAGGATACGAGGAGCTGATAAAAAGTTGAACAAAATGGGCAGCAACGGTGAATCGCCGCGAGAGGACCTGCCATCTTGTGGTACTGCGAATAATGAACAGAGGCTCGACGACCATAACGCAATGTCTGCAATGCTTACAGTTACGTGTTATATTACATTATGTATGATTTAACATATAAAAAACATTACATTACATCAAACAGTGATGCGCACATTTAATAAAAACTAGTAGTGCTACATAATGGCACAGACTTTCTCGTATTTCTTATTTCCTGTGTCTAGTCAGGAATAGCTTTTGGTTTTTACTCCAGCCTCTTCCTAGCTACTAGCTAACGTCATCTAAAGACATTTTCTTTACATTTTCTCAATTTTCGGTTTGGTCCCCTAATAGCAGCATAGAACTAGTGGTGTTGCGACAGCACACATTTTAGCCGTTATTTCTAACTATTGCAATTTTCGAAAATTCAGAGAAATCAACAAAAATTACACCTGCGGCAAGCATATTCGCACTCTGCGTCCGCCGTCGTTTTGAGACATGAGGTCATCGCTCTCCACCCGCACTGGCTCTGGGCATTCACAAAAGTCCTTTCGTTTCCATACGGACGTGTTGACCTTTCGCAAAACATAAAGAGAATAAGTCGCACACACATCGCAGAAAGATTCTGTGGTCTGCGAGTGAGAGAGATAGAACAGGGACAAGAAAATCCGGCCACCATGCCACGCGCCGCGCCCGGGAGCGCACTCGGCATTTGTTTGCCCTTGTTCCTGGGCATCTGGTAAGCGCTCTAAATGGCACCGGGCTCTGCGGCCCCCTGGTACTGAGGAGAGAAACCATGGAAGAGAGTATTAATTTTCTCCGGGCGCGTCAAGTACTTGGGTCAGTGGTCCCTTAAGTCTGGTGCATGTCATTTCCCGAGATGTGACGGTGTACCTCTCCTGCTGAGATGTGAGATGTGGCGCCGTTCTGCAAACTTGGGGGTTATCGATTTTCCCTACCCAGGTATCTCCTCTAGCGGGACACCTCCCCAACAGGAACAAGCTCTAAGACTGAACTCTCAACATGGGTGGTAGCGTAGTGCATGTAAATTTAAATGTGTGTGTGTGTGTGTAAAGGGAGGTGAAGGAACAAGAATGATGAAGGAAAGATTGTTTCCGTTCTGTTCCGGCATTCGCTTGACCTTTATCGGTGCATTAGTAAAACTACCGATCAGAGCAGACGACTCCTAGACCATATGTATCCTCGTCTACAAATTGTTTGGAACCGACCCAGATGTAAATCTTGTATTGAAAATTCACCACGGTCGGAACCTAAACCCTACTACTTCGAAGTCATCTACACTGCAAAGTAGGGTTGCCAACGATATTCACGCAAAAGGGAGGACACTCAACAAGCAAAAGAAATCAAACACATTTCTTGTTATAATTATTTAATTATTTACGATTCAAGTGAAAAAAATTGTTCACAAAATGAAGATGAAGATGGTGTCAGCGTCTCTTTTTTTATTTTAGTCACTAGACAGAGGCACTATAATGCATGCGTCTTGGGTGTGAGCCAGCGCTCATAAAAAGGATATTCATGTTTTCTATTCTACCTTAAGCAATAAACGATACAACGAAGGAAGGGGTTACTCATGTGATAAAATAAATTACAACAAATGTTAAAAATTTACTAAAAGGAGGACATTTAACATACAAAGAGGACGAAGGGACAATTGACGTCAATAGAGGACTGTCCTCCCAAATGGAGAACGGTTGGCAACCCTACTGCAGAGGTAACCAACTGTTGCTTGCGGGATTCGTATCTACACGTATCGCGAAGACACTCACAGGTGCCCAGTTTGACAGTCGTCTGATTGCGCCTCTTCCACACCTACTGGTCGATCCATTGTCAATAGTGATCAGGGTTATTAATGATTAGCAAAATACCCGACGTTGCCCGAGCTTTCTTCATATTCAATCCTTGCGAATGAGGCAAAAGATCAACTTTATATAAACCACGGTGTTGAAGATTATTATTTTTAATGAAATTGGTTCACATTTTAATAAAATACGAACATTTTCTTTCATTTTGTTTTACATCATATTGCTATTAGATACATTTTTTTTATCTTATGCACCGCAGCTGACCTCTAGCGAATAAATTAGGTACCCGTTTTGCTGCAGCACTTCTGGGCTCTGGCGAAATGTGTTAGGAACCGCGTGCTCTAAGTGAGGGGCGAAAAATGGTCGCGGTGCATCAACAAACATATTATTTAAATTATTTATTTTCCGCATTTAGGTTGTGTTAATCTTTACCAAACTTTTCAAGGACACTGCGACAATCCTGAAGAAGAGCCTCTAAAAATGTCGTATCTATTCATACGCTACTTTTTGTGGTATCGATGTCGGTTACACGTTGTTGAATTTAAGAATTATGCAGCTTGAAATAGGTCACACGATGCCACTAGTTTTTATTTTAACGTTGCAAACATAAAGAACATGAGTGCTGCGCCGCCGAGCAGCCTGCAGCGTCCCCACTGCTGAGCACACAAGCGACACTGCGGTCGGCCGCGCTAGCGAGACGGCTCCGCCCCCGCAGGGCTCCCGGGTGCTTCGTAAGCCGCCTGACTCATTTCCAAGGCGCCCGCCCGCCCGCGCGGCGCAGACACGTAATGCGAGGGCGTCGTTCGCAGGCGGCCAGCGCCGTATACTACTTGCTCCGCGCTCTCACGGGCTCTGCGCGCGGTGGCTCGCCCAGGCAGACGATCGCCTACGGGAGTTTTGAGAACCCTCCGATTTTGCGCCTTCCATGAGGGAGGCAGTTTCCTGAGTCAGTGGGTTCCGTGAGTGAGTATTTATTGATTCCCAGCGCAACAAATACTTAAGTCCCTAGACCGTTAAGGGGAGTGCAGGTTGTGTCCCGAAAGGAAGTGGTGTTCCTCCCCTGCTGAAACGTCCGGTTCACCCAACTTACTTTTTAGTAGTAAAGTAAAAATTTCCAATAAGGACAAATCCACGACTTCTCCCGCCAATACCCAAGTCTCCAACTTCTCTATTATTCTTCGACTTCGACAATATTTCTCCCTTTGCCTCTTACACGCAACACTCACCGTGTTGGGTGTTCGCTTCAACATTGCCCACGTTGGGGCTTTACTCCCTCCTTTTCTTAGTTTATAGCCTCTCGCAGTCTTCCGCGGTGTCTAGATTTCGAGCGGTGGACCGTCGCACCCGCCCACACACACTCCCCCCAAGCCACTCGCGCTCCCACCCGTCCGCCCGCGCGCCCGTCCGCTCGCGCCACGCCCGCACGCCTGCCCCCCCTCCGCCCCCCCCCCGCATCCACCGCCCGCAGCAGCCTCCGGCGGCGGTCTCCGCGCCGCGCGGCGCCGCCGCCCCGAGCACCCATAAATCTGGTGACTCATCCAGAAGCGCGAACCCGGCGCCACGCCGGGCACGAGCGGGCCCGCCTCGCCCCGCCTCGCCTCGCCCGCGCCGCCCGCACACGACGCGACGCCGCGACCAGAGCATGCGCACGAGCGACGCGTGTCACAGGCCCTGCAATTGCGCAGAGCTTCTCGGCTCTCGACATTCGACACCAAGCATTTGTCATGCGTAGACAGCGAACTCCGATGAACACAATACAAAAAATCGATAAAAAATGTTAATCCTCCCCGATTATATTAAAAAAAATTTATTGGTTCATTTTAGATACGTCATGCGATGTGTTTTTTCATTCCATATATTTTTTTAATTTAACTTTCTCGTAAACATAAAATTTATTATAATTTATTACACCATTTAATTTCGAAAACTTCAAGAAAAATATATTTCCCTATTCTGATGTTCAGTTACTTTTCTTTAGGAATAATACGTGTGTATGCATACAATGCATAATATATTCACTCGCAATTATCTTATTTCTTACTAAAACATGACAGAACACTTCTGAAAATCGAAGAGAAAACTTTACTATATCTTTAAAAATACCTTATGCCAAAAAATACTGCTCTATATGTAGTTACGCACATGTGTATAAACTGGGTTTTGTACTGGCACTGAATGATACCGAAACATAAAATGGTTCATTTTCGAGAGATGCAAATGATAAATCCTCACAAATAATAAATACTCGCCCATTTCACTTGTTTCAGGAACAAATTAGCTTTATAGTCTAAATACTGCATTCCTTAATGTTTGGCCAGAGGAACATACGAGGAAAGGGCGACCAGAATTCCTTTTCGACTAGTTATCATTTCGAGCAAACATACTACGAGAGCATTTTGCACAGCACCGCGCGCGCCTCAACGTGCGATATGTCCCACAATTTAACGAGTTTAATTAGATTTGCCATCAGATAAACAAAATGTTCCTAAATTTGTTAATTCCGCGCATATGAAGCACTCTGAAAGTTTGGGGAACATTCAGGCTCGCAATTCGCAGTTTGAATAATGGCCTCGGCAAGAAAGAACTTCGCGCGGCACTGAAACATTACAGGGTGCATAATAAATTAAACGAAGTGGATTAACGAATGAATCCAAACTAGCTCTATCGCCTCCTGCAAACAAAGGGAGCAAATATGATCATCTACGAGTGGGGCTTTTAGCGCACTTTGTGTGCTTATAGCTCACTCGTGGGAAGGCAAACACTGTTCAGGCACAGGTTAAATAGAGAGTATTGATTTTGTCTTCTCAAGTTAGCCTCCTGGTGTAATTAACAGTCTGCAACAGCCATGAGAAATGTGTGCTACAACAAAACGGATGACACGTATTCATTTTCTGAATTTCTACAGAAAATAAATATTTACTTTATTATTGTATGACATTTAAATTTCAGAAACGAATGCCCTTAAAATTTATATTGAAATATTTTGTAATTATTAAGAACTAAGGAGAACACTTTACTCTCGCAGGAGATTTAAATAATAAGGCAGAATGGTGCTGGTAGGCACAAGGGGTTGGTTGGTACTCAGATTCCTATATCGGTCACTTAACAAGTAGCAGTGAGCTGCTCAATTTCACTGCACAAGAAACTTGGTAAATCACGAAGATTTCGGACCCCTTCGTCGGCCACATAGCTTCCGTAAATCGTAGCTTAGTGTCCCATGACCTTCACAACCTGACGAACTCCTCACAGAAGTCTCACTATGATCAGTGCAACTTTACCGTATTCTCAAATGTGTTTTAAAACTTTGAGTCTTAATTTCGCAGTTTATTGATTGTCGATTGTCACATTCAGAAGGAAAAATTTTGTCTTTCTTAATATTAAGTGAAAACATGAACCACGCTTTTGATTTTCGTGTATAAGTATTTTAGTTTTGAGTCTCCTTACCACCACAACGGTCATCTTTATTTAAAAATCCCGTGCGGGGATGGAGAACCACCAACCCCACCTGCTAACCATTTTCACAAAATGAAACTATTTATCTGACATTTTATCCACGTCTAAGCACCGGTAGTTCTAACATTTAAGATCATATTCGGGATTTTCTCAAACTTATGTAAAACTCAAGGGCACTCGTAATTTGTAATTTTTGTCCTTGCCTAAAATTGTCATTTTTTCATTTGTTCTATTTTTTATTCATTTCTTTCCAAAATTAAATTTTATTCCCAGAGTGGCCACTTTAAAATTGTATAATTTTGGTACTAGTTAGATACTTGACTTAGTAATGAACAATCGATATTCTAGCGATGGACATGTCAGATCAAAAACGTCCAAGCAAGTCCCATCATGTTGCATTATTGTGGAGCCAATATTAATGGGATGTTTTCACCTTACTATTTAAATACCAATAAGGTAAAATAAATTATCTTCGTTCTAACCCTCACCACTATAAGGCATAACCTCTATGTTCAAAAAATTTGAAGCTAGTGGGATGATTTCAATTCTTATTTTACAACTTCTGGGTTTGAAGTTGCCACTACTAGTGTCGTTACCCTACTACTTACCTCTTTTATAATACGTTTCGTGTAATATCTGCAGTGCCTGACTTTGACTTTTGTGCGCCCTAGGCTGTCAAATGTTTTAGCGCCCTTTTAATTTGCTTTTTTTAAACATTAAAGCTATTTATAATATTTTGAATAAAAAATGTTGTACGATATTTGTAACCGACGCAAATATTGTTTACGTATAAATAATTGATTATACGGGTACGTATTCGATATTGATTTAATAAATAAATGATAATTTTGTATTCATTTTGTCTGTATATACCAATGAGTAATTAACACTTTCTTTTGTTATAAATATGAAAATAAATATTTCTATAAAAAGCATGCAAAAGTTCGCCTTATGAAATTTTGCATCCGCCGAAATTCGCCCGTCTCCAAAAATTGCGCGCCCCAGGCTGCAGCCTACTCAGCCTATTGGGTAATTTGGCACTGAATATCTGATATATTATCAAAAGAAGAAAAATATTTTACTAGTGGTGGTACAGAAGGGCACATTTATTCCCGTACTAATTAGTTTCCTTATCTCTTTAGTCTGGTGTACATTTTCCATTTTGCCCCACTCTCTTCTCAGGTGGAAATAATTGGCGACCAATTTTTTAACTTTTTCTCATTTTCCCCCGGATCCCTAAAAATTGAATTGAAATCTGACTTAAAAATATTATAGAAGGGTAAATATCAGTCCTCTTCCTGTTTCTATAATATATCCTGTACATTTTCATCGAAGAAATTGATGCCGTTTTAACAAAATGTCCTTTGAGAGAATCTGAAAATGAACAAATTGCAACTCATTTTCACCAATAACTTTCGAGTTTTCGAGAAACTTAATAAGAAATTATTTCAAATAGTTGTACTCACAAATGTGATAATGTAAAAGAAATTCTCGTAATGTAAATATTGAGATACTTCAAAACACAATAATTGCGTAATTTTTTAAAAACAAAATAATACATTAACGTTCAAATTAAGTGATGTTATTCAGTACCAGTATAAAAAAATCAAAGAAAAAATTGGAGACTGTTTCCGAGAAAGTTGCGTTTGATCGTTTCTCAGAAAGCGGAATTATGAGATCATTTTCACAGACAACTATTGAGTTTTCAAGAAACGTCATTTCAAAATTTTTAAAGCCCTTGTAACCACAGTGCAATTAAGTACAGAAATAATTATATATATATATATATATATATATATATATATATATATAAAATATTAATATATACGTAAATATTAACGACGTGAGAGATATTTGAAAAAAGTCTAATAGATATAGTTTCCATTGCTACATTCAAACTTGTTGAAACTAAATAGGAATTGTAAAAAATTTAAAACTACCAACTGCCGCCAACCAGCCTCACCCTTCTCTATTCAGTTTCTCATTATAAGTAGGTGGCGCAATAAAAGTCGGTTTATAGGATTTAGTCCTGCACATTGAAATTGCTCACATGCGGCTGAGCTTATTCCACAAATCGGTCATTTTATTTGGCGGTTGTATATGAGCTGAATATTTTCTACCTATATGGTCGAAAGGATGCATATAAAAGAAATCACAGCATCTGCCGAAACTTGCGATTCAACCCGACGCTGAGTGAATGGCACTGACATATTAGCCAGAAGTCCATCAAACAATTGTAATGAAGATTGAAAACTAAAGCGTCAGCAGCATTAAGGCGGTAGAGCGCGCAGTCTTTTTCAAAACAAATGTGACAAGCTTCTCGATTCAGCCGCTCTTTTTTGACTGGCATAAGCTCCGTTCTCCCTCCTCTCCGTTCTCCCTCCTCTCCGTTCTCCTCTCCATTTTCCCACTCCACTCAGCGCCGCCCAGTCTCCCACTTCGTATCTCGTTTCATTGTTCTGCTCCGTTTGTCAAAGCCACGAAATTCAAGCTCACCCTTTTCGTCATCAACTGTTTTTTCTCTTCCGGCCTGCCATTGCCGCGTCTACTTTTCTGCCATACGTGATTGAAGGCAACTCTTCATTCACACTCTGAATCACAAGCACCATCCTACTTCATTTTCACATAAGGTATATCATCCTACTATTGGCGCCTACGTTACCACTCTCTTCACTGACTTCGTTACCATTTGATAAGTAATCTTATTAATTTATGATATGCCACACCATATTGTAACAACTCCATTTGTGCTTTCCATTATAATACTGTCGCTTTAGGGGCGTAGTTAGTGACCGGGAAGGAAGATAAACTACCTCTCGGTGTAAAATAATAATCTCACTTAATATTGTGTAATCGCTTTATGAACACATCTTTTACAATTGAAAATGTTAGGTAAACTAATTTTCCTTTACACTATAAAAATAACAGCGAAATTGTGTGAAAAAGTGTTAAAATTTCATGATAAAGTTACACGAAATAGTAGTCAACAAGATTTATCCGCATTTTCGTTACCAGGGTCTGGCAATAAGAGTTTTTTCTGTCTAAAATTCGTCGTTTTCCGGCGCACGATTACAAAATTTTCTCTTATTTGGAAGTAAGGCGAGAAAGTAAAAAGGCCTCAGTAAATTTAATCTTAAATGTTCTCAGTTCGCTTGTCGTGCCGTCGCCGAACGAGTGCAAAACTTCATACGGTTACTTCTTACCCACCATCCATTTCTATGACTGATCTGCCTCACAGCGTCAGCTGATGTCACTGCAGTGCGTCGGATCAAGAGGTCTTAAGGTTCGAGTCCCGATGGTGGCACGATTTTCGACCCTAGATAGAGAAAAAGGTAGAATTCAACGCCAGTCTGACGGAGAATTCTAGCGGCCAGCCACTCTAATCAATAGTTTTCTGCGGTTTATCCGATCATTACCGGGCGAATGCTGGAGCATTACACTAACAAACGGGCCACGGGCTGAGCACTATCTTTCCTTCATCTTCCTATCCTTACCCCTTACACTTTCAGTTGCGCATGTGCACTATATTAATACACATGTAGCTTGTCCCGGCAGATGCGGTGTGGTTGCAAGCCAATAGTTCCGGACAGTTTCCACATCACCTCACAAACCCTCACCCATCCCCTTTCTTCTTTGGACCACACATCACCAGCCTATCCCATTCCTCCGCCAGTGGGAAATCGCCAGAGTGATCACAGCGGTTGACTCGCGACCGCGTCACGCGCGGACGCCAAGCGCGTTGCTTCGCTGCCATGGCGTGGCTGCTGTCAAGTCGCACGCGCCTCCCCCCCCCCGGCGCCGCCCCCCCCTCCTCCCCCCGCCACCGCGCCGCGCCGCGCCGCGCCGCACGGCGGCTGTCAAACGCAGGGGGCCGCCCGTCAAGAGGTGCTCCAGGGGGGAAAAACACTCGCGAAAAATACGCAGGCGTGGGAGAGCCGTCCAGGCAAGACCAGGGCGCCAGTTTCCACGCGCGTTGGTGCAGTGAACCAGGGGACGGGGATGATGGGCCGCCCCGAGCGGCGTTTATTCATAGGCGACGTCCAAAGTGATCATTACCAGTCTCCTGGGTTTTAGGATTTTATAAATGATCTTCGATGCATTTTAAAGAGATCGTTTAGCCATTATTAAAAAGCATTCATATTTCCATCGAAATTAATCGTAGTATCTGAGTCGTAGAACTTATTTCAAGTTTATGTTAAGAAACTATTGAAAACAAATATTTATTTAAATGTCAAAGTATAAACTTTATTTCCACGCGGGTGATATGATGATGGCGAAGTCACTAAAAGTCTATTGAAGAAAAGTGTTTGCAGAGATATACAAATAGTAAGTTGTAGAGATGATACGAAATAACTTGAGATTTTTTTAAGAAAGTTTGAAAGTAAACACTTAATCAGAATCACAATATATTATCCATCCTTTTCTCTTCTTACGTGGGATTATCCTTATTTTCTTCTCCAATTTTTAAACAACATTTAATTAAGGATTTTTATAAAAATATATGTAAAAACAAAGTTGGTATTGTTAACTGCATTTCATATTTCCTTGCAAACCATGTTTAGCGTGAACAATATTACCAATAAGACTATATTTATCAGCTCGATGTTGAAAACTTCGGGCCACTGAATGAAAGTAATGTTGATGGGAATGGGAAGTACACAAAAATGTAAATATAGTGTTCTTAACTGTATTTCGTATTTTCTCTTATTCCTTACTTTATCATAAGTCGTGTAACTACATTTAGGCCTTTAAAGTTTATAAAAACATAAACTTATAAGCGGGGACAAAATTAATCATTATTGTCAATGTTATATAAAAACAAACTTTTTTTAAATTCACATCCTTAATAGCCTAAGGTTGCTAAGGCTGAAGAGTCGTAGCTGCCTCATACCTGGAGGGGTCGCGGGTTCGAATCTCGCCCGAGGCATGGATGTTTGTGTGTATCTGTATACCGTTACTGCTACCCCCTATGTTACTTACAATGCTCGCTTGGTAGTTGAAAAGCGACCTTAAATAAGTAAATTTAAAAAATCCAAATACACATAGATAAAAATGTAGTTTAATTTTCTTTGACAACATTAATAAAAATTAAATACCTCGGAACAAGAAAAATGAAGTTTCACCACTTGGACTTTAAGAGGTTCATATAAAAATCGAGTTAGAAAATACAGCCTTGTCTCCTTGATATTGCATTACACAAATACGATACCGGATTGTAAAAACAGAATGCTGACGTCAGACATATATTATTTTCCTGAATATCATCATACGCATAATTATCGACTGAAGTACTACCCGGTAAAAGAGTTGCAACTTACTGTTCACCATATTGAACAACATTCAAATGAATAAAAACTGCAATGGACATTGTTGACCCTAACCCCCACGATTGCCTGACGCCCAAGCGGACTGAACGCGCTTTCGTTGGAACTCTGACAACTTTCGATCGTTATTGGCGAAAGGGGAGACCAGCTATTAAAATTTTCAACATGTTAAATGTGCGCCACACAATGGCGTCAATGTTAGCCAGTGAGTAGCGTTGGCGAACGTATAATTTTTACGGCCTCCCACACAAAAGGAACAGGTTGGTTATAGGACAGAACTACAGCGAGTTTGGGCCACAGTTCCGTATCAGTACTCAGAAATATTGCATTATTAATCCCTGAACGCACGCAGTTACCCAAACGCAAACATAATGTTCGCCAAGAAGAAATGGCTCAGCTTTTCAAATTTTTCTTCGTTTCTTTCCCTCCCGTGACATAGCGCGATTAATTAAATCATGAGTTATTTATAACGAACGACAAAGGTCAATAATTAAATGTTATTATCATCTATTTGTAAAATAAATATACATAAATTCATAAAATATAAAATCATCATCACACACGATTATGTGCTACAAGCCACAATATTATTTTTGCCCCACTGCGCGAGGCAAAAGGAGGCTGGTAATGGGAGAGTTAGTATCAACACATTTCTTTATTTCACTCAGTTTAATCAGATCCATAGATGTCCTAATGCGAGGTATTTTGGATTCCGTCTAATTTTCCAAGTGGCGTACGGTAGATGAGGAAGCATTAGTGAAATATTCGAAGAGAGGACAAATAGTATTGCTGAAACGTGTGACCGCCCGCGGGTGAGACAGACCTAACAGGTGCTATCCGGCGCACGTAACAATTGCAACGATGAAAATAAAAGTGAAATGTGAAACTCAAAACACCAAAACACTGGCTTGACTAAAATTTCTACGCGCGCTACCTGGAACGCGATGGCGAGAGACCGGCCGTTCGCGACCAACGATTTGCTGACCTCTGGTCTAAACGGGGACCACAGCGTGGCCATGTCAGGTATGTCAGATATTGATCGTCATTCGTTGTATAAAATCGTTAGAAGTGAAGAGAATCATTATTTCTTTTCTGTGAAAAATGAGGCGCAGTGAGAAAAAATATATTAAAGAATACACTCGTACGGGTGTGATATATTTTTGTAGTGATATATTTTTGTAGTGTATACACAACACAGAACTTGATCTCGGGTTCGGCCGACAGACTCTGATTCACTAAACCGCAACTTAGTGTTTGAGTAACAATGAATATGTCCGAGAGTTTTTCAATTGTACAAATACTAAATATATGTTTAATTTTCCTACATCAGAGTCACGATAAAACACCCGAGAATTTGGGTGCAAATATAGCATAGTCAATGTCCCTTCCCCCCGCATTCCTAAGCGTCGTCTGCATCGCTTCGCCTATTGCCGTGCTGGCAGCGCGGCGTGAAACTTCGGTGGCCGCGGGAAGGCGAAGCGGCGCCGACAGGAGTGTGGGCGGAGGGGGGCGAGTGGCGCGCGCCTCCAGTAGGTCAAAGGTTGCGCAGCCCCTCCGCGCCTGTCTCCGCCGCCGCCGCCACCGACTCGCTTCTATCAGGGTCTCCTCCACCACTGCCTGCCGCCATCACCAAGACCACCGCCTTGGATTTAAACAGAGGGTCAGTTGACGAAAATCATTTCTTACGTCATCCAATTAGGAGGTTGGACGTCAAAAGTGGCGTCACTATAGTGACGACTAAGCTCCCGATTGGATGTTACTGTAACAGCTGACGATCTGACAAATGAACCTCTAAATAAATCGAAGTATATATTTTGATTTATTTGTAATAACGACGATTTACTTGACGTAAATCATCTGTTGACGGTGTCGTCCAATCGGGAGCTTAAACGTCACCACAGTGACGTCACCGTGATGACATTCATGCTCCAGATTGGATTCACCGTAACAGCTAATTTACGTCAAACTGCACTACAAATAAATCGAAGTGTGCCGGCACCACCGCCCAAATTATCATCGCCCGCACCATCACCGTTTCCACCTTCAGCAGCGTTGCCGCCGCCAGCGCCGCCGACGCGGCGTCTCCGCAAGCCGCAGCGCGCCGCAGGCAAAGCCCGACGTAGCCCTGGGCTTTCTGGGCTCTCCTGGGGCCCCACGGGATCACGGACAGCTCTCCGCTGGAAAAGCCGGTTCTTCCGTCTTCGCGGACGGGCTGTTGAATAGCAATTTTTGACCATCTAATGGGCGTTTCTGACCGCTTCGGCTTGCCTGACGTGAGATGTCGCGGGTCGCCAGTCTGCAGCTCCCATTCCAGGTTTCGAAGGGATCGATGTCCCAATTACGATTCGAAGCCACGGGAGTGATATTGAACGGATGTATGAACTGAAAAGAAGCAAGACACAAAAAGAGATGTGTTCTAGCACGGAAAAATGAAAACAATAAGAAAAAGACTGGGCATTTTCAAGGAGAGAATAAAAGCAAAACCTGTACGACACAAGAAAAAGAAAACTCATCAACGATATCATTTAGAAACCACGTCATTCTTATCCCTGAATTTCACTTACCTCATCTCCGTACTTTGTGTAGTAATTCAACGTTCCACTTTACTTTATTTATTTATCTGTTGGGGTATAATGACCCTTTGACTGCGAGGTCACTGGGGCCTGTGAGTAGATGATTGCGATAATAATGAGGTGAATGATTAAGAGATGGTGGAATGAGTGGCAGGGGAAACGGGACGACCCGGCGAAAAAAGTCGCGAAGTCCTTTTGGCCACCACAAAATCCACATGAATTGGCTAGGGATCGAACTCGTACCCCAGGTGTGGAACACGTATGCACTAGCGTTTCTCTTACGGTTTGCTCTTCAAATACGATCAAAAACTCTAGTCTAACAAATCACTGTATCATGCAAGACAATCTCCCACCGATGAATTCCGAATTGTCGCCATTTCATCTGTAATATTTATAGGTCCAGAGCATCCTAATCTTAAACAAACAACGGAAAATAACCTGCTTGCCTGCGAGAAATCACGCAAGTGTAACGTTTAAATTTTTACACGCCACGGAAACTGCAACGCTGAGGTGAAGTCACAGCGCGCTTGAATTCTGAAAGTGGTCTCTTTTTCAGAAACTTAGGAGACTACGTCCACACAACTTCCTGCTCTTTATTTCGTAGTTTGAAACTTCTCAAAGATTCGAGTCTGGTCCACGTGCGAAGTCCGCGGCAGTTCCTGCATCCCAGAGCGCGGAACACGTGACATACAGACCTGACTTCCCCACATGCTCAAGTATTTAGAACGTAAGATGTTGGCCGTGCGCGTGAATGTAAAAGTGAATGAATATTGCGGACGTTTTGTTCCAAACAAAAGCAAGGCGGATACATTATTAGACAGACATGTAATACAACATGGTAAAATGTTAAAACTATAAATTACGCGCCCTGGCGAGATATAACTCAAGTGACACAACTTATACATGCAGTTTTGAGAAATAACGAATGCCTGATGTCATTACGAATAATAACTAACCAAAAATGTGACGCAACTGTCGAGCGGAGGATGCAAATTGCAAGTTAGATGTCTGACAGTTTTCATGTCGTCACAAGGAAACGCAGAAAATGAAGTTGTAATTCTGTTCAGTTTTCAAAATTATTTAAATACTCTAAAATATTTCCTAAATATAACCATTATTGGATCGTCTCTCGAAGAAACGGTAAACTAGGAGACATCTGTGATATATGTGGTGCGGTATGTGGGCATAGTAATTGAATATGTGGGTAATAGTTCAAAAAAAAAAATCAATCCATGGAGCAATTGCTCTCCTATTTTGCATAAACATTTTTGAGAGAAACCCCCCACCCACCCCATGTGAGGTTTGCTAATCCCAAACGTTACCTCAAATTAGTTTACCAAATGTTCCTAGGAATGATGCAAGTCCCAATGCATGTATGTAGCATAGTTGTCGCGCGTTGCCGGAAAGCGCGGGGTGGGTCCAGGCGAGAACCAGGGATGCGACATCGATGTTTCGATAAAAATATCGATGTTTAAAAACATAGATGTATTCAAGTCAAAGTTTTTTGAACATCGATGTTTTGTGCTCGATTTTTTTACGTTTTCGATGTTTCGTTTCTGGATGAAAAATTCCCAAAATCACAATATTTTAAAAGTTAAAATATGAATTAATAACTAATGGCACCACGATTTATGTGTTCTAACCACACGAACGTCGTTTGCACTGCTTTCATTAAGAAAACTATTCCTCACTCGAGATGATCCTGATAACCGTCGTCTTTTCTCGTATGTCGCACACGGGGATGCGTTTATAAGTGTTCTATGTTAAATTTTAATTATAAATTAATATACTACGTGTCTGTCAAAATAATTTTTGTTGCGCACAAATCTAATATTAGAGTTTATTAAACCATATTTAAAGTACGAGTGTTTAAAAAAATCGATGTATTTTGTTCGATGAACAGGTGGGCCAAAAATTACTACCCGTTACTACTTCTAGTCTATCTACTTTTCAGAACATTGATCCGAATCTAAAGCTGTGTGAATAAATGTGCGTAAGTGTCCCAGATCGTTTCCGAAGATCTGTCGATGAAGAGGGAAAAGCATTTGAAAGAATGTACTATAAATCATCTGAATCTTTTTCCAATTAGCTGGGAGCGGCGTTTTCGGATCGTTTACCACGACCCATTATGATTTGACTGATTTTTACAACCGGCAGTCAGCCTGACGTCAACCCCCAACCCGGAGGATCAAACTTCCTGATTTCATGTAATTAAAGAAATCGGCTTGGCAGTGACGATTTTTCAGCAGAACCATCCCAGCATTCGCTTAGATGGTCGAGGGAAATCCCGAAAAACACCGATCAGGAGGGCCGGCGGGGGGATCGAACCCGGTCCCCCGATTGCGAAGTCAGCGCGCTACGCCCTGATCCACTTCCCTCGGTAAAGAACGCATTATAAATTATGAGATTAAATAACTTGAATAAATAACTCACATTAATGGATAGTGATTATTGGCCCACCCAGCATTATCAACATCGATGTTATATTTTTGGACATTGATGTTTGCTAACATTGATGTTTTCTTCGCGATGTCGCATCCCTAGCGCGGGGAGCGCGAGGAGCGCGCGGGGGCGGAGCGGGGAGAGGGTGCGGGGAACGTGGGGAGGCGTGGCAAGCGGGTAGGGTGTTCATTTCCAGAATTACTATACTTTCAAGTTCACTTAAATGCTTTTTATGTAATTATGTATCTTAATTATAGACAGTCAATCTGTTCAACATTCGACATAATATGATATATTTCATTATGGATCTTCTCTTCATAGTAAAAAAACACATTTACAGAAACAACGTTTCAGGAACCTATATGTCTGAGTTTCATGAACCAATAGGTATATAAATTAATCAGTAACAATCAGTAATAATATATAACCGTAATGTCATATTATTACAATACTGCACCAGCACAAGATATACGAATGAAAGAGACAATATTAATATTCACCCAAGAGAATTTCTATTAAAGACATATTCCAAAGAGGTAATGTCCTCGAACGCGGTTATATCTCAAACGTCACCACCCCAAAGATAAAAACGGTTGATACTATTCTACTGTATACAAACCTTCTCTTTATTGCATCACTGACGGGCGGACAGCATTTTGAAGAGATAATAATCTTTGTTCCTAATTCAACGAAGGAAGTTAAAGCAATTATTCACTCTTAAATAAAAGTGATTACGAAATCACAATTTTTTCAATTCAAAATATTGAATTTTACAGGCATTGATAAGTACAAATATTACTGATGGATTTCATTTTTAAAGATAGTTTATTTGCTCTAGTAGAGGAAATTAAAATTTCCAAATTTGTGACAATGTCAACTGACTTCTCTGAAAAACTGTCAAGGGCTAAGAAGATAGAAATGTTCTTCCTCCCCAGAGAAATTTATACACCCCTTACTTTTAAGTATTCAGAGTGACGTGAGGGGTTGAACTAGTTAGATCTTCGGTAGCGATTTCAGGCAGATGTTATCTGCACAAATTCCGAAATCCTGCATTGAAAATATAACTATCAGTAATTTACTTACTATTTTCATTTCACACAACTGTTTACTAATGTCAATCAATGAGCATTTCTGTAGAATTACAGGAACTGGTTCATGGGACATTTAAAATCGATATAATGGAGATAGTATTATTTTCATTTTCAACAAATGTTCAAATCGTGGATCTAGCTTATTGCACCGACTTCACGAACCTCAGACAGAAAGGTATCAGATACATAGAATTCATTCTGTTTCATTATAATTCCTTCATCTAAAAAATATAGAAATTTTAAAGTTACATAACAGTTGAGTAGCTTTTGCTACCATACGCACTTTATAGTTTTTGTATATTTTCCGATATCATAAATGATTTTAGAGACCTTTTTACAGATTAATAATTGCCCTGAAATAAGTTCAAAATATAATTAACAGATGAGTCGTTAGAATTTTTAAATTCATTCCAATGAATAATTCACATATCTGCCATATTCTCTGAGAGCAGCAATACTTGAAGGATGTGTAGTTCTGCTACAGTGAAAAATTGAAGAATTGTGCATTTATAAGAAAATAAATCTCATGAAAATGTTATCATTTATTATAATACAAGAAACAATATATTTTATTTTAATGCGGGAAATAACAGAGGTAGTAGTAATGCTATAGAAGATACTTCTACTATCACAACTTTATCGCCAATGTATACATACATTTTAAAATTGATCCCAATGAGATCACAATCCACTTTTCTCTTAAAGAGATGGACCCAACGGTTCCACAAAAAGAAAAGGTCATTTTGATAACTAAAATTAGATATCTACACCATTTTATTGCATGGAAAAAATGGAGGGAAGTTTCTTCATATGTATAAGTGAAATTGGAAATCAATGTAGATGCGACTTGTAAACAATTGTTGAAAGATTAACTCTATTAACTGTACAATCGACGCATTATAACGTATAATTACTAGATCATTAATTTCAATAAAAAACAAAGACTTCTCTAAAAATGCACTATGAAAATTTAATGTTATTTAATATATTTTGATATTTTCATCCCTATAAACAATGCTTCTGATTTTTTTATTAAAAAAATTAATAGACACAATGGTTTTTATATTAAGGCACATAAATATAATTTGATTTTTAATTTACTCTCGTATTGGTTGAGTTTTGTACAAATTTCTGTGCATGTTCGCCCTAAGTATTTGCAAATAGTTATCTACTTTTGTTTTAATAAAACCTTTTTTAAGAATAAGAGTAGATATTTTTAGTTAAAAGCAATTGTGTAGCTTTCAATTTGGATTGATTTTTTTTATTATTTCCTTTGGTGCACAATTTTATATTTGCGTGAGTTCCTCTATTTGTAGTCTAAAGCTATAAGCACCCAGCGTTCTGATAAGATGAAATGTGTCTAAAAATTCACGAAATTTTCTAAGTGACCTACAAAGAGCCTTTAACTTTCCACAAGGTTGTGAAGAGTTGTTTTTATTCTTGGTTGTTGATTGCTTCAGATTGCTAAATAAATGTTGAGGGGGCAATTACACAAAATGATACAACTACGGCTAGTGCATTTTCTCATAAGATTATAAAATTCCTTGTGTAAAAAGGTGCTCATGTTTTACACGTAATTGCTTTAAAATTAAATATCAAAATGCAATATTTGCTGATTTTTTTGTAAATAACCAATGAGAAAAATTTAAAACTAAAATACAAAAATGTATATACGCTTGCTTCTCATTAATGAGGTGTATACGATATCAATAAAAGAGTTTAATCGTTTCCTAATACGCCACAAACGCAACAATCTGTTCGCGTCAATCATACAAGAGAGCAAAATTGTTGTAACGATGGCTCATACAATCGCCGTAACTGTACCAATAACTCTAAAAACTTACGTTCTGGTTGTGTTGATCCGCAGTTACGTTCTCACAATGCTAATGCCAACGGCGTGTCCAGTAATCATTCTGTTTTTTTCCGCTCGTGACAAGCTCATTAGTATTTTGTTCACATCTGCGTACGCTGTAACATCGGCAGTCTATCATTTGTACTTCACATTTCACAGCAGCGTGCCTCAGGCTGACACAACGAACAACTTGTTCGCGCGTTTCGTCAGCCGCGGGAATACACACGCGATGACAATAATGGCAAACCGGAGCAGGAGAGGAAAGCAGAACGACGAATGGCGCTCACGGTTATTGAATAAGCAACTAGCCGCATTAAAGCGATCGATCGTTCGAACTTTATCATCCTAATCCTCAGATATTTTCACTGCTCCCTATTTTCCCTCTCTCGAATCTCATCATCATCATCCTTGGAACACAAGGAACGAATCACCTCTACAAGATATACATACTTACATGAACTGTAATTTAATAGTAAATAATTTTGCCAGAGTTCAATAATCCGTTTTAGTATTGAAAATACATTGCATAATAATTTTCACATAAGCAAATACTACACATTGTTTCTATCAAATTAAATTTTAATTACATACAAGAAACAAGAGAGAAAATTAAATTTAAATCTCAAATTAAAACTCAATTGCAATTATGCTGGTCACATTGTATTTCAACTTAACTTTTCAAGTTCACTTTCCGAGTACAGATGATACCAGCAATGCTATTTTTATTCGCAAGTTTACTTAATTAGTATGAAAGTAATTGCTCCTTTGGCATTTACACCCTACGAGACAGACGACCCACTTCCACTAAATCAGTCATCACTCTTATACTTTACTTTGGATATCACAGAAGTATTGAAAAATAAGGTGTTGAGGAAAGAGAGGATACGAAGTATACGGAAGAGAGTGTAAGATCTTTTTTCTTCGTCATTTTGTGGTGAAAAACCGCAGACTTCTTTATATTCGCTCATAACGAACCACAAAATTTACAATTCAAATTTTGCTTTACATATTTCAAATACTTGCATCCGTGAAGTAAGCAAGTACCAAAATCCTCAAATCAAGACAAAACAATTTTAAATATTTCTTTTTACAGTTCGTTATAAAACCTCATCATCTGTGCAAATAGGAATTACACCACAGAAAGCACTTTTCTCCCCCCCCCCGTCCCCAGCGCTATCTCAACAGTGGAGTGTTGTCACTCCATTACGTCGCAGCAGCGCACGAATTTAAAAACCAAGCGTCTTCGGGGGCGCCACAACGCTCGCAACTCTTTATCAAACGGCGACAAAGAAGAAATGAGAGCGAATACGAGGGAAGAGCAGATGACGAAAGGGTATGCATAGAGAACGCAGATTGATTGATTGATTATTTAGTGCTTCCGGGCGCGACATGCTGTGGTCATTAGTCCCGTAAATGTGGTGTGTGTTTTATCATCATGGCAGGTAGCGGTGTCCTTCCTACGTTGGATAGCGAAATCGGCGTCGTCCTAGACGTCGGCTTATGGAGGTGTTCACCAACCAGGTTTCTCTCACCAGTAGGGCACAGCCCCAAACGGGACAAACTTAAGCTCCCGACTGGTCTACCGACAAGTGCGGTAGTGGAGTGAATGTAAGTTTAAGTGTTGAAGTAAGGGAACGTAAGCAATGGAATAAAGGGAAGAGGATGGGACAAAGAAGAGTAAGAAAATATCATGCGCGGCCCTAGCCTAGTCTGTTAGGGTACTGCTCCGGCATTCGCCTGGTGCCTGAACTCGACCTTGCTGTCTCGCTAGTATCGAAAATCCAGCCACACTCGGAACGCGGATCCTAGGACCTCCGGGTCAAAGACACTGCAGTAACATCAGTGAATGCACTGAGCCACCTCATCCGGAACTGAACACGTAAAGTGAATAGTGAAAAACCAGTTTGGCTTGACGCCTTTAATGAGAATTTTGATATGAACATTCTTTATTTAATTTATTTAAGCTTGCAAGTTCATAATAAGAAGTTTCAAACATAATACTGCCTATCGGCCTCGTGACGCAATCCTGCGAGCAAATTAAAACCACTTTTACCACTATGTCATAAACTTTTTTAGATAGCCTTGCTGATTTTACTTTTCTTCAAGTGTACAAATCCCTTAATGATACATTAAGATCAGTAGCAGCTGATGTGGTCAGACTTATTTTGTTTCCCTTGTTGCATTCATAGATTTATCTGCAACATTTGAGCATTATCTCATTTTTAACATTAGTGCCAAAAATTGAACTTTTAGCACCTAAGCATGCCCTGAAAGAACTCATTTTACATGCAGTTGGCTAAAAAGAAAACTTTTTTATTTTGTTTTATTTTTTTACGCAAAAGTAAGTGAAAGAATCTACTTGAAACAAGTCGTATCGTCTCGGAAAGGCAGTGCAGTATGTCGTAGAGTTTCATCACTATGGATGGGTTAATTCCTACCTCTCCTCCCAAAAAATTCACGTTTTTCTACAATACTTTCCGCATATTCTAAAAGGATCTCGCTAAAATAGTGTTAATCGATCGCTACTCGTTACTTAAAACCTCCAAAAATACGCTTTCTCGAGAATTCTCTTGCAGCACACATACAGTACGTGTCGCATGATATTTCACTTGTGAATGGTGGACTACACGAGATCTAACCGTAAAGGAAAACAGACGCAGAATACTGTGCCTAGAATAATTGTCGGAAATGTAACTCGTTTCCTCTGAAAGTATGCAATGGAAGCGGTTGTCGCATTTAGTTTACAAAATTAGTAATTTTGTCATATTTCACTCGCGAAATCTTTACTCCCCTCTACATGAAAACGTACGATGTTCTCTGTCCTTTTAAACCCCAAACCGGCACCTCGGTTCTTTATTCTATATTCTCTAGTAGCAAAACAGGTGTGTTACATCAAAGACGAGTTGCGATAAACAGGCTGTCATAAAACAAACTCTCGCTGTTCTCATAAATGACATTCCAACTGGATTTCAACATCGATAAGAGATCTAAGAGATCATAGTAATAACGATGTTAATTTACCATTCAGCAATCCATTAAACGGATGAAGAAATCCAGGAGAATATCTTCAAAGAAACACGGGGAGTCGTTTATGAAATGAGACTATACCCAAGCGACAAGTCGCCCAAGATAAAAAACAAAGAGATGAACATTAAGTTCCAAAATAATATTTTTGGTTTCGAGAATACGTGCTTTTACGCCAAAAATCCTTAGATTAAAAACGCTCTCCCTATATTGCGAACACGGAAAAGTAAAAAATACACAAATCGCATCACATCTCTTCTCCACTTCTCATGCGGGCGGCGTCTGTGTGTTTCGCTTTGCCTCGACGAAAGTCAAGCACCTCGATCTCCCTCCCCCGGCTCGGGAGCAGTGAAGCGAGCGTATGATAACTTTCCAGAACATTCTGCACGCAAGATATTATACGACAACGAAATGAAACAGCCAAATGAGAACAATGTGTGTCGCTGCGCGGGCGGGGCTGTGGGGTGAGTGAGCGGGGCGGCGAAGGGTTGGGAAGGGCAGGGAGGGCCACGTCGAGACGGAATGAGGCGGAACGTGAAGGAGTGCTGCGAGAGGACGCCGTTATCGTACGAGCGGAAGCACTACAGCGCTGCGACGGCGCGCGGCCGCAACAGGGTGCTCCGAGAGAAGGATCGCGCCACAGGATTCGCAACGGAATATAGGTCTAAACGTACGCCGCATCGATGCGAAGGCAGAACTCAAAAAGTGCAAAAAGTATTAAAGAAATGCAGGAGTATAATTAGAATTTCGTGATTTTTATAAGAATTAACAAACTTTAATGGAATATGATAATCGTTCACTTTTATACATCTCTTTTGCTGCTTGTTTTGCTGTATAATAATAATAATAATAATAATAATAATAATAATAATAATAATAATAATAAATGTTTAGGGAAATGCCTATTTTATTCTAGTGAACTTATTTAAAGGCTGATAATAAATCTGTACGAATTAAGACAAATGATGTCGTATAATGAAGTTTTATAATGCATATTTTTGCTTCTTTTAGCATAAATACCTTTTTTGCATAAATACCTTTTTTTACAATTATTGGACTTTTTGGCCTTTTACGTATTATTTTTATACACAATGCTAAGATATAAGAAAATCGGCAATGGCCAAACGTGACTAATCATTACGAAACTTTCAATTCATGTCTTTGTATTTTAAAATACGAGAGAATGCCTAAAAGTATACCAACAGATTTTTCTCAATTTCCCTGTTTCATAAATACCAGCTATGTTCGGAGAATATGGTCGATTGACAATACACCGAGGGCTCCGAAATTGCAAGTAGAAATAAATGTTAATTCTTAGAAGGTTTAAGTGTTGCTAAAGTTCGACTTCAAAAATATATGCCAGTCACATCAGTAGATGCTGAAAGATCCTTCTCTGCATTCAAACTGATTTTGTCTCCCAATCGTCACAAATTTGAAATTATAATCTTTGAAAAGTTACTGGTAATATATTGCAAAGCAAACTATTAAGAATAAAATGTAAAAGAGTTGTAAATATGTAAATCTTGTTTTACATTAAAATGTGCGTCCTTGTTTTGTGCGTTTAAGTTTGCAAAATAATATAGACAAAAATTACAAACAATTTTTTATTTTATTGTTTATATAACTTATGATAGTGCCTTTTTTCTCCTAATTATTGACATTTGCAGTGCCTTTTTAGGCGCCTATAAGACGTATTTTTAGTGCCTAAACATCCCATGTCTATTAATAACAAAGTTAAAAGCAGCCAAAATATCACCCTGTGATCTTATGTTAACAAGACTATACACCTTTAAGTAAGTATATCTTCGAATTCTGTTTTTTAACTTTGTCATATTACGTAATTGCATAGTTACGAAAAAGAATTATTGTGCTGCGGCCCATTGTTTCGGGCCCTGGTATCGAAAATGAAGATAAACCTTTTTCCCATAAGTAGCAAATTATTTCCTCTGACAAGTTGTGTTGTAAGAATCCACATATTCTGGGACCTTCGTATTGAGAAACAGGTTGACAGCAAAACGTTTACATAAAGCCAAATAAAGACAATTTAAAAATTTTGTCAAAAATGGCTCGAATTTCTTCCTTGAAGTTTCTTTAAATAAAAGTGAAATATATTTATAAAAATGGCACACGTCCGATTTTCCCTGTTACCCATGAATTATTTAAAATTCCAAAAGTTTGTTTCTTGGATTCCCTCGTACAACTACTATTGAAGATAAAGATTTTTTCTTCAAATTATATTTTTTCTCCCAATAAATTCTTTAATTAATGTCATGTACATTTTTTTAATATTAGTAGTTTTCTGAGTGAAATATGCGGAATTTTAAAATATTTTCTAAAAGATATCTTTATTTTTTTTGTACTATCAACCCCTTACAAATATCATTGGTTAACATAGAATCTCAAAATAAAAAGAAGAAATTTAAAAAATTTCTATATGGAGTAACCCCTCTGCTATACACATAAAAAGAATTCACAACATTCACCTAAGTACACCCCCCCCCAAATGCAAAGAATACGTTTCAAATTCGCAGGAACAGATGGATTTTTGGAAATATTCAGTTTGGCAAAAATCCTATGATTAGTGTATTAGGAGCTAGTGTTGTACACAGGTGAGGGATAACACACGGACTCCCATCCCTCACCGTGTCAGCGAGGCAGACACTCGTGCAGACAGACGGACGGACGGACGGACGGACGGACGTTAAGAAAAAAACTTGCGGTATAAGTGGGACCCCAAAATGTTTCGGTAAAGTCTCGAAATCAATTTTCTGCAGCTTTACATAATTTTCCCCCTTCCTGGGGCTTTTCCCAGTTTCAGGGGATCCCGATTTCGACTAACAGCGCCGGGTACTTTCTACCACGTCTGTCATGGGACACATTAACCTTTACACTAGACACTGTCACACCGGCGGGCTCTTCGGTCTGTAATCAACAAGGCCTTCCGCGACAACACACATTCATGAAAACAAAGAACAAACAACCATTCCCACGGCGAGACTCGAACCCGCAACTCTTCAGACCGAGGTGCTATGTCGGCACACACTCTAGCCACCTCGACCATAACAATCTTTTATGAACTATGAATATTACTCCAGTCCATATACACAATACGTGTACTACAGAGTAGAATATCCTTCCTTACGTTTAGGTTTAAACGTAAACGCCGAAAACTGTCATTTAAAGCATGTCGGTAAGCGAATGTAAAACGGTGTCAGTCAGATTAGTCGCAAAATTTACGACGAATTTTCTGTTTTCGCGCCACCCGCAGCAGAAAGATCAGACCGGCCCACTGCCCGAGCGATCCTTCACGCACGGGGGCGGCACGGGCCGGGCCGGCGCGGCGCGGCCCCACCGAACGCCGCGCCGCGCGCCGCGTCCTTCAAGGCAGCGGCTCCCCTGCGACCTCGCCACTGGCGCACGTTGGACACGAAGCGACCACTAAACGCGCAAAGCATAGGCGTATTTGAAGACTAGAACGGCTCTGGCGTTCAAGTTAACCGTGATCGTGGTAGTTTTTGCGATAATACTATATTGTTAGACCCCGCTGTTCATTGTTTAAACAGTAACACTTAAATAGTTTACTTCATGGCTCATAGTTGACCCTCGTTATTTTTTTTTTTTTTTTTTTTTGAACGCACGTAAATCCCTTAAACTAATATGTTAACTTGCTCATATCTGAGAAGTCTTTCGGTGTGATTAATCATTTGTTATACCCACACTCTTTAATCAAAACAACTGTTCACTGAATATTGCCTGAATGGTGCAGAACTGTTGTCTGTATGTGTTCTATGTATTTTCATTCTATTTTCTCATTTTCCCTGCATTAAGTTTAACTATCAGTGATACACGAGTAAAAATCAAGTATTTTTATCACGTCGAAAATTGATTTTAAATAACAACACATTATAGTAGTTTTTTATCTCTGCAAAATGTGCCAGGGAGGCGAATTTCGTAACCTTTACGGGTACCTCTGCATTGTGTATACGCAATCCACGCAATTACACTTGGTATATTTAAAAGGGCATTATCTATCTTTCTCTATTTTCTCCTATCAACACACATAATTGTTGCTCTCCAACAAGCCGCAATATTATCTCAAATGCATATTTTTCATAATGAGAAGAATATTTTAATTCATAGTTCGAAAATTGAATCGCCACATATGAATAGTGGATTAAGACATGACGATTGGTCCACCAAACCATATGCAACAATTTGTTAGGGCGACGATCTGCGGAACAAAAAAATCAATAATCGATAACTTCTTGTAGTTCATATTATTATTATTATTATTATTATTATTATTATTATTATTATTATTATTATTATTATTACTAATGGTATAATTTCTGTTAATTACCATACTAGTGCGCATTATACGCACATTATAAAATTCATTTCGACCCACTGTACAGTGTGACGCCATACGCCAGTCAGACAAATCACCAGTAGAACATTGATGGTTTTAAACAACGATGTTCTCGAAACTGACCTAACATTAACGCTAGTGTATAGGCATTTAATTCGACAGCAGCAATGCTTTAATTTATAATTATGATTTCACTGACAAAACAAAGTAAAAAG
Organism: Teleogryllus occipitalis; assembly: GCA_011170035.1. Classification (NCBI taxonomy): domain Eukaryota; kingdom Metazoa; phylum Arthropoda; class Insecta; order Orthoptera; family Gryllidae; genus Teleogryllus; species Teleogryllus occipitalis. Next base: position 329,404 of record BLKR01000826.1, on the reverse strand, counting down.
TAAAAACAATTAGCAAAACTGCGCCCACAGCCTGAACGCTCAGGCTCATCTCCAAGATTTAGAGCTTTTATGATCTCCGTAGAAAAATAAAATAAGGAGGAGGAACTACGCTTACGGCCCACAAGTCTGCCGCGTTCCCACGAGGGAAATGCGAGGAAATGGGTAGGAAATGCCAAGACATCGGGGTCATCTTTCGGTCGAGAGATAGTCTGTTGGATGAAGATACATCGAACAGCGTTCGCTTCGGTCGAACATATGAACTGAGTCTAGATCCTTAAGTTTTTATTTCGTATTTTAACTTTTACAAAAATTGTGATTATGGAACTTTCTTCATTTGAGAACGTGAAACATTCCTAAATCTAAATCGCAAAAAACATCGAAGACAAAACATCCATGTTGAAAAAATATCGGAATAAATAAGATTTTTAAAACTTCGAAGTTGATCGAAGACAAAACTTCGATGTCATCGTTGATTTGAAAACATCGACTAACATCGCATCCCTAGTAAAAAACAAACTCCATCGCGATGCATCGCCTTCTGCACAATGAGATCAACAAATGTATACGTAATTTTTCCGGGAAACGCTTGTTACTTCACAGCCGTTTATCGAGGAATTCTTGTCTTCCGTAACGCTCAGAAATCTGTGCGTATGCTAACTGGAATCGGTAAAAAATCTGCTAAGTATAACGAGAGAGAAAATTTCCTTTTTTTTCGGGTAGTCGTACAATGAAAAACGCAAATTTGTAAATAAATGAAATAGGGATCAGAACATCGACAGCATCACGATCGCGATGGCCTCATCATTGCCGCAGAGGCAGTGCGCTCTGCGATGTTTGTGTTGCACAGACTGCAACGCCAGTCGACAAGCAAAACGTTTTTTGTACATCAGTATTATAAACGAGTGTTTCCATTGCAAGAAAATCTTTTCTAAAACGGCGTCTTATGGCACATATGACGTTTTTGCTGTACATGGCACGAATGATTACGACATCTGACAACGATTCAAATTTAATAATAGTTATTTCTGTTTAAATGCCGAGATGAATTCTGTGAATGTATGGAGCGGGTGACCTTTTTTTAAGTAAGGGGCACCAGGTCCTTTGTTTTCTATGGATGTCCCTGAGAATGGGAATTATATATTGGAAATATTAAAAGGAACATAATGGTTGAGATATTTTTACTTTCTCGCCATACTACGAATTTGCATAGTAAAAAGAAAGCATTGTAATGCTGCATCAAAGACCGGCTATTTTTTGACAGAAAAACTCCAAATATCCGGGTCTCCAAATATTTGGATACCCGTTGCATTCCAGATCTATTAACATGTTTTTTTATGCAGCTCGCAAGTTCGTATTAATGGATTGACGGAATCAATATTCGTGTAACTTCACAACAGAAGGATTTCGTCAGTGAATTCGAAAGGCAACTGCTGGATGTCATAAAATATTCAGCTAAATGCGTAGGGCATCTGAGAGACAACCACTCTTGGAACGCGCTATATACAGTGGTGTCTTCTCACGCTGGACCTAGGGCGTTGGCAGTGAAGGGAAAAAGTGTTAACCCCCACACTACTCTTTTCGCTTACATATTCAGAGTAAAATTAAATTGTTAACAAAATCCTTATTCGTTTTAAATTATAATATTGGAAGAATGAGGGAAAGATAGTCGCAAAATAACAACAAAGAGAATGTTGCATTTTCTATTGCAAAGTTTGGAATAATACACTTTCAAGTATTTCAAGACATGCTCGACGCTTTTCCCATTCTTCGGATATCGTTTTAAAAATTAAATTCTGAAATTATCAGGTTACGACACGATCGTTCATTACTCAATTACTTGTTTCTTTTCTTCTTACAACAGGGAAGGAAAGCAATTATTTTAAACTATTGTTTCGTTTTTTCACTTTCCTTATCACAATATAACACTAATTTCATGAGTATCGCTAAAGACGGTATCACAATCACGCACCTCACACATTTCATGAGTATCGCTATCACAATCACGGACGCTCGCTCTCCAGCAGGCTGTTAAATAGATATCCAACACCTTGAAACGCTTTGTCTGTGAGTGGGGGGGGGGGGTCGCGCGCATGCGCTGCCGCCTCCTGATCCGTCCTGAAGACGTTGGAGGTATTCGCCAAAGGACTGAGCTGCGCTCGCGCACTACCTGCGTTGCTGGACGCGCTGCTACCGATCTATGACGCCGATCGCACGGAAGACCGAATAAATAAAAATCTAAATAAATTCAAAGGAAAAAATTATTTGTTTTATTTCCTTCGGAGTTGACACACGACTTGTACACAGACAGAAAACGCCACTGGTTATATACTAAGATAAATTAACGCAACAATTATTCAAAGTGCTTATTGTAGATATTCTGTTCCTATGTCGTTTTCAGAGACATTTATATCTATGTGAGATAAATACTTTTGTGTTCTTCGAACAAAACACTTTGTGTTAGTAAATGCAGCAAAGAAGTCGAAATGGTTATCGAGATTTTTTAATCGTGATATAAAATATGTAGCATTCGCAATGATACTGAAAATGCATTGATAGATGTGACGGCAGTGATGATGCCTTATTATTTAGTCATCCTGAATATAATTTGATAGATGATATTGATAGTGATGACAATACTATTCAGAACGAGAACCCTGAAGATTAGGGGTCTGTGTGGTCCAATGCTGATAGCAAGATTACAAAGTTTTCTTTCAATTTAAATTCGGGTTACAATCATAGGTGATCGAGTCAGCAATCTACACCACTGATTTTTTTGTATTATGCTTACTTTTCTATAAATATTCCGTCATTGCAATCATCGTTGGGAACAAGAAATGTGCTCAACGTGACAGTTGGAAACACTTGAATATTTTATTAACATATCTCTCTCCTCCTGATTCCGTGGTATGCGTATTCAGTAACAGTTCATGTGTGGACTATAGAGAGGAGAGTTTAGTGTCCAACACACTTGAGGTTTTCTGATAAAGAATTTCACGCTTATTCTGAATTTAAAAGTAATATTTATTTGAAAACGCAAAATAAACGGCGTTGCTTGGGCTTTCTTCACATCCAAACCTTGTGAAAGAGGAAAAAAATCAATGTTATATAAACAACGGGATTTATGATTACTATTTTCAATGTAATTGGTTCAAATTTTAATAAAGTATAACTTTTTTTCATTTTATTTTTAAGTACATTGCTAATATTTTTTTCATCTTACGCACTTCTACTGACAACGTGTCTTATTATATAGGTATCAGTTCTACTGTACCACTACTGAAACCCTGGCGAAATACATTAGGAACCAATCTATACTTGGCGGCAGGCGAGAAATAAAGATCGTGGTGCATCTATCAACATAATATTTAAATTATTTATTTTGCGAATTTGTGTTGAATTAATCTTTACACAACTTTGCAAGGACATTACAACAATCCTGAAGAGGAGTGTGAGAAAATGTTTCATACTCTACTTGTTCTTTTTGTGGTATCGATGTCAGTTATATATCGTTGAATTTACTTTTATTAGAACACAATTATGGTTAATTATAACAACTGCAATTCTGTACAAATAATTTTCGTAACTATTGAAAACTTCTATTGTTAATTTATGCCATCGTCTTCTGGGGTGGGGGTGCTGAAGCCCCACGAGTTTCCTCTACCTCCCTCTCTGTGCCACTGAAATTATATTATAATTTTATCTTCTTTATCTCAGCTTCAAATTCATCCGAATCTCCTCTCGGTATATTTTATTGAAAATTTATTCAAAAGAAATCCATGAAATGTACACTTCATATCATTGAAAAAAATCGTAAATCATGAGACTGTTCGACGTTTTCGGCGGAAACATTCCAGGAACTTCGTAAATCCTGCATGTGGAATTTCGAGTGGAACAGAAGACACCTAATGACCTCTACGTAAAAATAATACAGAATTTTTCCACGAATTATGTCCAAAAATAGTTACTTATTTCTTCAAAGGTTGCAGAATAAAAGATATCATTACACTTTCATATTAGTAACTAGAGACTTCGCGTTTCCAGAGCAACATATATCCCTTCTTTTTTTCCGGTCTTAATAACATTTTTTCTAGTTATGGTTGATCATTTCCTCAATAATTCAAGTAACTTGATACACATAGAATTTTTCTATAAATGTTTTGTTCATGAGTGCTAGTATATGTTTTTAGTTAGACTCCTGCGAACAGGCCGTTCGTTTCAAACCTGTGTTGTAAAAGCAAACTCTGTAGTGTGCTTTATACCTGACCCCACTTTCAATGATTCTGAAATCCTGTGCATCGGAGTGGGGGAACCTTTAAAATGTAATAGAAAAATGAGTCAGAAAATTTCGCATTTTGTAGATTACGGCATACGAAAAGTGGAAGATGCATTGTTCCATGCTCGATGGCAGTGAGTATTGCAGCATGACGGGCGTTCATGATTGTAAGAGCGCGTGCTGTTTTCCTGTTCATAATATGCGAAATTCTAAATTTTTCGTGTCATTGGGAAATCTGTTTGTTGCACTCCTAGGGGAGTAATTTCGTATCCAGTTGTTGCTCCCTTATGGGGTTTTGTGATGAAGATATCTTTATAAATCGCACAAATTCATCGTATTTCCTTAGCATTTTATATAGGGGATTATGTATGTCTGTTCAATCTTTTGAAGGAATGAAATTGCATAAATTGAAAAGTAAAAATGTAAATATTATTTGCGACTTTTTTTTCATTTTTTCAGAATAAAATCTCCAATACAAACAAATTATTGATTTCTTCTCGTCACTAGGGAGTCGCCTACGCTGGGTAAACGAGGCGCAGCGTCAACGTCCAAGGTGGTAGTTACGACTGTGCATTCTGGCTTACATTTACTTTGTTCCGTTTCTTCTGCAAATTGTTGGTTGATGCGAGTGAAACAGAAATGTTAAATAACATTTTTAATACTGATAAGCCTTTTGCTGATGCTTTTATCGATCAACCTTTTGCTTTACAAATGTAGTTTCCGTTAGCTATTTCTACAACAATAATTCTCGAGACGAGTGAGGAGGTTCTTCCTAGTGAAAGAGATCAATGGACTTGGGGCAGACGACGGAAGGAGGCAGAGTTAAGTTCATGGATGAATGTGTCTATTGCAAGAATGCCGAGTCTCTGAACGTGTGAGTTACGTACAAACCAGGATGCCTTGTTTATAGAAATATTAAATAACTACACAGAGAACTGCTTTGGTAACGACTTTTTCCAGCAATGACATAACCAAAATATACTAACATTAATAGTACATTCGAATTTCCTTACACAGAACGTAATTTTTTTCGTATTATTTCATGAACTATGAAACTCTACGAGTCAAATACATACATACAAGTTCACAAAGAATAAGATCTTGCAATGTGAATTTCAGATATACCCTCAGTCAACGTCGTCATACAGCAACTCGTATATAATTTAGCCCCCTCTCTGTACAATCGTTGTAAATATCAAGAAATTGACCTCAACAAATTAAGACAGGCTGAGGTAGTGTCATGAATGAATCGCTTTATATTTTCAAAACAAGCTGGGTAATCCTCTTTCGTTTGTAACTTGAGAGCGACGAAATCACTTCGAAACCAATGTTGATGTGAAAAGTCCGAGATGTTTGAAAAGGAATTGCCCTTTGCTATATCGCCTTTCGCAGTTTGAATATATGACAAAAAGATGCAGTGACACATTCAGTAGATAATACATCACAAAGCTAGAAGTTGATCAGCATCACAAGTGACACAATACAATGACAGTGATTCGACATAATGTACAGCTTCAACATTTTAGTCGAAATCGAATAATGCTGACCATCTTAGTTGCCATTCATATGTAGGTTTTTTTTAACTTCACGAAACATCAGGTTTAATGGACAATAACTCGAATAATAAAATCATATCATGTTCCTCATAAGAAATGGCGTAACAAGTTGGATCTCACAATTCAATCTATGGTACTGTCAATATATAGTATCGCATAAACTAAGATTTGAACGCTATTGTTTTGAACATAATATAACGATGATAAAAACATTTACAAATTCAGTAATTAAACGTTACAAAGTCGGTCCATACGAAATTTCAAGAGATCAAATCCTGTCGTGACACAATCGGAATTATGAGAACCTTTACATGTTCCTTTCGCAGAAATAATATAGTCAGGAAGTGTGGCAAGTGGGTTCAACAAAACAAGTTAACACCATCGTTTAATAATATGAATTTAATGATCAAAAAGGGAGACATAGCGTTGTTAACACTGTTGATTTCCTCTTCTTATTAAGTCATATATCAAAACAAATTACAGTTCAAATTGATGGAAGTAGAAAAGAAACACTCTTGTCAACCCCTTTTTGTTTTGTAAATATCGTTTTACCAAACTGTTTCTCAAAGATCCAGGAAATTACTTTAATACGAATTGTTCTATGTAAACAATAATAAAATTGTCCAACAACGTTTTCAGAATGTATGGGCATCAAAGCATTTTTTTTTCGAAAGAAAAGTCAAATTTGCATTTTCAAAAGAAAGGAATATACTTCCACAAATTAAATTCCGCACCTGTTACCCAGCAGGAAGTATAAATTCTGCAATCCTGACTTACATAGAATGATAGAACTTATTTTTTCAACTTTAATCCCTTCGAGGCTTCATACGCGGATGAATCGCGACAGCATATGCTCAGCTGTCTGCACAAAAAAACAGGTTCCGAGAAGGATGACGGGGACGGAAGCTCTTAACTAGAGGCATAACAAACATCGAATTCGAAGCTACTTCAGTGTAACAAATGTGCTTCTAGTTTAACACAGGATACTACGTGATTCAATTTTACAACAATTGCTCTCAATTGACATTAGAAGTTTCAAAATGTTGACGAATATAAATCAAGTTCCACAAAACAAAATATAAATGTTTTTCTACTGCTATTAAGTGCACATCAACAACTGTCCACAGAACTGATATAATCGGTGCACAAAGAAAGTGACGCATCTAAAGTTAAATGAAAGCGAGCTAAGAGAAAAAAATATTCAGAATATTAGCTTAAACTAAATAAATTTGCAAGTAAAATATCATTACATGCTCTACAAGTCTCAGTTTACAAGATAATATATCTATTCGGTGGCGAAGTAAACGGCTAATCTCAAGGTAAAACTGTCCAACAAAATTACAATTTTTGTGATCTGTCATTTTCTTGTGCGCTGACTATGTAAAACTCGTGGTACATAGGACTATTGACCTTTACTAAAAACAAAGCTGCTACAAAGACAAATCATTTTCGAAGGGTGGAGTTTCCAGATGATAACATACTAAACGTATAATTCGATGTTCAGAGTATTCGTTGGCAGAAGGTCAAACAATTAACACTCCCGTTGCTTCATATTCCTGTATCTTTTACCCCCTCTTGAATTTTTTCTTACCATGCACAATTTAATGATACGAAACGGAAATGATAACCAACCGAAACGAAAATGTAAACACACTATTTTTGTATAATTGCGCGAAATACTGTTTGTTATAATACCAATGATTCAAAACAATTTTCAACATTTCATTTCAATACTACAATTTACCATTCCCGTCATAGAAACATGTTCTTCAAGCAAAACCTACTCGGTCAGTAACCAACCACAGCTCAAAAACCGTACTCACAAAAGACGACGACGACGCGGGGTGACGACGGCTGACGAGAGCGACGACGACGTCACCGAAGACGGCGGCGGCAACGACGAAACCCCTTCGACGGAGACGAACGCGAGCGCGAGCGCGCACGTGCGACACGCAACGAACGAGCAACAACAACACGTCCGACCTTCGTAGCGGCTGCCGCGCGACTGGCGGCCGAAGAGAGGACGACGAAGCGGCGCGCCGCGGCACGGCAAAGCGAGGGCCGCCGCCGCGCCGGCCGCCGCGCTCGCCTCGGGCGCGCTCGGGAGCCAGCCGAACGCCGCCGACTGCGGCCGCTGCGCCGGGCCCCGCCGCGCCGTGCGCGGGCACCGCACCCACACGTCGGTGCAGCGTATCGTGGCGGGATCCATGGTCAAAGCCAGGGTCCGATGTGTACTTCGGTTTTTCTTACCTGGCAGTTGACGTCAATCAGCTGTTACGGTGTCATTCGATCGAGAGCTAAAACTTTATCAAAGTGACGTCACTGTGGTGACGTTTAAGCTCACAATTGCCCGAAAGCGGCAACAGCTGATTTACGTCAACTGCCAGGTAAAACAAATCAAGTATAGGTATACAAGAATCCACCTAAGGCTGGGTCCTGCTGAGCTACAATCGGCGGCGGCTGACAAGCAATAGCATGCGTCAGCTTCAAGCGATAAGTTGCGACGCCGCGGGACAGAGCGCGTGGTGCGAGAGCGTAAGCGACAGGAGGCTGCGACAGCCACAGTCGCAATGTTTCAAAGGAAACATTCAAGACTTTTGTTATGTTCAACAAATGCTCCATAGATATTCACTCTGCCAGTTAGTAATAGGTTTAATTCATCCTCAACACAAGCCCGTGATATAAGACAGACATTCTGCAATTATTTCAACAATCCTGCCGGTTTGGTTACAATAGAAACTTAACCTCATTTACTTGTACAGGAATACTAGTATATAATACATTGTGATGTACGTACTACGCAATATAATTAGCATCTGACAAATTCAATAAAAATAATATAAATTAACGTAATTTAATAAAAAACGTGTTTGTTATTTTCAGTGCATTCGTCACTTCCTTCACAATTCGCCGCTCACAATTCTACTGGGGTAGTTATTAAAATCTCTTTTCACACAATTCCCTTCTATTTTCTTATCTTCAGTTAAACATTCCGTTATAACGCTACTCGACATCTTTGAAATGGGAAATTGAAGACCAAAACAGCGAAACTATACGCACGACACAGCGAGAAGCGGCGACAAGTAGCGACATGATTCAAACATGTTTGAATCTCGGACGCCGCCGCTTGTAGCACTTTCGTCGCTTCGCCGCGGATGTCGCCGACGCAGGAGGGACAGATAAGGTATTGAGTGTTTGAAATTTGTCCCTTGAAGCTGTCATGTGTGGCTGTCGCAAGATGTGGCTCACGCAAGACATGACCTAAGAATGAGCCAAAATGACACGTCGCAAAAAAAGTGAACATCACTTGTAATTCAGAGAAGTATCCCTCCACCGCGACAGCTGTTCAGTCGCCTTCGTACAGTGTTTCGTAAAGTGCTTCCACGCCTCTTCGTAAAGTGTTCGGTTATGGGTCCCGTGAAAACATGACTATGCAGGAGTCTAAGAGTTTCGCGGAGGTAAATGCACGTACGCGACTCCGAGAAATATTGAAATTTAATTACGTATGTGTTCCCATATTCAGTTAAGGGAAGCTGCCACGAATGTAAATACAGCTTGCTACCTTACAACACTGGTGCCGGAAACACTTTAACCAGTACGCATCTCACATTTAACACTCGGTTTTAAAATAAACATAATACTTATCACCAAGTAAATTCAATGTAATGTTTATGAAAAAAATAATTTTTACAGAAGCGCACATAGCACTGCGCTTCCTAATTTCAATTATTTCTCGTAGAGCACTATATTTTCGTCGGACGAGGACATCACAAAAGGAAGCGTCGAAGCATTTACAAGTTAGCCAACTGCACACGAGCGAAAGGAAGAAGGCGGGTCTAATGGGCTCAAGGACACAACGATCACAGAACTTTCAGTTATGTTGCCAGCACTAACTGTCAAAACGATTCTTTCTTATAAAAATGGCGCTGTATTGCTCGCGCAAGTTTTCTTTATACACGGGCTCCCTACTCCTCACCCATCGCTGAATAGCACTACCCGTACCGGAACGACTCGTACCAATTTACAATTCTGGCAACAACCACCTAGTACTTTCAAAAGAATCGTAGTATTTCTCGAGGCTGGAGGTATCGTCGCTTTGGCGCGTTAAGTTCATGCCCACAATTGGTACGCCCTTTTAAGCTGTGATGAAGGCAGAGCCCTCCTCCTTACTTACCCCCCCCCCCACCGTGGATTGTTAAGAAAACTTGCGCGTATAGTACTGCGGGATCCCCCCTCCCAGTATAAAATCATGTTGTCCACCCCCTCGATAAAAATCTCCTTATCTATATATAATAATCTCCTTATCCATATATGTTTCGCACATATATAGATATGATCTATCCATTTCTAGTGAGAAAAATATAGTTGCATTAAAAAAATTTAAGATAATTAAATTTCTCAAAAAATAAAAATATTACGAACAATATCTTTACGGCATATTACTTGCCCCATGATTCCGCGTTGTTAAGTGAAAACTGCATTTCCATATCGTGAACCATTCAGAAGATACGAGGGTGGCCTATAGTTGGTGGGACACCTGGGGTATACTGCTCCTGTATGAGCCACCACTGCTCCAAAAGTAAATATCGAACTTCATCCTTCTGTGGCCCGAGCGATGCGAGAACGTTGCATTAACGTCGTGCAACGGAAATACTACAAACTAGTTGGATGTGGCGTCGCCGACGCTGTAAACTGTTTTAAAAGAATTTTCATGTGTTGAAAAGTTCTTTCATAATGCATTTCTTTCATGCGTAGCTTTGTTCAAATATGTTCTTACAGTATCTGGCACTGAACTTAACAACGAATCCTAGTAGCTGATTATGTTATACTCCCCTTCAAAAATTTCCAACATTCCAATATGCCTTCTAAGTTACTTCTATAAGGGCTATGAACTGGTAATATTCTAATTTCAAAATTATAATCGCCGTAAAAACAATATTTGAAGGTATTGATGATGCGAAAAATTAGAATTTAGTACACCTACATTATTTTACGTTATTTGGTAATATGCATAATAATGCACAAAGATCACCTGTAAGCTGATCTTCTAGGTTATTCTCTAATCCTAAATTAAGATCATTCTCAATTACAACAACTACATTTGTTTCTTCTTTGGATTTGCTTAACACCTCCATATTTTTCTCCCCTAATTTTTGACGAGATTAAAACTCCACAAACTCATTCTAATTTGTGTTTACTCCTACTTCTGCAACTGCTGTAATAATCGTTTTGTATGCGAATCTATACAAAATTAAAAGACGATTGTTTTGAATGTTTTTGTGAATAAGGTGTTAGTTAAGTTTAATAAGAATAAGTTCTGTGTCATATTCATTTCAAAATCGGCATTTGTACACATAGAAACGTAAAAGAGAGAAGTCGAACGTAAGACGTTCATTCATGCTCTAACATTACTCACAGGTTTGTTTCCTCCGTATTTATTTGAAATTCCGTACATTTAATGTGTTTCAAGGCAATACTTTTCGTAAGCTTTTGAAATTTTATTTTTAAAAATATGGTAAAAGGCCTGTAGATAAAAATTAAAATGTAATATAACGCGCGATTCACTTGTTCAAATTACCTTCACTTGTTCACTTAAAGGTGTTAATATCAGTGTTGCCAACGTCATGAAAGAAAATTATGGCGTATTGAGCGAAAAAAACTGGAGAATAACCAACGCTACCTATTTATTGTTTACCACTCTCAAAAAACCTTCCATTGCGCATGCCCGAACGTGGCCTCTCCCTCCAAAGCTCCAAATATTTCCCCGCTTGCCTGCGCTCTTTGTCACAACTAGCAGTCTCTCTGTCTTTCTCTCGTGCGTCTCGCGGTAATTCAACACTGCGAGTTTGGCGATAACAAACTGATGAGTGAAAAGGATCAGACGAAAGGCAGCTTACGTGTTTCTACAGTAGGGGTTGTCCAAACGATCAACAGAAAATAAGCCGTGTCTTGAAGAAGAGTTTTGGTCTCCAGTTCCAGTTTTACCATGGCTAGTGAGCAGTGACAAGTGTGTTTCACACAGTTGCTGCTGTTATTGCCAAATTTTGTTCGCGATTGTGCTTTCTATAATGGCATCTTCTTCATCATCCACCAGTGTGTCGGGTAAGACCCTGAGAGGACAAGCGCGTGAAATCTTTTATCGAGTGGTTCAGTGCTTTCGCCAGCTCAAAATTACATTAAATTGGCGTGATGGAAATGTAGTGCTGATGGCGAGTGATGCGAAAGGGATTTCGGAATTCACAGTGAACACCGTAATTAGGGAAGGGCTTGAAAGTGTAGCGAAGGGTCAGCTCACATTTTCAACTCCCAAAGGAAAGATAATGGAGAGAACAAAACTGATCGAAGTGGATTCTTTCACAGATTCACAGTTATAACAAGAATAGGGAAAGGACAAAGATTATTGAAGACGGGTTTGTCGATGATGCCTTGTTGATATTCTCTTCGGAACAGTAAACAGAAGATTATCACACGTCAAAAAAATATATAGTAGAAGGGCTAAATAATCATGAAGTTGCTTTCGATCCATTACGCACAAAAGCCCAGTTATTACAAATAATGCAAAGTATACCCACTGAAAAACGATAAGTCGTTGATCAAACAATCATTGAACATGGCCACATTCCTCTCCGTCTTCCGCCGTACCATCCAGATCTAAATCCAATAGAACTTGTTTGGTAATTTATAAAAGGGTGCGTGGCAGCAGAAACAATTGGTGCACCCTTAAAAGAAAAGGAAACGTTTTGCAGAGAAGCGTTTGCACAATACAGTGCTGAACACTGAAAGAAATTCTGCGAGCATGTGCAGGGAAGAGAAGCGACATATAATAATTCAATGTGATGGACCAAAACATTGATGAATTCGTACTTTCTTTGGACACTCCTAGCAGTGCGAGTTCTTCTTGTGAGCAGGGGGCAGCGATGACGAGTGACGGTCAGTGCGATCGCTGCGTCTCGCAGTCGCCTCTCCTTGTCACCTACGCTCTTCCTTATCGCCGAGAGGGGAAATATCAGCTGGCGCAGGGTGGGGGCAGCCCCCGAGGCTTCACCAAAGGTACGTCCGCCATGATGGTTTTTTTTGCGAGCGATTCAGCTATAGATCTATTTAGGTGGCGTTGATTTAATTTCCTGAATGATATTCAATAAGATCGCAGCGCCAAAACACGCAAAAAGCATGTTTTTGGAAATTTCTTTGAATCTTCTGATCGAATCCGAAAACATATTATCAGTTCCGCATCAGAAGCCCGAGACGCGTCAAGTGACATCTCATTTGTCTCGATTGATGCACAGAAAGTGGTCTGCTATGAGACGATGTGACGACTTGTACTGACGTTGAAATTTTCTGCTGTAGGTACCTTACAGCCGACCTGGATGGCCGAGGTGGCTAAGAGCGAGTACTGACTCAGCGCTTCGGTCCGAAGGGTCGCGGGTTCGAGTCCCGCCTTGGGCATGGCTGTTTGTCCCTTGACTTTGTGTGTGTGTTGTCGCGGAGGGCCTCGCGTTCTGCTGACCCCAGATCAGAGGAGCCCGCAAATGTTTGTCTAGTGTATGGTCGAATATGCGTCCCTTCGGGACGTAAAGGGCAACCGGCATCTGGATCGAGCGACCTTGCCAACCGTCACCAAACACTGACTCATAATTGACGCTCCGATGTGAACGGTCCCGCGAATTCCGCGGCCGCGTCTAGCTCGGAACTTTCCGCGCCGCACTCGCTGTGGATCTACCGCGCCGCCGGTCTGTGGCACGTCAAACCGCGCCCGCACGAACTACCTGCCCGCCTGGGGAGCCCGGCGCCCGGCTCCTACGGGCACGAACAACTTCCCCTGGCTCCGCACTCATTTCCACTTAAAATCCAGGAAGGGGTGTACATTCGCAAGCTGAAGCGGCGCAAGGCGGAGAATAGTGGCTTCATACGCAAATATGGTTTGCCAATTTTTTTTATCAAATAACCGAGAATTGTGTTATGTTTGTATTCTTCACTAGTTATTACTATTTGCTGTTTATTTTCTTACTAAATTCACACTGATATAAACATCTTTGTTGAGTGACAGGAATATACTTGTATGGCGAATGCTTTCCTTGTTTTCGTTTTGTGTTGTGTCATTAAATCGTTCAGTTATTTATTGTATTTAGCAAGAATGTGAAATATTTTAACAAATCTCTATAAGTTAACAATTCTTATTTACGGGCAGACACAGCGCTTTTAACAGACAATAATATTTACCTTTTAAATCATCTGATCCTGAACGTAAAAATTGCATGTTTTTATATGACTCTTACGTAAACAGGATTACAAAATAAGATTTTTTAATTCATTTTTTTAAATTTTACTTTCAATTGAGATTTTGAAATCTGACTGGTGTATTATTGTCGACCGTAGCCAGCTGCCGAGCCTTAGGACAGGACTGGTGTATTATTTCATTTTAATGGTTCATTTATTTACCTTAAAAAGAAAATGGGAATTTATATAGCTAAATTTGTGAGAATAATTGTCAAGTAACTTTTCCCAAAAACAATCATGAGCCAGGTATCCAGTGACGTACAGCCGCTCCAGGACAATTTGTATAACGCTTACTTTTAAATCTCGCTCCAATTTCTCTGGACGCAGTGCCCGCGAGCTCTCATAAGCTTGTTACCTTGCCCGCGACCTTGATATGCCTGACATAAAGTGTGAGGCAGAGATGGCAAGGTTGTCTTTTGATGATAGTGACACAACTCGCGCCATCGTAGCATGCTACAAAATTATCGGCGAAACTAGTGGCCTGAAAGGAATTAATCTCGTTTCCCGTAACGTTAGCGCTCTCGAAGGAAGCAGCGTGTTCGTCAAAGAATATGAAATCCCGGTCCTGGTAATGGATATGAGATCCTGGTAAGTAGGAAATTTCTTTTGTCAACATATTTATACTTAAAACTAGAATTTTGTTTTCCTTCTTATACCACTTTCATGAAATTTATTCTGAGTGCGGCAGTGCAAATGGACTTGATTGAATGCGACAGAGTGTAGACGTTGTGAAACAGTGACGAAAGTTGTAATGTAATTATTCGAGTTCCTGACAACTCAGAATTTCTTAGGAGAACTTAAAACAAAAGTGTATGTCAATATTTTCTATATTTCATCCATACATGCGTGTAAACAAGCCTTTCTGATCAAGCCATTCTGATCAAGAACAGCTAAAAAACTAACACAGGATTGAAATAAGGGATAAATATTTGAGAAGTAGCTTACGTACTACTCTCGAGCACTCTCGATCTCGATTATACTACTTTGATGGAATTGAATATAAAAGGAGATGTGTGAAGAAAAATAAAATTATAGTAATTCCTTATACGAGACGGTAAAGAGATTATTTAACTACGAGAGAAGATATAGCCTCGGGAGCGCCGATAGAAGCAAATTTCTCAAGTTGAGAAAGTATGTTTATCGTGGTGTCTAATATTTGATACTATTTTATTCCAATTTTCAATAAAAACAAAATAAAAAGTAGGATAGGTTACTTTTGTTTCCTTCACCTGTGAGTGATAAAGAAATGCTGAAGCAGATTATTATTGGATATTAAGAAGTGTCTTTAAAATGAATAATAAAATAAATATTGTTTATATACGTAACAAGAACATACCAATGCCACTCGTGCCAACTAAACTCTGGTGACAATGTCGCGACACTGACATCATTAGAACCTGTTATGCACGGTCTTTTTTATTTTTTAATATTTCAAATATTATTTTACTTTCTCGCATGCTACTTTTTAAGCTACTTTTATGAAACTTTTATCACACATTTTGTGAAGCAAGTGAGTACCTACAATATACTAATAGTTGTGTTGAATTCTTATGCTTTTTCAGACTTACGATTAAAAAAATGTAAGAATTTGAATTATCATTATTCTGTTGTGTATGGGTGTATGTTTGAATAGTCTAAGAGTTATTTAGCGGATGACACACAATTTTGCTCTGCATTCGTAAGTATTTCCTTTATATAACCTCAATTACGATGTGTATTACCCATGATTTACTGTGATTGTCGTTCAATTCAATCCTCAAAACGTCAGGTCAGTTGTGGTTATGATTTATCAAAATAGAGTTAATATCTCAAACGTTATTACACATCGAAGTGTCATTACAAAGCACGATTATTGTAATTACCTACTACAGAATTCCAAGTGGGCAATATCAGCATTACTCGCTGTGTGAATGGTAACGAATAACTAGTAATTGCTGCTGTTTACAATTAATCAAATCTATGTGTCATTAATATAATTGATTTATACACTTTCATTTCTTTCCTTACACAGATTGAGGTACAAATTGTCTTAAAACATTATAATAAATTATTATTAATATCGAGTAAGTGTAGATTTCGTTCTAATTTTGCAATGAATCGTCAGAACCATATCTTTGAGAAACTTTGCAATTAAATATTAATAAATCAGTCTCATCTTACAACAAAGAGTGAAACAACCTCGATGTTTCTTCACAATTTATCAACAATATTGAATCTACAACATTTTTATCCTATTTTGGTTACCAGAGGACAACCCTATTTGAGCTCCGTTTGGATGAAAGCAGCCCATTGGCACATAAACAAACTCCAAGTTATACAAAATAATTGCCTCAGACATATTACCAAAGCTCCGTGGTGCATAAGAAATGAACACCTACATATAGAAATAAACATAGAATACATTCAAAATTATATTATCAAAATTTCAAGAAACTTCTATGATGTACTGATGTTTAGATGTATTAGACCTAGGCAAGACAACCAACAATCACAGGGAATCCACTCACGCTACCCTAAGAATATTGAAACACACACACACACACACATAATAGTACCCACTATTGCTTGGCAAGCTCATTTTTCTTATCAATCTAAGATACCTATACCGAAAGAATATTGATAATTGTACCTGGAGATGGTTCATCCTATAAATTCAATTTTCCTTGGTGTGGACTGGCATTACGGTCTTGCTCATTCTCTTGCTAGATACCATCAATCGCCACCCAAATACATTTTGTGACATTTTCTCGATTTTTCGGTTTCCTAACTGTATAACCGAAATATTAATTTAAGACTATCAAAGAAAAGTAAAACCTCGTTTAAAATAGACAATTTGATTGAAAAATGTGCAGCCGTTTTTAAGAAAATGACGTTTAAGCGTTGCAAAATTTAAGCGAATTGCAAAATTTGAAGCTCTTTTTCACGGAAAAGTTTTGAGTTTTCGAAAAACTTTATTTGAAGATATTTGAAACACTTCCACTCACACATCGCGATAGTGTTTACAAATCGCTGAAAATTGGATATTAACGGCGAGAGAGATTTAAAAAAAAAATTACATTTGTGTTATTTTTGAAAAACAAAACAATACAGCAAAACTTTACATAATTTTAAACAGTGCAATTAGGACTATCTAATGCAAAAATTGAAGAAAAAATATGGAGTCGATTTTGAGAAAATTACATGTGATCGTATCTAAAAATATAGAAATTTGTGTTCATTTTAACAGAAAACTATTGAATTTTCAAGAAAATTTATTTGATATTATTTAAAGCACATGTACTCATAAATGTAATAATGTGAAGAAATCGCATCTAATGTAAATATTATCGACATGAGAGAGCAGTAAAAAACCTACTAAAATTTTCAGTAAAGTCTACATGAGCTTAATGAAAGAACTGATTATGCACAACCAATTTCATCTGAAGGAAAAATCTCCATCTTCATATTTGTAGTTGTAGGAAGACGCCGAAGAAAATTCAAACTTTTGCAATTTTTAAAACATCAGAGTTAACCGTGAAAATAGGATCTATGTCAACTTCATTAGAGTATTTTACGTTATTCTTGCAATAAATTTAAAGAAAAAAATTGGAGCCGTTTTGAAGATAATTTTGAAAATGTCCGGGAGCTTCATGTAAAGTACCCCCAAATTTTGAAGAATATTTTTCAAAATTTCAAAGCTTCAATTAGAGCGCGATAGACAGATGTTTCTTCAATTTGGAAAAAATCCTACGCATGCTTTAGGCACTAGTAGTGTTTACAGATGGACAGACGGACGGACGGACCGTCGTTTTGCTTCCAATTGGATTTTCGGCATCATGGACCCACAAAACAGGAATTGTGTCTACACCACATGTTGAAGAGTTTTTTTCTCTTAATTTAGCAACTCGATTTATCCTCTTTTTCTTTATCAAGGCCCGACAATTAATTTTTCTCTGACGAAAATCCGTCGTTTTTTTCCCGCAGCATTACGTAACTTCCTCTATAACACGTATCCTTATATACGTACTACGTATACGAGAAAGTAACTAGTGGTACTACAGAATGGCACAGACTCTTGTAGTATAATTTTCTTATTTCCTTCGAGTGGACTGGCTTTACGGTCTTGCCCCCATCCTCTTGACGGCTGCTATCTATCGCCACCCTAAATAACTTGTTTTTTTATTTTCTCAATTTTTCAGTTTCCTATGTCACTTTTTCAAATATTACTTTTAAAATATAAAAGAATAGTAACAACTCGTCCTATATGGAAATTTTCCTTCAAAAATTTCGAGCCGTTTTTAAGAAAATGGCATTTAAGCGTTACTGTCAATGCGAAATTTGAAGCTCCTTTTTACAGGAATCTATTGAGTTTTCGAAAACCATAATTTGAAATGATTTGAAGCATATCCACTCTCTAATGCATTAATGTACACAAATTGCTGGAAGTGTTTACATTAAAGGCATCAAAATACATTAAAAAACATTTGTGTAATTTTTGAAAAAACAAAAGAATACAGCAAAATTAATTATAGATCATTATAAACAAAGCAATTAGTATTCTCGGCAGGAAAAGTTTGAAGAAAAAATGTCGAGCCTTTTTTTTAGAAAATGGCTTGTTTGTTTGTTTGAAAACGTTTGAGCGTTTCTAAAAATGCCAAATTTGAACTCTTACACAGAAAACTGTTGAGTTTTTTAAAAACATTATATGACATTATTTAATGTACTTGGTAAAATGTCAGGAGCCGACCCGCTCATTACCGCGTTGCTAGAGAGAGTGTCACTGTTCTTCCTAAAAAACAAAGCATTAGAACTGTATATCATCCTCTTTTGTCTAACAAAACAATACTATTTCCGCCTCCGCCAGGTCATGTCCACTTCCTCTTCACGTAGCGAAAATGATCTTTAACGCCGGTTGTTTACTTGTCACATAGCGAGCGCCCTCGCAATCGTCTTTTGAGATCCCTATGTCCTACTTCATATAAATGACATTTTCATACACAAAAATGGGTCGTCATTTTGGTATATCACAATGTCATCATATAGAGTACATTTAACACGATCTCCACCAAAAGTTAATAAAAAAATGTGGAGTCGTTTTTACGAAAGTTTTTTTTCTTATTTTTAAAATTGAAAATATTGCACGCACTATTGCACGAAAAGTACTAAAATGTTCAAAAAAATCAACATGACATTAACGAAAGAACTATTTATGGACCACAAATTTATGTGAAAGAAGAATCTGTCTTCAATTTTATAGTTGCAGGAACACGCCGAAAAAATTGAAACGTTTGAAATTTTCGAAAATTTAAAGTTAACCGCGAAAATCGGACCTATTCCACCTTTAAACGCGTGTTTCCTTTATTCTTACAAGAAATTTAAAGAAAAAAATTGGAGCCGGTTTTGAGAAAAGTTTGAAAATGTTTGAGAGGATTAATGTAAATACCCCCAAATTTTAAAGAATGTTGTTCAAAATTTCAAACGTTCAACTAAAGCCAGAAGGACAGGAGTTTCTTCAATTTGAAAAAGATCGTACGCATGGTTTAGGCGCTAGTAGTGTCCATAGACGGACGGACGGACGAATGTTTTGGAGAAAACCACTTTTTCCGTATCAGGGATCTCCAAAACGTGTATTTCCTTTCAAATCTCGAAATCGATTTTCCACAGCAATACATAACTTCCTCTAAATCACGTATGTTTCTCCGTATATACGTGTGTATACGAGATGTAACTAGAGGTGCTAAAGAGTGGTACAGACTTTCTCGTAGTATAGCTTTCTAATTTCCTTGGTGAGGTCTGGTTGTAAGGTCTTGCTCCATTCTGTAACCAACCGCATTCTACCGTCACCGAAATATTACTTCGAAAATATTAAAGAAGAGTAAAACCTCGTCCTAAATAGAAATTTTTATTGAAAAATTTGATGCCCGTTTGCATGAAGTAGCAATTAAGCATTGCTGTAAATGGGAAATTTAAAGCAATTATTCTCAGGAATCTATTGAATTTTCGAAAAACTTCATTCGAAGCACTTACACTTACACGTGTAAGAATGTATACAAATCAATGGAAATGTGCATATTATCGGCATGAGTGATATTTCAAAAAATTAAATTTGTTTAATTTTTGGAAAAACAAAAGAATACACCAAAATGAACTTCACGTCATATTAAACAGTGCAATTAGGAATATGCATTGGAAAGATTTGGAGACATTATTAGCAAAATGGCGTTTGAGTGTTTCTGAAAACGTGGAATTTTGAGCTTATTTTAACAGAAAACTATTGAGTTTCCAGAATCTTCATATGATATTATTTAAAGTACATGTACTCATAAATGCTATAATGTGAGAAAATTGCCTCTAACATAAATATTACTTACGTGAGAGATAAGTCAAAAAATTATATGAACTTGCCAAACCATTCACGAAACATTTTCCTTTAGTTTCTCAGCGAGAACAGTCAAGGTCGAATGGAAAAGCGCCACTTCAGTAGAAAATACGTTACAAGAACACATCAATTTCTAAAAACCGATTCGCTTAAATACGAAGATATAGACATATTTGAAATTGTCTTTTTAAGCCCATTAGGATATGCTAAAATTTAGCATAGGATTTCATTTAAAAAACCAAAGTTGATCTCGTATCTTCGGAGTAAATGTTAGTACAAAGACGAAGTATGCTGCACTGAAGTTGCCCCCGTTTAGGCAATTGATTGTCCAAACGACATCTTCGTATCTCGCACGGTTGAGAAGATACAATGGGTGTTATCACTTAGTATTCAGAGTATACCACCCTGTATACCAAGTAATATACGTAGTATAGAGATAATTATGTAATGCTGCAGAAAATCGATTTCGATATTTCAACGGATATCTTGTTTTGGGATTCCCTGATACCAAAAAAAACTTGTTTTTTTTTTTCAAAACGTACCTCCATCCGTCTCCCATCCATTCTCCCGTCCGTCGTCCCGTCCATCCAAACATCACTCTCTCCCTCTCCCCTTTCCTCTCTCCTCTCCCTCCCTCTCCTTCTCTCTTTTTCTTTTGCTTTCTCTCCCTTCCTCTCTCTTTCTCTCTTTTCTTCTCTCTTTCTCTCTCTTTCTTTCTATCTCTTTCTCTCTCTTTCTTTTTGTTTCTCCCTCTTTCTTTCTGTCTCTGTCTCTCTTTGTCTCTCTCCCTCTGTCTCTCTCTTTCTCTCTCTGTCTCTCTCTGTCTCCCTCTATCCCTGTCTCTCCCTGTCTCTCTATCTCCCTCTGCCCCTGTCTTTCTCTTTCTCTCTATTTTTCTCTTTTATTCTCTCTCTTTCTTTTTCTCTTTCCCTCCCTCTTTCTCTCTCTCTCTCTCTCTCTCTCTCTCTCTCTCTCTCTCTCTCTCACTATGTCCGTCCGTCTGTGAACACTACGCCTAAACCAGACGTAGGATTTTTTCGAAATTGGATATTCCACGGTGTATCGAGGTCGACTCAAAGCTTTTCGATTTTGAAAAACATTCTTTAAAATTTGTACTTAAATACTTTACATGATGCGCGTGGGGAAATTTCAACATTTTCTCAAAAATTGCTTCAATTTTTTCTTTAAATGTCTTGTAAGAATAGAGTAAAATGCACTTACAAAGGTGGCATGGGTTCGATTTTCATTCTTAACTCAGATTTTTCAAAATATTTCAGAAGTTTGAAATTTTTCCGGCGTCTTCCTTCCACTACAAATTTGAAGATAGAGATTATTCCTTCAAGTAAATTTGTTTCTCCATATTTAGTTCTTTCATTAAGATCATGTACATTTTTTAAAAAAATTTAGTAATTTTCGTGCAATATTGCGTACACTTTGTGCAATATGAAAAAATAACAAAAACAAGATATTCTAAGAAACGGTTCCAGATTTGTACTTTAACGTTTTGGTAGATATAGTGCTAAATACACTCTATAAGATGACATAAACGTCATATTGCTATATTCTTTTGTTTTTTCAAAAATTACAAAAATTCAATTTTTTGACTTGTCTGCCACATTGTTAATATTTACATTAGCGGCAATTGTTCATGTTATATTTATGAGTACAAACGCTTTAAACGCTGTCATATAAAATTTCTTGAAAACTCAACAGTTTCTGTGAAAATGAACTCAAAATCCCGCATTTTCTTAAAAACGGCTCCAAAGTTTTCAATGAAAATTGTCATTTAGGACGAATTTTTACTCTTCTGTAAGATTGCACAAAATAGTATTTCGGTTCTACAATTAGGAAACCGGAAAATTGAGAAAATTTCAAAAGAATTTATTTTGAACGGTGATAGATTGCAGTGGCTAGAGTGTGTGGCAAGTGCGTATAGCTAGTCCAGGCCAAAGAAATAGAAAAATAATACGAGAAAGTCTGTGCTATTCTGTAGTACCACTAGTTTTTCCCTAGGCGCAACTTCTCATACGTATTACGTTTAAAATAGGAACGTTAAAATAATATGTGACCAGTTTCATGAAATCCATATTATTTTCATTTACACTTTTTCTCTTAATAAAATTCTTAGCTTTGGCCCTCCAAAACTATTTTAAAATTGTGTAACTAATTTATTCTCCAATATTCCACGAAGCATACAATATTCTTATCCATATCACCTTCAGACAAGTAAGTATCTTAGAAGAGAAGAAAAAACACAATTGTTTCTCTAATTCCATCCCCATTTTTTTAAATATTGAATGTTGTACTCAATATCTCAAAATGAGACCGAGAGCGGTGGCTCTGTAAATCATCTGATGTTACTGCAGTGCTTCTGGCCGGGAGGTCCTAGGTTCGAGTCTCCACGGCAGAAGGAACTTCGACATTAGCTTTTCAAAAATAGTTTTTCAGCTAGATGGAATTCACTCGCTGTCTGAAGGAGAATTCTAGCGGTCGGCTGCTCTGATCGGTAGCTTTCCGTGGTTTCTCCGATCAACATCAGGCGAATGCCGGTGCCGTACCATAACAAACGGGCCACGGACTGCGCGCGATCTTTCCTTCATCTTCCTTGTCCTATCCTCACCCCTTATACACACACACACACAAACTTGCACTACTCTACCACACATGCCGGAAGACCGGTCGGGGATTTGGAACTTGTCCCGGTTGGAGGGATGCCCCGCTGGTGGGAGGTACCTGTTTGAGGAAAATCCCGCTAGTCGACGGAAGGTCGGCGCCGAATCTCGTCCTCCAGTGAGGGAAGATTACTGCCACTTCCCGATGTAAAAACATGCACTTACGGGGCGAATGACCTTAGTTTTTCACGCGCCCGGAATCACTAACAACCAACCAACGTCAAAATGAGGTCAGTGGAGTTGTACGACTATTAAAATATCACCCTCATATACAAGTATAAGATATCTGTTATAGTGGCTGAAATTATATTTAGAAGGATGCAGTGGACGGGACACCTAGTATTACGAATGGGGAATGAGAAAGTAGCAAAATTATTATTCTCTGGTAAACTATTGAAGAAGGGAAGAGAAAGAAAAGCATAGCACGTTTGAGATGGCTGGAAGTTCTAGAAATGGACTGGAAAACTGTGCTGTGAGGAGTTGAGGAAGAACAGCAATGGATTACTCAAGAACGAATAATAGTGAAAGACGCCAAGGCTAAATTGAAAGGGCCGTATGCGAAATGAAGAATATTATAAAACATTATTGAAATTTCTCTATAGTATTTACAATTTTAACATTTAGTACTTTGATATCGTACCGTTGGTAAAGCCTGCATTTGTGTTTGTATCAAATATTTTCAGTTTTACATAAATGCTTTTATACACAGTGTTCTTAATCATTGTTATTGACTAACCACTACGATTTAATTAACCTTGACTAACCCTTTCTTCTGGCCATAACGAACAATACTTTTCAGCCATTACATTATGCATTTGATGTAAATATTAACCATGTAAGAGTTATTACGAACGAGATATTACGATTATTTTTTGAAAATCAAAGATTAAAATCAAAATGGAGTGTATGTTATTTGATTGACTGCACTGCGATCAACCCCTTTAAAAAGGTTAAAGAAATAATGCGGAGCTATTTCTGAGGAAATCTGGTTTAGGCATTTTTGAAAATATTTCATTATATGAAATCTAATCTAGCTAAACTATTCTAAAATTACTAATGTTTTGACGACACTGTACATCACTGCACTGTACATAATTTAAAGAGCTAATTTTGATGCACAGATTCCTTCAAGTACACAATCGCTGCGAAGAATCTTCAATAATGTTGATGAATAAGGGAATTCAACCCTTTTTAACTTTTGCAATCATTCAGATGTTTGATGAAAATCGCACTATGACATTCAAAAACATACTTTCTTTATTCTATAAAATATTTTAAACAAAAGAATTGGACCCATTTTGAGTATCTTTGAGCTTCAAGTAAAGTATCTCCCAAAATTAAAATATCCATTTCAAATTCACAGGGCTTCGAGTCCGGTCAGATCATTTGGCGAGTATCCATTCTGGAGAAAATTCCTTGAACGATTTATGCGTTAGTGTGACTGCAGGCAGACGGACAGACAGGCATTTGGCTGAAAACCACTTGTTCGGTATCAAGATCCCTAGAAACATAGAATCGGAATTCACAGCGTCTTCCAAAAAGTAATTTACTACGATATGGGAAATAAAAATCCAAGGATCCATAACGGGGATCCACAAGACGGAAAATCCCCTTTTTCTTGAAGCATTACAATACGTTATCTATGCTACGTATACGAGAAAATAATAATTGCCTTATTTTATTTGTTTAAAACATTACTTCAAAATTATATTCTAAAATATTTTGCCAGGTGCACGTGCTTTTTAAAGTATTTTTCTTCAATTTTAAAACTTCTGGAATTACATCCCAGGAGGTTCCATCCAACTATTATGACTTTTCTCTGCTGGCGTTTTCTCTTTGAAGAGTTGCTCTCCAAGGATTTCTTTGTATTATTTCAGTTCGCTTCTCCATTTTCCTGGATATGGCACAACTTCGAATATAAGAAGAAAACAGGCTTCTGCCCAATGCAAGCCCACCTTCATTTTTGCATAGTATTCAGAGACACTGGTGTCTGCTTATACGCTCAACTCTGTGCAATCCGTAAAAGATACGGGAATCACATATGATTCGATAATGATCTGGTTGTAGAGCCGATGCTAATCGGTGGTGTTGACTGATCACCTTGCCCAGTGATACCTACGTTCTCTAATTCACATTAAGAAAGATGTTCTGTCAGCCATAAACACTTCCCTAAATTTCTCACGTTCCCTCAATTTACTGCTTTTTATTCTATATCGTCGTGACATCTATACCTCCGTAGCTCAGGGCCGGCGGAATGTATGACACATGTAGAATAGAGCACACTTATTTTTCTTAAAATACCTGATAGTTTTAGTTGTTGAATTTAGATTTTCATCGATTGTCATATATTTGCCCATTAATTTTTATTTTAAAATTTAATTTGTTTTTATTTATTATTTGAGCTTAATTCCTGAGAAAATAACTTTCTAAAGATCTATGCTTAAACTAAGTTAAGACATTTTTATGAGAATGTTTAACATTAGTAACACATAATATGAGAATCAGAATTAACTTGTTAAGTAGTTTTAGCTACAGTCAACTTAAATATTTCGGCCACTGACTGAGTCAGACGTGTGCTTACTACCTCCGTTCAGTCAAGCTCTCGAACGGTGATAAGCCCTTAGGGCGTCCGTAATGCTTTGTCCCATTTGTTTCAACAATTGAAGCAGCGGTACTGTCCAGCTATGATGCACAACAGCAGAAGCAACAATTACCACAGTCCTGAACACTGCAGTTACAATCGTTGTAGTAATAATTCCAACAAACGTTGTATCAACAAAAATGCTCATAGCATTCATTTTTCCCAACAACCAAACCAGCAGCTTCCATCAATAATTGATGATCCATTGATTGATAGTGATGCCGGGCGCATTAATTAATAAAGTCATTAGTTCTGTAAGTGTAGTGCATGTTTTTCCTCGAGGGGGGTGATCTTCCCCCGCTGGATGGCGAGATCCGGCGTCGACCTACTATCGCTTAGCGGAGTTTTCCCACCAGCGGGGCACCGCTCAAGCCGAACAAGGTCTAAGCTCCCGAACGGTCTCTCGCCTTGTGTGGTAGTGTAGTGCATGTTAGTGTGTTAAGTAAGGGGTGAGGATAAGACAAGGACGAGGAAGGAAAGATCGCGCGCGGACCGTGGCTCGTTTGTAAGGGTACTGCTCCGAGATTCGCCTGGTATTGATTGCAGAAACTTGAGATTGATGTTGATGCTCTGAGCCACCTCTCCTGGTCTGCCATCAATTTATCAGCTATTATACAAACGCAAGGGCAACAATCAACTGGGGCTAACCTATTGTCAAACCGAAAAAAATAAAATTTACAGAGCCATCCAGTTCACAAATTATTACAAACACTTTACAGGTATCACTAACAATTACAGGCACAGCATATGCAACTTCGCAGGCCACTTCTCAAAAAGAAGTCCCACCAAATGTACTGAAGAGAAATGCAGTACCTTGTTCACTAGAGAATGGAACTTTCAAAAAAGCTGCAACTAAAGCAACATTTTTTATCTTCTATACCGTAACAAAACCGGTTTAATATTCTGTCTAGAGATGGCAATCTAAAGTCACAATCACTTATGCAAACTGAACATGAATATTCTGAAAAACACAGTTTCCATCCAAATATTTATAGAGGTTATTAGACTCTACAGAAATGATTACGTTAATTATACAGGCATAAAAAAAGTTGTCAGACCCAAAGTCTTGACACATGTTTCCCTACGTATTTTAACGCGCTGAATCCGAATCTGAAGTCAGAATTGCTCCATCATCCTCTATTTGTTTAATAGCAAAAAACGAGCGTGTTGACATACATTGAGAAACATGTGTCAAGTCTTTGGGTCTGACAACAACACCCGAAAAAAATTTCACGATTAAATGTTTTTCGCGATTAAAAAAATTGGAGGTTGGTGGCGCTATTCTGGCTTCAGATTCGAATTCAGCGCGTCAATTGCGTAGATAAACATTGTTCAAGTCTTTGAGTCTGACAGCTTTTTTTTGTATGCCTGTGTTATTCAACTTCTGTGAAAATGACTTTCTGATAGATTTTGTGAATAAAAGATGAAAAGTAGTTTCGAAACCAGCGACGACCATAGAAAGGGTATACAAGAGATAATATCTAAAATTTCACAATTCCTTTTGAGTGCATTTGCAGTTAATTTATCAAATAATTCGCCGATAAAAGTAGTAAACAATGTTATGCGTTACAATATTCACAGAGGCAGCGGATGTGTAGACGCATTGCTTTTTTAATATATTTGCTACGTGGGGACAAATGTAACGAAGGAATCACGTATTCGTGCAAATAGTGTGTACGTAATTCTGTTTTTGATTGTATTGCATCATGTTTGGCTAACTTAATATTACACTTTTTTAGTCATAATTATTTGTAACTATGTATGATGAGGAATCTCACTGAACACTCTTACAATTAATCAGTTCATAATATGTTGAGGAATGAGCCAAATTGGCGTATGTTTTAACTTTTTCGTTTACGAATAATACGGAGTAATATACGTGGAATAGAGAAAGTTACATCATGCTGCGGAAAATTGGTTACGAGATTTCAACGGAAATAAATGTTTTGGAGTCCCCGGATACAGAAAAAAGTTTTTTTTAAAAAAACCTCTGTCCCTCCGTCCGTCGCACGTCTGTCTGTCCGTCTTTCCGTCCATATGTCCGTCCAATTCTGATCAAAATTTCTGGGTGTGATTATTGTTTTATAAAATCGTTATAGTGAATGATGGCATTATGTAATGAGAGTTTACTATTGACATTGAAAAGTGTTCAGTTAAGTTTTATTTTGGCTTGTTTTGACCTTATTACGTAGTTTTTGTGGTTTTGTCTGGTATCAAGCTCCTTCCCTAGGTTTTTGACAAATTGGTTGTGAAAAGTACATTTAATTGGGTCATTATTTATTTGGAGTGGAGTTGGATTAGAAAATTTTCTTGCTAAGAATGTTTTGACGAATGATTTTGCCAGGTTGAGGTTGATTTTCCATTTAATAGACAAGTCGACGATTTTGTTAAGATGTGTTTGTGTTTTGATGGATTAAATTATTTGATTGATTGGGCAGGTATACGGCGAATTGAGTTACATGCGTGAGTGGAGAGGAGGATTGTTGGTTGTGGTTTGCTGATAATGTATAAGTTGACAATGGTGGGGAAATGGTTGCAGTGCGATCATTTTGAAATTTGGTCTTGGCGAACGTGGCCATGCATACCGGAGAAATAGAGACGGAGAAGTCGGTAGAATCGCCGAGGAGGAAAGGTGGCTTTTGGCTACCCGCTTACATCAAACAGCAATTTCCACATCCCATCTACTTAGTTTCTCAAAGACTTTTACACTTTTTAGAGTAAGACCCCGTACATTCCATGTTCCTATATTCATAAACCGTTTCCGTTTGCATTGTCGTTTCCTGGACATTCCGGCTATATTTTTTCTGGGATATTTAGCAATCCAGCATTTTTTGACAGGGGTAGTGGTGCTGGCCCTACGCCCTAAACCCCAACCTGGAGGACTGGAGATTTCTTCTTCGGGGTTACCTTCCCCTAAACAAGCTGGCTTCCCTCACGCCTACAGAGTCCTGCCCACCCTTGCCCCAAGAGAAGGAAGGACTTAATTAAGGAGCAGGAAGGAAAGGTAAATGAATGGGAATAATCCTGAATGGCTTAATAGGTTGAGGGATACCTTCGTCTGACTCCTTCACCAGAGCCAATCCGGCTAGGGAGACCCTACCAGTAGCTATGCTACAGCCGCATAGCCCCTGATTTCATTGGAGCACGCAAGCCTCCCCGCCCGCACGGACAGTGCTACTACAAGACGGTCCTACGGGGAGGAAAAAAATTACATTTTTGTAATTTTTGAAAACACAAATGAATAGAGCAATATGGCGTTTATGTCATTGGATGGGGTACATTTGGTGCTAAAAAATTTGGAGCCGTTTTTAAAAAAATGTTGTTTTTGTAACTTTTTAAAATTACAAATATTTCTCGCTCTATTCCACGAAAACTATTACATTTTCAAAGAAAGCTACATGAGCTTAATGAAAGAAGTATTTATGGGCAACAAATTTCATTTGAAGGAAAAATCTGTGTCTTCAATTTTATAGTTGTAGGAAGACGCCGAACAAAATTCAAACTTTTGCAATTTTCGAAAATTCGGAGTTAACCGTGAAAATCGAACGTATGTCATCTTTATTAGTGTATTGTACACTATTCTTACAAGAATTTTGAAGAAAAAATTTGGAGCTGGTTTCGAGAAAATTTTGAAAATGTCCGGGGGCTTTGATATGAATTACCCCCAAATATTAAAGAAAGTTTTTCAAAATCTCAAAGCTTCAACTAGAGTCATGGACAGGAGTTTCTTTAATTTCGAAAAGCTTGTACATGTGGTTTAGGCGCTAGTAGTGTTCACAGACGGACGGACGGACGGAGAGGCGGATGGACAAACAGACTGACAGACGGACAGACGGACGGACGGACATTTAAAAAACACTTTTTTTGTATACCATCATTATAAATGATCCTTTTCGATACCCCGAATCGTGCATAATCCAGTATTTTATCGCACGCTACATGAGGTCATCGCCATTATTAAACGCGACATGACGTCATCACACATTCAGCCAATAGTAGCGAGAGAATCGTGGGGAGGTAGAAGAAGACGGAACAGCCGACCACCGTTTTCTCGCACGGATGTCAACAATGCCATCTTGAATTTGATTTCCAGAGGGCGTTGGATGTCAAGCACCCGAGACGTCAGAAGAAAGTTGTTTCGCGAAATTAAGTTTGATTCTCTTGTAAATTTATAATGTTGTTATACAAAAAAATAGCGTATGCAACTCGTTTATAATGTTGCTTTATTGCATTCCTACAAATTTGAAAACTCGCTCCTAACGTCGCTCGTTTTCAAAACATGTACTCATGCAATAAAGCTTAACATTATAAACTAATTGCATAAACTACTATTGCGGCATCAGGGGATCCCACAACGTGTATTTCCGTTAAAATCTCGAAATCGATTTTCTGCAGCATTATATAATTTTCTCTATACTACGTATATACGTATGTATACGATAAAGTAAAAAGTGAAGGATGGTTTTAGAAAAAACATCTAAATATTCTCCATCCCAAATAAACCATCTAAATGCAATCAAGTCACGAAAGTTAAGAAACACGGAACATCAAGTATTCCTGAACGGGTGACCGCCTGGGAACCACAATTACTAACGGGGCCGAGCCTCTGGCCGAAGGGGATAAAAGGCATTGACTGACTGTGACGCGTCGCGACAAACGGTAGATTACTTCGGATATATTATATACGCTCAATGAGTAAGAAGGTATAAGAGACATGATGCGAAAAAGGCGCCCGAATTTTTTAAACAATATATTAGAAAACGTGTCCATCCCAAGGTTCCCGATGAATTGTCTTTACTTCGCTGATTATTCCTTATATCTTCTGGGCTCGCAATCAGTGGCGACTGATGGGTTGCAAATTAGGAGGGGCGGCATGTGTGTCCGAACTATCATATTCTATATTGAAAACATATCTTCTACGAGGAAAACTATATCACGTAATTTATAACCGATTTGGACGTTTCTGGATTTTAATCATTGTCTAAGCCAACTTTTACGTTGATAACGGAAGATACGATTGTGCTCATGCGAACATACGAGATATATTAAAACAAAACAGTAATGCATGAAATCAGATGACTTGGTCGGTATTCATAATTTCATTAATAGCCGCGGAAACAAAACCTAACCAATCTGCCAAACAAAACTAATGGCAGCACGCTACCCACGTAACTCGTGGAATCCTATTCTTCCTCAAGGTTCCATTGCCTAGCATGCACTAGCTACGGACTCTCGATAGTCCACAATTCGACTCATTCCAAAAACTTACACTTAAACTTCATTACTTCAAACTAAATTCGTCCTCAAAAATTGCTCTAGTGTCATGTACAAATTAAACGAGTCAGCAAGTTTAATGTTTTCTACAATATTTCGCAAGGTTGGTTTTTGGGGTAGGGCGCCGCCCCAGAGCCCTTAAGGAGCAGCCGCCATTGCTCGCAACCCGTAGCTCTGAGCTCTGGCCTTTCCTCCCGTGCCCAGCCTCCCCACACTCGCACCGATCGCCGCTATTCCCTTCGCGTCGTTCGTCCGTCGTCCAGCGGCGCTCCGCGCGCCCTCTGCCGCCCAGATAAATAACGCAGCGGCGGCGTCCGGCAGCGCTGATTGAAATATGCAAATCGCCCATCGCGACAGGCGGCCATGAATATTAAAAGGACGGCGGCGCGGCGCCCCAGGTGGCTGCTCTGCCGCCGCGGTGCGAAGGGACACTGGGGAGGGCGGCATCCAAGTGCTGTCCGCGGTGTCCGCTGCCCGGGCGCGCCAAACGCTCGCTCTCCCTGGCGCCACCGCAAACGCGCCTGGTGAGCGCCATGCAGGCAAGCAGAAATTCTCCAGCTCAAAATTTGGATTGGTTGATTATTTCATTTTTCTGGGCGCGAAACTCATATCGTCATTAGTCCCTTACGTGTAGTGCATGTTTTATTACGGGAGATAGTTGTGTTGTGTTTCTCCTGGTGAATGAGGAGATCCGGCACCGACTTACATGTCGACTTGCGGAGCTTTTCCCCGTTCACGAACTTCCCACTCTCCCCCCACCTGGCGGGACAAGCTGTACGCTCCGACTGGTCTCCCGTCATGCCTGGTTGTGCCGAAGACGTGTATATGTGTGTGTAAGTAAGGGGTGACGATAGGACAAGGAAGACGAAGGAGAGGTTGTGCATAGCACTTCCGGTACTCATCCGCGCGTTTGTTAGGGTACTGCTGCGATATTCGCTTGGTATTGAACGGAGGAATCAAGGAAAACTACCGATCAGAGCAACTGCTCTCTAGAATTATACTCTTAGGCGGCGGTCACAGTGCAGCCGATTTTGGCCGAAATTTCGGTCGTCCGACGTCGGGCGTTCGAATACCCGAATGCCCGATTCGTTCAAACTCGTGCTAGTAAACGGAAATGGTCATAGTGCACCCGAACGACCTCTTCCGACAGCGTCCGAAAACATCGGTTCTCGGACGAATATCTGTTTCGTTTGGATTCTTGGTCCAGTCGGCCGAAAACCACGTGGGTGCCATTGTGTTGTGATCACGAAGTAGCAGTTGTGTTGGTAAGTATAGCAATATGAATTGCTAACAATTATTTTTGTTTCTAAATATTATGTAAGAACAAATTACTAATTGTAGATTTTGTGTATATGCGTTATATTGCGAATTACTTGAATTTTTATTGAAGCGGGTGAAAATGTGGGTATACTATTGTACTAAACGAATTGTTTTTTAGTAATTTTACTGATTGATAATTTCAAATTCTTTCTGAATTATTAATTAATTTCAAATGCTTTATATTATTTAGCGTGCCACCAACATTTTTTCGAGACTTTTTTTTGTTTAGTTTATCCGATAATATTAGTTGTCGATTGTTCATCACCTTATTTCAGCCCTTCTGTATGTATGAAATTGATTCTTAATTTCTTTCTGATTTCTTAAGTACTCTCGATAAAAATTAAATTACTTTATTAATTAATATTAGCACAATATCCTGAGGTATTTTCGTAATTTCATTCACAATTCAATTTTAGGGATTCAGTAAGTACCTATTTCTTCCAGTGCTGCATGTATGTTATCATGTTCATACTATTTTCAATGCAATATTTATTTATTTTATTATGGAAAAAAATCATTCATCATCGAAGAAAATGGTATTAGTCGTTAATATGGTTTGGTTGTTAATGCCAACCTCATGCAGAGGTTTAATAATGTAGGGTTATATGTATCACATCACAATTTCATGCAATATTCTATTTCATTTTATTACAGAGATCAAAATGGATCCAGTGTATTTAATCGAATTAGTATGAGAAGGGGGAGATTGTGGGATCCCAGGGAAAAGTCCTACAAGGATAGGGATGCTACGAAAGTATTGTGGCAAGAAATAGCTGTGTTAATGGGCTCAACAAGTGAGTACACATATTTATGACGATTCTATTCATAAAAGCTCTAATTTTTCTAGTTTTACTAGTTAACAAATGTTTTTATTGTCTAGTAAAAGCTTTTATTCCATTATTCAAATATCTTGTGCAATTGAAAATACATGAATATTTTTATAGTATTTTCAACAACATCAATAAAAGTATTAGAAAGCATATTTAGTGATAGTAATAACGTCCTACAATGAGAGTGGTATGAATAAAATCTATTTACTCCTTAGTACCAAACATCATTTTAATCCATCACAATAATGTTAATCTTTCTGCGGGAATGTTGGATTGGACAAGACTTCCTAAACGTTCATGTTAAAAATGGAAGCAATTTTATTTTACCCCCAAGGTTTCTTGCTATCAAAGACCATGAATTAAAATCCTTCTATAATTTGTTTACCTAACAATGCTAGTGCAGTGTGCATAGTGTTTCAGAGACACACCTACTGCAGTGGTTTTTAATCATGATATCTTTTGATAACAACTGATATATGTTAACAATTTTTTGATGTAATAACAACCGAATGATACTAAAACGAAATTTAAGTTTGCATTTTGGGTTTTGAACCAGACTTCCCCACTGAAAAGTAAGGAACCTTAACTGATTTATTTCAACTCTGTATATTATTGCTCAAACCAATTGTGTCCTTATTGCTTTGATATGTTTGTCAAGGGCAAAAAATTAAATTGATCATACATAATGCATGCAAATTGTGGAAGTGTTATAGAATATGTTACAATGACAACTTTTTAATATCTGGTGAATAGTGCCAAAAAATAAGATAGTGGTTACTGATCAATGCTCAGAGTGGATTATTCTATTTTATACCATCTAATGTTTGGCTCTTTTGAAATCGAATTGTAAAAGTAACATTCCTACCAATTTGATAATTAGCAATTAAAATAATGTCTGTTGTTTCATGTGACCTTGTAAAAGCTAAGTGGGGCAACCTGCGGGACACATACAGAAGGAGCTGCTAAAGAATAAAGGGAAGAGTGGTGACGGTTTCTCCGGGAGGTGGTGGAAGTATTCGGAGGTTATGGATTTCCTCCATGATGTACTTCTGCCCCGGGAAACCGTCACGAATGGTGAGCCGCAGTGTGGTTCCTCACTAGACCCTCACCAGACCCCTTCAGCAGCTCCTGGTCCCTCAACGGACCTTTACGAGTCAGAAGATGTGTTGGGGAATTTTGTGGAGGTGGTCTCTATTGAAGAATCTTCAATAACCTCCTCTCCTCAGCCTCCACTATCATCTCCTCGGCCTCTTCAGAAGCGAAAGAGGAAAGCTGATTCAATCCACGAGCTGCTTAATTTAGAGAGGCAGAAAATATCAGTATTAAGGAATGAAGAGAGCAATGCGGAGAGACATTTTCTGTTAAGTTTCGAGTCTCTCTTGAAATCTTTACCTGAATTGAAAAAAATTAGAAGTCAGACAAAAAATCAACCAGATCTTTATTTATATAATAAAAGAAAAAAATTCTCAATAATTAAACCTGTTTTATTTCCCGAATTTTCCTATATTCAAATATTAATGGTTAAATTATTAATGAATGCATAATTGTACATGCAGAAATCTTTGCTTCTTGCAAGCTATGGAAGTATAGACAGTTTGTAATCTTTCATTTCATAAGTTCAAATTATTTGGTATCAGTACTTGCTTCACCAAGTGCTTATGTCAATTTAGGTGAAATCAATAAAATTACTGACAAGTGGTGTGTAGGGGTGAGAATCTATAGCTGCTTCACTAGAGTACTACAGGTTCTTTTGATTTTTGTTGAGAATATACTTTGTGTGCCGAAAAACGCATTAAAGTTTTGTATATTTAAAGCATGGGTATTCCAATTAAAGCGCCAGTGGATGCTGTTTCACAGCATCTTCTATAATGTAAGTATAGAGGGCAGGGTTACTAATTTTTTTTAAAAAAGAAATGCCAATCTGATATAAAAATAAATATTCAAATTAGGTAAAAATGTTCAGATATTTGGAAAACGACCAACATTTGAAGGGCTCAGTTGTACAAGGGGCTATCCCCACATTAATATGAGTATTTTACTAGAACTTTCATGAAATAACCCAGAAACCATGGATTAATAAAATTGATAGTGACATAAAGAAGCTAGTCTCAAATATGATTAAAAGTTCAGAAGAGTTGGTAGCAATTTTGAAATTAATTTTAATTGCATTAGACAAAATTCAATAAAATTCCTGTAAAATTGCTGTAGTGCACATATGAATATTTTTTATCTATATATTTAAAAAAATATGGTATTCTGCCATGGCTTCGTTTAGAGCTTCTACTGAACCGATTGTTGTATTTTTTTCTTTTAAATGAAAGAATATGATCCCTATATGTGTTAACAGATATTGTTTGTGTTGATTCACCAACATTTACGGTGTAAATTAATTAATTAAATCATTCTTTAATAGTACGCTTATCAATAGTCAATTGTTTTCTTTCAAAGGGTGGCAGTTTCAATATCGATATACATGAGTCCATAGATGTGAGTCCACGCTGCTTGATGTTTTGTTTTGATTGTTGAGATTTGTTTACAATTCGTCAAGATTTTGTTTCAGTGTAATAATTGCATTGTAGTGTTGACAGTTTGCATGTATTTGCTTCTGTGGTGTATTTTGTAGAGAACATTCGCACAATGGGTTTTGCTCGGTTGTAATACTTTAGTGAAGTTGTTTACAGGTTATGTCGAATTCCGAATCGTTGTCCACGCGCCCCAAAAGACGCAAACGTACATTAACTGAAAGCAGGGAAAGAGAAAGTCACCGTTGGTGTCGTGATAGTGAGGTCATTTCGTTTTCTATTGGGTCATTGTCAATGAAATGTCAGTTTTGTCCTGCTTTGTACTTTCCATGTGAGAGAAATTCTGCAAACGATTTACTCTGTGTTGCTTAAATGTGAAAATAAGTATACCTTCGAGCAATATGCCAGAAGAAATCAAACAGTTATTTATAGGAGATGATGACACATCAAAAGACTTTAGAAATAATATCCTTGAGTATAATAGTGCTCTTTCTTTTGTGTCATTTGGTGCCGATATTACATTGCCATCTGGTCATGGGCCGTACGTGTTCAAAATTTTGGGAACTCATCACAGAATATCTTCGTTATACCCTCAAGATCCAAACAATGCAATATATTGTGAACATTAGTCTGGGTACAGTATTTTACATTTATCTCAGATCTCACCGTCAAATTTTGACGGGTTCTCACTATTATATCTGAAATTCTTCATATTTAAAGATTTTTAATGCACGTTATGGGCAAGCAGCAACTAATAGTAATTTTGAAAGTTCTCTTGCAATGCATTAATGAAACAAGAAAAGGGATTTGAATATTTAAAATATATGATGTTGGTGTAGAACACACAACAAAAACATTGAAATTTGAATTGCAGGCAGCTCTTTTCAGTGGAACACTTAATCCAACAGTTATGAAAAACTCGCAACAATAGTGCTGGTAAAGTGTTGCAAGCCATGAAAAAAAATTACATAAAAAGAAAAGAACATTGTAAAACAATATTTATTATCTTGAGCATTATCAGCTAGTATGGAATGAATTTTGTCTACATTTGAACTTGTCCAGTCAAAAATAAGAAATCACCTTGGAACATAAAAAAAGCCTCAAATATGGTGTTCGTTCATAAATAAATAATTTGTAAAAGCTTCATTGTTCATTGTGTATTAATAAATAAATACTTCAAATGTTATGATTAGCAATCATTTTCTTTAGCGCCTTTTAAAAATGTATTGTAACGATACCGAATATTGTACTCCGGATAATCATAAGCAAAATGTTGCTCAATACACGTACTGATGCCTTTTGCGTCTTTTCAGAGCCGCCGGACGGTTAATTCGTTCCGCCCAGTAGCATCCGCGACACCTTGGCGCCAGGCGAGCGGGGGGAGCCTGTTTACTTTCGCCAACGCCGGTCGCGGGGCTCTCCCCGGGGATCTAGCTGGGGAAGGGGGGCTGCGCAGTTCGGAGACTCCGAGATAGACCACCTGCGATTATTTACTAAAAGTGTGCAAGTGAGAGCGCATTATGGAAAATTCCACTCGACACACCGGCAAGACGCAGGAGCTGATTGGACAAAAATTAGTTAAGACGTAGAAACTTTTCACCAATGGAAGCACGTTTTGGCAAAATTCTCCTGAAACTTCTAGAACATTTGGGAAACTGAAGGGGGAAAAGGCTTGTGAGCGCTGGCATGCGTTGAGCACGGAGGTCAGAAGGGCGTAGAGAAGGGCGGGAGAAGGGCGTAC
Organism: Teleogryllus occipitalis; assembly: GCA_011170035.1. NCBI lineage: Eukaryota > Metazoa > Arthropoda > Insecta > Orthoptera > Gryllidae > Teleogryllus > Teleogryllus occipitalis. Next base: position 291,940 of record BLKR01000826.1, on the reverse strand, counting down.
AGCAGGGCGGGAGAAGGGCAGTGTCCCGCTACCTTGAACTGCGGATGAGTAACTCCTCCGGTTACTCACTTATCGAGGGAACGAACGATTAGATGATTCCTGTGTGTAAGAAAGTAATCGAGTATAATTTTTATCTCTGCCGATCACGCCCGCGTAGTACGTCACGAGTTACGTGACGATCATTATCGCGCTGTCGGAAGCCTGAGTTGTGAGCTGTCGTCGCCACCGCTGTGGTCATCGTCGCCGCCGTCGCCGTCGCCGTGGTCACACTGCACCACCGCTGCGGTCAACGTCGCCGCCGCCGCCGTCGCCGTGGTCACACTGCGCCACCGCCGCCGCCGCCGCCGACGCGGGACACAAGGACTCCCCTGCACCCCCGAGACACACCGTCTGGCGTGAGGTTCGGCGACCTGTGGAGGTTGCTCACCCCAGCGGGCCTGCATTGTAAACGGTGACTGTGCACTGATTTGTCGAGCTGCGGCAAAATCTCCATCATGCCCTTCAGGCACAACGTTTATTAAAAAAAACTTTTATCCAAGGTTATAGTCGACCTCCAGGAAGCGCTGGCCGCGCATTGGCGCCTTCCTCACAACGTTAAGTTTTCTCTAATGTACTAACTTTGTAGCGTAAAATTAGAAGTATTAGTTATTTCTGAGCTCAGACCTTGATTTTGTCTTCTAAAATTTTAATTATTTTATTAAAGTTCACTTGTGTTCAAAATAACCTTTATTTAATTAATCACGTAGCTAAATCCGTCCACCATCCATATTTCTAGAATCTACATGCTTCCTGAGCTAGCCACACGAGCCCAGGTAAGCACAGGTAGGTTTGGGAGACCGGGTTCGGTGCAGTATAATAAATTATATTTTTGATTTAAATCACTTTATTTAAACCATTGAAATTCCGATCAAGGATGCATCTAATATCAAAAGAATGATGATGTATTAGGTGAGTTTTAAGGTAGAGTATTATAGGGTCAATTAATTACTAGAGTAAAAAAGGTGGGGAAAAATAGGTTACAATAACAACAAATTTTAAATTGAATAAATTTATTCAGATCTTGCAGCACCTTCTGCAATGAACAATTTTTTAAACTGTTCCCTTATAGCATAGGTTTCTCTTCTTGCATGATTGTATTGTCACGTAGCCCGCTGAAGGAGAACTGATGGCTGGGTTTCTACTAACCGTAGAAGCCCTTCATCAATCCCCTCCTCATTAATTACAATATTGTGCAATAGGCACACTGTTTTCACTATCGTGTCCACGTGCTTCGGTTCAAGCTGTAACTCAGTCTTTAGGCAGCGCCACTTAGCCACAAGAATGCCGAAGCCACACTCGTCTGTCCGACGGGCTCGGCTCAATCTCTGATTGAACATCTGCTGTTCCCGAGTCCTGTTCCTCTCAGTATATGGTCTCATTAGGTATTTTTTGGGGGATAGCCCTGGTCGGCAAGTAATACATGAAGCATCCCCTCACCCCCCGGAACTAGAGGCTTTGGATGTGGCATGTTAAAACACTCCTCACTTCTTTCTAATTTTTTTCCGACAATGGAGGAGAAAAATGTCCCACTATCACTAAATCTTCCATACGCTCCTGTGTCAATTACTATAAATTTATAATTTGCATCCATAATTGCTTGGAGATGGGTAGAAAAAAATGTTTATAATTAAAAAATCATCAACCCTGAATTGGGAGGACATTTAATTCGTGTTTCCCATCCAAACACCCCACACAATTTGGGAAATTTCATTTTCTTTTGAATTCTTCTGCTGTCCTTTCAAGCATTTCTATCGTCGGCTATGGCATATGCTTCTTTACAAATATTTCCCAGATAGCCTCACAAGTTTCATAAACCACTTGCCCAATTGTATTGTGGGCTATCCGGAAAGAAAATGACAGTGCTCTGTAAGATATTCCTGTTGCCAGGAACCTGAAAAAAATAATTTAAAATATTGTATGTATTGTTATTTTAGATTTACAATATACCATTCCCAGAGAGCAAATACAACACTGATGTTAAAATAGTACCCAAACTAAAGATTTGCAGTATACAACTATGCAATATGCAATTACAAATGAAAGACTTCATACATTCTATTAAAAATATTTTTTGTGTACCATTTATAACATAGCAACATAACAAAGCAGTTTAAAAGCACCTTTTCAACTATTCTCCAAACTAGGTTCTTCAGTTTAAAATTATTACAACAATATGGAATTGCAACTCCACTATTATGTTACTTTATTTTACTGACAAAAATCCACAAAGTCACCGATTTAAAAATATCCATTATGCTTGCAATAAAATATAGCATTAACCAGTTGTAATATAAGTAATGTAATGAAGTCGGTCCTATTTAACTTACCTTAGAGTCACTGTCAATCTTTCCGCAGGAGATATAACTCTCCGAAAGTTGCTATTCTTTTTAATATTATCGCTGATACCATCCAAAATGTAAAAAAAAAGTATTTGGAGACATTCGCAAGTACTCAAAAAACTTTTGCGGCTGGCGTAATAACTGCGGGAAAATGGTGTGAAATTCACCATTTTTTCTCGCGATATTCGAAAATTTCATTGGTCCACATATCTCGCTCTTTTTCCAGAAGCAAAATCTTCAGAAGTGGGCTCGTTTTCTTTAACATGATCTTCTTTCCTGCCATACTTGTTTATACGCGGCGTGCTTCTCTCAAATCTCCCTGAAAACGAGGTGTGGAATTATGGGAGTATTCGGACGGATTTCGAATGCAATATTCGGGTGCTTTTCGGATGAGAATCGGACGACCGAATTCGCTCGCGGTCGTCCGGTAGCGAGCGACCGATAATTCGGTTGCACTGTGACCGCAGCCCTAGACAGCCCGCAGCGCTAGACAGCGGTTGAACTCGACCCAGCTATCTAGTGTCGAAATTCCTACTACCGCCAGGTCACTGTCCCTAGGATCTCCCAACTTCAGTAACATCAATTATAAAAAAGGATTCTCTAAAACCGCTTCAAATTTTTTCTTGACTTTTTTCTTTTCAGGGATAGAACAAGGAAAGGTTAAGAGAATGGCGCAGATCTAATTTCCGTTAAACTCTCTGAATTTTAGAAAATAGCTTATTTAGAAAGAATGTGCGAAAGTATGTGATGTTGTAGCGCTACTAGTTTTAATAATTGCACATAACTACGAGTATTAATGAGCTTTACAAACTAAAACCGGAAGGATCGTTCGCCTTCATCGGACTCGGCAGTGATTGACGCTGCTGTATAGGCACCGGCTTTTTACCAACAAAAGGGCACAGTTCAAGCAATATCCCTCGAACGGGTGAGTCTGAATTAGTCACACCAGCAGGCAGCTACGCATTCCGTGCAACACAGTCATTTTTGCATTTAATTTGCAGCGGCGAACACAAGAGGAGGCGGGTCCGTGGAGATTCAGCCACCACCACCGTCGCCAGAAACCAATGTTGCGTATTGCAATATACAGTTTTAACTAATTTTCTATAACAACGAAAACCATTCAATACATCAATTGTTATCGTAATAAACAGAGGGTGCCAAAATGTTTATACACTTCAAGCAAATAAAAAGCTGTCTTAACAGAACAAAGTTGAGTTCACACTGTGGCGTCGTGGTAGCGAAATGACTACACAGACACGAGCTCTAGTTACAATATTTATTTACAGAATTTTATACAGTATTTACAGCTCTGGGGTTCCGTTCGCAATCTACCTCCGCGACTCCACGCACACTGCTCCCATCTCCCGACTAGTGCATCCTCCACCCAGACGCTTTACCGCGCCGGTGTCCTGACACCCGGTGCTACGCACTCGCAGTGTCCAAGGAATGCACTTCTGCCAACGGGCCGCAGTTGCGTCCGCACGCGAGGCGATCTCTCAACGAACTCCTCTTTCCGGCCAGCTAGCTTCTGGCGGTCATGTCCCCCCCCCCTAGCTTCTCTGCACATGCGGGTGGCTCTGGGACCATATGGCCAGCCAGCCTCCCCTGACCGCCGGCGGAGGGTCAGAACCCTCTGCCCAGTCGACTTGCGTCCCGGAGTGTTAATGGCTCCCTTTTCAGTTGACAAAAGCTACTAACAGTCTTTGTGCAAGCCGACCGGACGTCCTCCCCTCTGCTCGCCATCTTCGACACTTTCTAAAGATGTTCGAAGCCCTTGCCGCCATGTGGTGACGTTACAACACCAACAGAAAATGATGAGCACTAATCGCCTTAGACTTTTTCATGTACAACCGTTACAACATACGCTCCAAATGCTCAATATCGGCGTCGATATATTTATGGTTAACTGAACTACTGTTCGAGCAACATTTGCGATACTGTCCTCGGTGATTGCAGCACATACCGTTTCAATTTATTCCCCAAGTGCTACCAGTGTGGCTGGGTTTCTACAGTTTACATCATTCTTAAGACTTCCCCATACATAGAAGTCCAGCGGAGTTATACCTCGAGAACGCGGTGGAAATTCAATTCGTCCTATCCAGGGCCATGGAACGTTGTCATTACCTTTATTTACAATTTTTTACTACATTTTTTGGAATATATTTTTATTTTAGTGATTAATTATTGTTATAATCTTACTAAATTTTTCTAACCCTAAGTTATTATTATAAGCTCATGAACATTAAAAATGTTTTCTAAAAATGTGTAATATTCTTTGTACAATCATAATTATTTATTCTTATTGTGTTTTGTTTCAAAATCCCATTGATATTCTGTAGTATGAAGCTCCATTAAATGAGTTTGAAGAAATAAACAATTTTATTTCAATACATACTCAAGGCAAATCCTTATTTTCAATCATTCCTTCAATCAAAGAAAGAAAAACATGTGAAAATTCGGAAGGATGGAAAGCAGAGTTCAGAAAAAATTCAACAGTTTCGTGAAGATTTGAAATACGTTTCATATCTTCAAATACTACTTCCCTTTCCCAAGCTTGCGTTAGCAGGGGGAGCGCTGCGTGACCTTGTATGGCGGTCAATTACATTCAAAATTTCAGTTAAACACGAGTGGCAAAAACACAAAATTACTTACAAAAATGCTCATCTAGTATATGACAATTTGTATATCATTGGAATCCTCTTTTTACGCTCATCATGATGAACTAAAAAATATGTGAAGTTCGATTTGAAAAAAAAAAGGAAAAGAAAAAATTTACCTCAATATCTCGTAAAATTGAAGTGATAAAATAGAAATGAATACATCATCAATTAGCCCCATTCCCTCATGCACTTCCGTGGAAATTGCATTGCAAGAACTTCAACCGTTCAAAAACTACAGGAGATGCTAAAATGTTTATATATCTTGAAACGCAATGAATTTCTAATTGCCCCACAATTCGAATCGCGTGGGTACAAACCATAGACAAATAGTACTAAATGTTTTCGGTACAAACAGTGAAACAGGCGAGGAACCCAATGAACGAGTCCAAGTGGGGCGAGAGAGGGCGCGAGAAGCTGCGAGGCAACAGGGAACGTTCCAAGCCACGAACGGTAACAGCATGAGAAATGGTGGCGAGAACAGTGGCGATTTCATTACAGCAGAAATCAGAGGTCATCATGTGGTAAAAAAATTAAAAGTAATGCAAGGCGATGGAAGTTAATAACCAAACATCGTGTGGAGTATGGAACTGTAAAATAGTGAGTACACGTTAATAGTTCGAACGAAATAACTGTCGGACACGTGGACACGTGCATCGTGAAGTGAACATGGAACAGTTGGAATTCACGAGTTAAAGTGACGGGAAGTAGCGGAGCCAGTGGAATCAGATAAATTTGTAAGCCATTATCAACGCCGAAGCTAAAATAATCAATAGGAGAGCCAGCGTAAGTAACGTGAAAGACGGAATGAGTACACGGCGAATAGAAATGACTGGTGCGGAGTGTTGGCACATGCAACCAAATACTACTGAAGAAATCGAGTACAGAGTGATCGTTATCAAAGCGGCAGCGAGGTGCGATTCCAGTGGTAGCAACGAGACGCAGCGGCTGGTGCGCGACCCAGCGGGGAGCCGTTACGAGACACCAGCGAGGGCTTGCCAGATCACAGGGCGCCGCGGCGGCAGGCACGCGCCGCACCACGCTCACCCTCGATGGCCTCAGCAGCGGACGGGCGTGATGAAATCCTGGCACTACAAGTTGTAAGACTGTGCATATACACATTCATTTCACTCCAAGTCAATAGAGAGAGGCGGTTAGGAGATACAGTTAACTTGTGGATGACTATTCTCTTGGGAATGAGGTTGATCTATCAATTGCAAGTATTGAATGTGAATATTGATGGCGGGATACAGAATTCCTGAGCTGTACAATTCATGTAATTAGTTAAGTAAGTTTTTTTTAATTCATGAAGTTAACAATTCTTGACGATTTGAATAGGGAACTTCCATTATAGAAAAGAAGTAATGAAAAATGTAATGAGTAATGTAAATGAGAAGCAATGTAGAATACTAATTGTTATAGGACATTCAACTTGTGGTTAATAAGCAATAAATATGCAGTGTTATTTTTATTTTTACTTGTTCACAGTACAATTATTTTTAAAATAAATACAATAAATCATTCTTGTTCTGTTATGCATGTGTCTCAATGTTTGTACATCCACCCACGAGCCCATTCACGAGAAAGGACATCTGCCCTTCAGACCTTACATATTATTAAACTAACAAATATTATTTTGTGAACTCACCAACAGGAACGTAACAATGTTGTAGCGGTGCTACAACAGCTCATACTTTCTCATAATAATTTTTACTTTTGATGGGTTTTTTTAAACATTTTTTTTAAAAGAATTCAGAGAGGTTAATGAAATTTAAACCTGCGCCATTTTTATGGATGTACTTTGCTTTTCTGATAAAAAATGAAAGAAATAATTTGAGTAGGTTTTATCGAAAATATCCTTGAGGCATCATGTAAAGTACCCGCAAAAAGGAAAAACATCCATTTCAAATTGAAAGGGCCGTGACATCAGTCAGATCGATTGGGGAATATCAATTTTGATAAAAATTCTACTTACGGTTTAGCAGCTAGTTTGTCCACAGGCAGACACTCGGACAGACGTTTTGCCGTAAACCAATTTTTCGGAATCAATGTCTCTCAAAACAAGTATTCTGACTGCGCAAAGTACCAGAGGAAGTGTTTCAATACGGATAGGAACAAGAATTATCAATTTTGTGGGTATCAGAAACTCACTACACAAATTGTTCTGTCAAAAACTCTTTTGCTGCAGCATTAACAATATTTCTTTATACTTTATTGCGTAAGTAGTATAGAAGAAAAATTACAATAAATTCAAATAGAAAAGTCAATGACCCCATATTATCTTCTAATAATTTATAATGCTAATGCATTTTGTGCACACTCTATATTGTTATAGTGTTATCAGTTATTATTAAACTTTTATGCGTCATAGCAGGCGCCATTCATCACCACCACCAATATGAATTAACTAAAACAATGGGGGGAAGTAAAAAACGGTGATTATTGCTATAAATTGATTTAGCATTTTGTGTTTTTGGCAATTTTACGATATGTTTCCGTCGTCTACAAACGCATGGCTAGTGTAACCTGCCGCTGCCAGGTTCAAGTACGAAGGGTTGCATCCAATAACTCTTGCAGGAATGCAAAACAAGGTATTGTATCTGGTGGATATCATCGCATTATTGTAGTTTGCATGCAAGTTTGCTCGTAATTTCAGTTAGATTTTTGTAACACTATTTATTTATGAGAAGTGAAAGGAGAAAAGTGATTAAATAATAATTTCAAAGGGAGGCAAAAAGAAATGCAAAATTCCCCGGGGATCTTTGGTCTCTAATCTATCTTCGATAGACATAGAATATAATCTATCTAACTAGTTGTGAATAAGAAAACTAAAGATACCGAATAAGCGGATTACATACTATCTAAACTATTCGTCACTGAAAAGTGGAGGTGAAGTACCCTGTTGTAGCTGTTTTTGTATGTTTTTTTCCTGCTGATTAAGCTTTTCTATGTTGTTGTTTTTAAGTAATTTTTGTTTCTTGTTTTCATTTCAATAACGTAGATTTGAATTGTGACGTACACATATTAGTGCTGAGCTAAAACCTGACGGTAGCTTCTTTTTTCTACGGTAAAATGTTTCAATATTTCATTTCTGCAAGTGTTATTCCTTCATATTTCCATTCTCTTCAATGATAATAATTTCAAATTGTTGGGCGGTTTTAAAATGTGTTTAAAAATTAATTATCACTCACTCTTTAGAAACACGTTTGCCACGAAAATGTGTGCATTGAAGGGAATGTTTTTAGGACATCAATTTGTAACTTACTCAGATACACAAAATTAACACATAAATAACCCAAAAGTAAAGTAAAAAACATCAAATTAAGTTAATTAAGCTACGCGTTCGGAATTCTTTCAAATTCAGTCAGCCTTCATACTGCTCGTTGTGTATTTTTCGCGAATACCCGCATGAGATATGGCATAATATTCAGGAGAAATACGTCTTGTAGCTCCCACACTTTTAGATTACAAAAAAGAATTGTACGAATAATAACCAAATCCCACCCACGTGATTCTTGTAAGCCTCTCTCTATTAACCTAGGAATTTTACCTTTACCATGTCGCTTGATTTACGAATCAGTGATTTTTATCAAAAATGATTGAGTTAAGGGCGGGAATATACGTAGGTAAGTCAATAAATAAGCCGCAAAACGGTATAGAGGCAATATTAATGAACGTAACTTCTTCAAATGTATTTCACTTTTCTATTCACCTTGAACATTCAGACCCTTATCCCATTTCTATACCAGTCCTTCAAAGCCGGCAGCAAAGAAGTTGTTTGGTTGCAGATGCAACAAACTTGTACTCTTTGCAGATACAACATAATCATTTTCAAAATATTGGGTTTCTAAATGACATGTTAGGGGCCAGATGAGATTAATGTCACTGGAGGCTCAAGACAGAACTGTAGGGCGGATGTTCCAAAAGTTCCCAATGAATTGTATGTAACAGCACCTGAGTTTGTCTTGCTGTGTAAGGGCGAGCATTGTCATCCAGAAGCACTCCCTTTGTCAGCAGGCCAGGTCGTTTGCTCTCCATGATAAACACTTGTCATCATACACGGGGAGCATTTTGCGATGCACTACTTCTGGGAGAGTCTTTGGCTCATAAAACGCACGACCGCATGCTATTTTACTGGTGTACACTCTTGCAACCCGCAATACACACGCTTGCAATACACACCGCAGCACGCACACTGCAGTACGTACGCAGACTTGGCTGCCACGAACTGATCCTGGCCGCGACCACGATGACCCGCGACCTCTATCACAAGCATACATGAGCTGCTATGTAAACTATGCAAGCATAATTAAACATGTTATGAGGTAAACTGACGTTTGCGACTTATTTATTGACTCGCCCTCGTATTTTCAGCAAAAGCCGATGTCTATAACTTTAACACTCGACTTCACGTCTGGGCGTAGAGCTTGGCGATACGTGATATAGTGTTGAAAATTTATCGAATTTCTCGGTAGAGATCTTATCCTTTCTAGTAGCGATAAAGAATGGAGAAACGTGTCTTCTCACGCATCCCAAACTTCCTTCTATCACAAATCCGTTTATCACAAAATACGATTCATTGCTTAAATTTGACCGTATTACTAACATTCGCGAAAATAATAGCCCAGTTTTCTTATTGTGCGCAATAATTATAACTAAAACTGTATTAAAAATTGACATTGAGTGCTAATAAGACATATTAACTATTCTTACGCGAGAAAACAGAAGCGTAATGTTTAATTCAAAATTAATGATTGAAACATATTTAATTTACACCCATGTATTATTTAAGAAATTTTATTAAGAAAAAAATAGTAATGGTACTATATAATATTAAAAAAAATTTTAACATGTTAAAACTAATTAAATTTTAAATGTTTGCATTAAATTTGTGTAAATTAATTTATAAATTGATTTAAATTAAATGTTAATTTTAATTAAAAAGTAAAAATATTAATATTCATAAACTCTCTTATTAATTAATAACGTTAGTATAAATAAAAAGGAAGAAACACTCTTCTCGAAGTGCGCTCCTCCAGATGCTTTTTACAATGTAAGCTACCCGCCTAGCAGGGAACCCTTACCCACATGCGATATTAATGGTTAATAATAATAATAATAATAATAATAATAACAAATAACAATAATCATAATAATAATCATAATCATTTTAATAATAATAATAATAATAATAATAATAATAATAATAACAAATAACAATAATAATAAAAATAATAATAACATAATAATTTACTTTTATTACAAATTTTCTGAATGTTTGCAGTTTATAATGTCAAGATATATTAAACCCTTAATATACACTAGGAAAATAACATTTTAATTTAGCCCTATTTATTCACGTATAATTAAGATTTAATTGTGAAATGAAGTATAGGAAGATCATTTTTTAACAATTAACAAAACTGGGCCTGAAAACCTGAGCGTTCGGGATCATCTCAAGGTGTCAAAGCTCCCTCAGTTCGCCGTAGAAGGGGACGGGAAGAAACGGTCCTACGCCTACGGCACGGCGCATGCGTTCACAGCCTCTCCACGTGCGAAATACGAAGATAGGCTCAGGTCATCTCTCAGGTCAGATGGAAGATAGCTCAATGAAGGACACTAAGAAAAGGTTCTCTTCAATGGAAGCAATAATTATTATTTCATACTGCAACTTTTCCGAAGTTTAAATTATGGGAGGTTTTCAATACATACAACGTATGCAGAACGTAAACGCCCGAACACAAAACATTTACAAGAATAAGAATAGAATTTAATACAGTTGTCTCGTAGTCGACGGCTCTCGTTGCCTCCCTCAGAGAAAGAAATTCTCTTTCGCCAATTTACTCCCTTGGCCTTTGCTGGGCGCTTCCCCCTCCACGACCCTTCTCTCTTCTTCGGCCAGCGAGAATGATTCACAGTTAGGAGAGAGACTGAATGCAGTTTTGTCGGTCTCTAGTTTCTATAGAATTAGAGACTATACCGAGCATCAAAAGGAAATTAACATTAATTTTAACAGTTATATTTAATGTGTTATTTACAATTTGGACTGAATAAATGTAAACAACCTGTAACAAGAATTGCACCGCAGCTTCTGGATCCGTGGTTCCAATCTCATTCAGGTTTTTCGTTCAGTTTTTCTGATCCTTTGAGCAAATGCTGAGATGGCACATTGCTTTGCTTCTGGACATAAATTTAACTTCATTATTTGTGCACATCTTCCAGAATTGAGTGAGATATATGGTTATTCAAATTATCGTTCTCCATGTTGTCGCGGCAGGAAGTATTGTTCCTTCACGAAGGATATGATGAGGGATAAGAGCTCAAATTTATAGATGATTTACCCTTGAAAATTGATTTTATTACAATGGAGCGAATATTTTGTTAACAATTCTTGCAAACAACGCTCATTTCTTTCTGTATTCAAAATTCAAGTGGTCTACGGCTCAGGGTAGCGATCGTAGAATTATGAAAAGGTGAACAGAATTCATCTCTCCCCGTAGTACGTCACACGAAGTTTTTAACTGTTTTAACGTAAAAAAATAAAGAAATAAAAATAAAACTGCAAAACTATATTAAATATATACTTTCAGTATTCATGTATGATTTACATTGTTTTATGTACTTCGTCAATTAAAGGAAATATTTCAATTCTTTCATTGAGGAGAGAGTTAAGTTTGAAACATTTCGATGATTTATATTCACATCACCACATTATTTCGCTTCTGGTTAAGAATGAATAAAAGTTTTAATTATTACATTCACGGTAAATTAATTTTTAAAAATATTCGAGTGAATAAAAACATTATAAATAAAACAATTGCTGTTTTTACATTTTTCAAAAGGTTAATTATGCCGTTATGCTTTGTTTACACTTCACCTACTTAATAATCTATTGTGTTGGTGGCCCAAGTGGAAAGCCTCCATTAGTGCACATGTATAAAATTTACTGGAAAAGAAAACATTAGAAATTATTTATTAAAAGAAAAATAATAGCATTGTTGCGATAGCACACTTTGAGCATTAAACGGCGAACACTGATTTATTACAATTTTGTTTAATTCGTTCGTTTGAAGCTAGTGCTACAATCAAGCTCAATCGTGATGGGCTAATGTTACACATCCAGTGAACTACAACTACATCCCATGACAATCACTGACAATGATTCAATGAACTGTGGTAGTGTAGAATCATAAAGAAACAAATTTACCTTTTAACGTTTGGAAGAAATACATTAAGAAGACGTTCGAATGAACTTTATCACAAGCTACCTCGACAGTGACTATGTGCTCGTAGCAACGAAATAACAACGGTTGCTACGACGGAATTGATGTCACTTGCGGGCGATGTAGCTTGTACGAAATCTTGGCTTTCGTACAAGAATTCTATTTTCCGGATTTGGTTCCGTAGGTTGATAATCGTCCCAAATTTTGAATTTTGACATTTGAGCATACTATACATTGTAGCAATATAAATCAAAATCATCAACGGTTTTGAAAAAGTAAATCTGAAAATGCCTAAAATTTACAATACTCATAGTACTCTTAATTCACTTTAATAAAATTTAGGGTGACGATAATTTAATTCGATTGATTTAAATAAATGATTTAATTCGTACTGATTTAAATAAATATATTTTTTGCTTTTCATCACATTTTTCAAACATTTTTTAGTACCCAGTGTTATTTTCATTTATCGAAAACACATACTAATCATTTATAAAAGTGATAACAACTATTTAAATACTAATTGAACATTTGAAAAACCAAGGAGCTTTGGAGTGTATTAATTGTGTATTCGTGACATGTTTATTTGGAGATATCCTGTTTTACAAATGGGAGTTATCTAATTTGTATTCATTACTTTCACTTTGCAAATAAACATTGTATAATACTATTTCTTTTACGTAATGAAAATTTAGACTAACAGAAATAATATTCCATGCTTAACTCAATGTTGCCTTACGTGCTCCAAGTTCTTTAGGATATATTGTTTGAATAACACTTTCCACACAAAGAGAGAGACAGACAGACAGAGAAAAAGAGACAGAGAGAGAGAGAGAGAGAGAGAGAGAGAGAGATCGAAATAAAATGAGAGAGAGATTATAAATTCTAAAAGAAGGGTGAATAGGATATTTTGCTTTAAAGAAAAATATTAGTAGCAAAAAAATAGAATTCTCCATAACATTTCCCAAATCCCTGTCGTAAAATGATTCACAATAGCAAATTTAGAAATGTACCTAAATGTCCGAATATTTTTATTATTTTATCAGAGGTGGTAGAAAAAATATTGAATTCGGGGTTATCAATACTTTTCTTTATATCTATAACGATGTTAGCATATTTAGATATATCAAATGTAAACATAATTGTTCCGTGATAACAGAATAGTGAGAGAAATTTTATAAGAATGATTTAAAAAACTAACCGAGTTAAATTCTAGCCCCAGATTCTCACCTCCAGAGAGCTTTCGACAGTCCACGGTTAAATCAATGCAGCTGACGCATCCTAGTGGCGAATTGTCAAACTACGACAGAGCTGACTGAGAAAATCACAGATCGTAGCGCTGAGATCGCTTCTGAGCGAGTCGTCATGAATTCTCCCCTTCCCAACGGAACCCTTGCATTGATCAAGGAATCATCCCCTACGATGGACGATAAATGCACGAGGGCGCGTAATGTGATTCTGAGGAGGGAGAGCTGCTGCCTGGCAGGTCGGCCTACTCCGCGACTGTGGGCTAGCCAGTGCCGTAGCCTTCCCTCCCCCCGCTCCCCGAAAAAAAATAAGAGTTGGAAAGTTGTATCATGAAACTGTGCGTTATTTTATTTCAACAAATAACAAAAATTACGTTTTATCCGCAAAAAGTTTTGGGCATATATTTAAGTATCAGTTTTAAGTAAAACAATTTAGTGATCAAAAATGTAATTTCCACGGTGAGCTTGAAATGCTAAAACTTTTTGTTGAGTTTAGTTAGTGTCTAATAAAATCACCTGTTGTTAAATACATTAAATAATAAAAAGGGATTTCAGTAGAACCTATTTTAATTTTAGCGTTATTTGATTCATTTCATAGAGTCCTACCTTACATGTAATGACTAGGGCCCGGATAAGCATGTACTAAAAACTGGGAAAATATGTACGTATATATGTATTATAATATACAAAAATATGTACTAAAAAGTTTAAAATATGTTACATTAATAATCATCATATCAATTCTTTTCTATTGAAATACTTTTATCTAAGGTATAGTGCTCTATTTCATTAAGATATAGGCGAAAATTAAACATTATACTCCTTATAATCTTATTATTTAAAACGATCTCCGTAACAAGAAACAATTTTTTTTCTTCAAATTTTCAGCAATGAAACTTTTCCTGTTACCTTTAAGAGCCTTGTACTGACTAAAAGAGCTTTCTACATCGCACGAAGGCACTAGTGCGTTTTTAAACTTGCCGAGTACAACAATCCTCTGGTGTGTAGTCAATATCCAATGTGACGGAGTTGTCCCTTCATAGCACTGCACTAACAGCTAACATCGCGAATTGCAAATGGTTTCGAATGCGGGGTGTTCTCCAGAACTGAAGACCTCTTTTTCTTCACTAGGTCCCTTTTGATCCTCGAATAATAAATGAACAGTTTTTAAAGAAGCGACTGCTCATTGGGCAGTTTCAAGGCAAGCGAAAAGTTGCAGGAAAGACATCTCCAGATTTAATTGTAGTGCCTACCGAAAATTGGGCAATATCATTTTTCTGCTTTCCAGTATAAAGCAATTGCTGTGATATGCTTATGGATGCTGCAGTATAAGAATCAAATTGATATATATCTTGTATGAATAAAACAAAAATTTTAAGCATTGTAGCTCATAGAATCAATCCAGATGGTTGCATTTGGGTAACACTTCACAGATTATCAAAATATACTTACACTTTTAACTATTCATTAAAGCTATTCCAACATTCCGAATATGATTTCCTTGCACATCAGTTGTTTCTTCAGTTAATACCATGTCAGTCATCGCCAAATTCCCATTAATGGAATCCATTGTTTCCAAACAATGAATGGAATTCATTGTTTCCATACAGTCTTTCTTATTGTAGATTTGTGTGGAATGGTTTCATGTGGATATTTTTACAGAAATTCACGTAGCATTGGATTGCTTAATTTCCATTTGGGAATGTCGGTACAAACTATAACACAACACAAATGAATTCAAAAGTTAGCTTTCTGACGCTCTATACTTCGGTGATCACGCGAATCAATCAATAAGAACTGTTTTGGGGTTGGATATGCATCTTCGTGTTTGATGACACGACATGAATGTACGTGGAAAAATTTGAAATCACTGAGAACATGCCTCATTTGTTTCATGTAACTAGCGAAGAAGTGTTTTCCTTGTGTAGAAAAGTGTTAAAATTCTTCTGTGAAGTGCTTCAGTCATATACTCATGTCAGAGAGATTTTGACTTTGACATTTTTAAGTAAAATGTAGATTAAGTTGTAGTAAAAATATAACTGAATCCAAAATGTCGCTGCTGTTCAATATTTCTTCGGAATTAGGGAATAAAAACAATGCTGATTCAAATTTAACCAATAGACTCTTAGATCGTTTAAATTCCACTTAAAATTATTTTACGATAGCCATATTGCTAGACTGCTCTGAAAACTCGTACTTGCCTGTGCAAAATGCTCACTCAGCGTTACCACTGCCCCATAAGTTTTAATCCAAAAGCTTCAGTGCCGCGTCGTGATTTCAGATTTGGGTCTCGAAGTAAATTCAGATTTGGGTCTCGAAGAGATAAATTACAAACCATGGCGGAGGCTCGCGTGTGACAACCGGGGAAAGAAAAATGTCTACGGCGCCTCCTGTGCTGGTGCGTGCTTTTTCTGGTGAAGGGTATCAAGGCCTAGGGAGACCCCTGAAAGATGCGTAGTGGGTGCGCGATATCGCCTGTTAAACGTATCATTTTCACGAACCAAACTTGCGTTCTGTTCTCTGCGATACTCGTGCTGAAAACCAACACAGCAGAAGCTATGGATTGCGTCGTCACCTTGTCCTGTTATTTGCAATACCGTCGATATAATGAAAAGACTCATTTCAACGCGATGCAATTGCGGCACTTTAAAGAAGAGGCTAAAAGAAATGTTTTGAATGAAAAATTGTTTGAGAGATTCCTTAAGAAAAACATACCAAAAATCAAAGAATTCAATTAAAAAATTTGTAGAAAAATGGAAAAATTCAGTAATATATAAAAATATGTTCTTTTGGGTAAAATATGTAAAAATATATACTAAAAAATCAACGATTTTTGGCACTAACCGATATAAAACGTGAATATATCGTTGATTCGACTTGATAGAGATACGTTAGGAAAATATGCTATTACATAATTATCCGGGCCCTAGTAATGACTCTAATTAACTACAAGGTAAAAATATTAATTGAAAATTTTATGAAATATCAGACTATTGTACCGCGACTTAAAAACATTCGATAACACTTTTCTCGAGTTCTAATTTCTTTTTCAATTTTTTACTCTTTTTCCCATCAGTCGCATCGAAGGGCCCTTGCCTTGGGGGACCCTGGGCGATCTCCCGTTCTGCCCATGCCTAGCGCTGGCACTGGGGCTAGCGGAACTGCAAGACGTGTGTCCACGTTGGTCCAATTCAAAAACAAGCTTATTTCATACAAAAGCCGTACCCGAAAATCAGCGCAATTGGCGAAAAATTAGGAGGAAAAGAGAAGTGGATTGGTTGGTGGAAATGGATTTTGTTTAGTAATCTCGTTTTGTGTAAAAGCATCACTGTCGGATCACTTCAGGTACAAGACAACTGTTCAAAATAAGAAAACATACGTAGTTGTACTTCTTTTCATTATTATTATTATTATTATTATTATTATTATTATTATTATTATTATTATTATCTTCATCATTTCGCTCATAAAGCTCGATTTAAGTTTGGGAAATTAATGACATTTTTCTTCCCACAGGATGCAACGTTTTAAGGCTATCCAATGTGCTCAGATTGTCAAACATGAACTGACAGAAAGTTTCATTATTTAGTTTTGGTTCTTTATTTAACAGAACGTAAGACGTTTCAAGTAATGAAGTTTCAAAGTACGATGAAACGAATCTAATATTAGACGTGATATCAAGGAACGGGCTAAATCCTGCTAAAAGGGAAGAGAAAAAAGTGATTGATCTTACTAGCGATATAACAACATGTAGCAATGGTACGCATTTTTTTATCCCATGAACCAATTGCATCGTTCTTGAGTTTTAAAATCACAGACTCACACTATAACAGCAAAGTGTTATCCGCATAAAACTGATTACTATTAACTGATTATTACTACTAACTACTTATTAACTGATTACGGCATTTGCCTGGTATTGATCGGAGAAACCACGGAAAGCTACCGATAAGAGCATCCGACTGCCAGAATTCTCCTCCAGACAGCGACTGAATTCGACCTAGCTATCTGACTGGTGTCGAAAATCCTGCCACCGTAAGTGGAACCCGAGGACCTCCCGTTCAGAGCCACTGCAGTGACATTAGTTGATGCCTTGAGCCACCTCTCCCGGTATATCTGCATGCTTCCTTAAGAGCTCACTCCGTTAAATGCGAGAGGCGTGGGGAGTTAGTTATTTCGACGACAGGACTTTTATATCAATTCTATAGCTTGTTTCTCGATTAAAAATAATTTCTATAATACGGGGGAGCAAACATATTTGGTATTAGATTTTGTCAACAATGCTCGTCGTTATTTTTTTATTAAACTAATAATAGTAAAGGAGTGGTGAAAGGGATTCCGGGGCCCAAGGACACGAACACGCATAATATCTAAGAAAAAACGTACGCGTAATAATCAACATTTTGTAAGAATGTACTGGTAGGTATTATTTTATTTGATACACTTGTAAACGGATATCTTCTACAATCGTGGCGCTCAGAATAACAATGGCAAATCCTAACCGACCTCGCATTTATGGGGGAGTATGACGGTTAACTCTTCCCATATACCTATCTTGTGCTGAAATAGCAAATGAATTGAGATATTCACAAGCATCAAATTCCACCTTCAAAAGTTTGTCCGGAATAAAAATGAACGTGAATGAAAAGGGAACAAGTCTTTTTTCTCAAAACGAACTTCGGTTGGGATCTGCCGTTATTATTCCGAGTGCCCCAATTGAGTCAGAGGCTGTCTTAATGATAAATTCATCTGCGTCATATTATTTCTTGTTTCGATATCAATTGTCATATTTTGTACCCAATATTTCGAAAGCGTTCAACAGATGTTCTGTTTGCTGTCTCTGTTATCAATATGTCTTCTCCACAATTTTGAAAGAAGTATTATTTCTCTGTCCGGCTATCGGGTCGGTAATGTTCCTGAATCATTGGTAATTTTCCCATCCAATCAGAACAAAGTGATATTCATCAGAATTGTTTTGAAGTATGCATATAAGTACTTCATTTCTTTTTAGCCTGTATATTTCGTACGATGGAAGAAACTAAAATTGATAATGCACAAGTATTTTGTTCTCAAAATAACTGTTTTAAAATATGCTTTGAGAATAAGTTTCGTTATAATGTAAGTGTATTTGGTAGTATGATTCATGACGCGATACACGGGAGTATGGGAACAGGCTGTCTTCAACGCCGCCGCCGCGCCGCCGCCAACGCAGTCGTCGCAGCCAAAATTAAGGCAAAATTCTTAATTTGCGGAAAACCGCCCCCACCCATATACAATGCCATAAACCACGAACTTTCACGAGCGGTTTGAACGGGTGAGTGCCGAAATTTGATCGGGCAACGACAACTTCACTCCATTTCCCATCGTTCAAATTGAACGAATCAAACGTCACGTCTGCGTAAGAGTAGTGGAGACAGCTCTCCTGGGGAGCCAAAAAGGCGAATCAAATTATTTTCTACCTATTATTAATTTAATGACTAAGAGTCTCTTCGCACTGTGCCCCTCAGCAACGCTTCCGTGTTTCCGCTGGCGCGTCTACTGGCAGAGCATTGGTTTAAATATACAAGGGGCGTCCAGAAAGTAAGTTCTGATCGCTTCCAGAATTGGCATGAGTAGTCGGATAGGAATGCACGTGCGCAGAATTAGAAAGGAGGTATGTGGAACAAATGCAGAGCAGTTTTAGCCTTGTAAAAGTAGTGGTTACCGCACAGTGTTACGCTTCTCTGATATTGACTTCCGGCGACTGCGAGGACAGTTCCACGCTCAGGAGCAATCTTCAGAAGAGATCCTTCGCCGATTGAGCCACGATGACAAGAGGCATTACGTCTGTACATAACAAGACCTCATACAGCCAAGAACGAAATTTGTTGCATCAGTTTCTATGGAAGGGCTTCGACCATTCACACTGCGACCCCGACCTCGCACAAGGCAACTTTCGTCTCTTCTCTCTCATGAAGAGTTTTTTGACAAGAAAACGTTTCATACCACAACGACGGCGAGGTGCAAACTGAAGTGACTTCGTACCGAGAACGGTAGCTCAGTGCATCAACTTCATGATGTCACTGCAGCGCCTCTGACCAGGAGGTCCTAGGTTCGAGTCCTGACGGCGGCCGGATTTTCGACACTAGCTTTTCAGCTAGGTCGAATTCAGTCGCTGTCTGGAGATTTCTAGCGGCCGGCTGCTCTCATCGGTAGTTTTCCGTGGTTTCTCCGCTCAACACCAGATGAATGCAGGAGCAGTACCCTAGCAAACGGGCCATGGACCGCGCGCGCACTTTCCTTCCTCTTCCTTGTCCTATCCTCTCCCATTACGCACGCACACTTACACTAACATGCACTACACTACCATATATTCCGGGAGACCGGTCGGGAGCTTAGAGCATGTCCCGGCTGTGGCGGTGCCCCGCTGGTGGGAGAGTCCTGGTTAGGGGGAAACCCCACTAGCCGACGGTAGGTCGGCGCCGGATCTCGCTATCCAGCGGGGGAAGATCACCGCCATCTCCCGAGATAAAACATGCATTACACTTACGGGACTAATGACCAACGCAGTTGACGCGCCCGGAAATACGAAAAAATCAATCTATCAATGAAGTGGCTCTGGACGTGTGCGACGGACTCCTATGACTTGGGCATACAATTGATGGTGCATCGTTACGAAATATGCCTCAACATTGGTGGTGACTGTGTTGAAAAGCAGCGAGTGAATCTACGAGTATGTACTAAATATATAGTATGTAATATATATATATATATATATATATATATATATATATATATATATATATATATATATTGTAACCGCTTGTCGTCGGTCACATTTATGACCAACATTTATGACATCACTTGCAGTAATGTTGCCAGCAATAGCCAAGCAATAGCTGTTCAGCAGTTCCTTCTTATAGCAATCTTTCTATATTCTCACGTGCGGCGTAGTGCGCTGCTGTGACGCTTGATATCGAACGCCGCCATCAGCAGAGCTGACGCGCGTCCACGCCACCGCCAGCAGAACACATGTCTAAATGGCTGCCTCCTCCCTTGACCACTCGGTTTCGCCTCAGAACCTGTTTTTACCTGTTCACTGCCTTGCGGCCGCCAGCGGTGTGACTCACGAATGCTTTTCTCGCGACCAGTGGCGCGCGGCAGTGCCTCCAGAGAGACGTGGCTCCTGCTGCCTTTGCCACGTGCCTCCATACGCACTGATTGTGCGAGCGCACAGGTGTCATTCTGGTGGTAGGGTGTTGAGGGAGACGGACGACGCCAAAAGCACACCGAACGGCTAATGCCTTTCCTGACCTCTGTTTTATTTTGCTACAGATCGAGATGTCCTCAAGGATAGGGATGCCTACAACGCAGGGAAGTGTGGCAGCATTGCACCACGCGACTGCATGGAACTGTGCTGTATATTAGAGATGTCCAAAATGGCGTCCCAAAGTTTGGCGGGAAAATGTTGGGTGGCAACCTCTGTTGTGCGCATAAGCGATTTTTAGGGAATTGCTAAGTTTTTGACTGCATTATGCGGTTGCCAAGGTTTGTGTTTCATATCTCATTTGTTATTTACAATGATATGGTTATATTCTTTCGGTTAAGGGTTCGGTTAATACACATCACAACCTTTAAAAAAATCGATTTTTGAAAACATGTTTTCCCAATGCATTAATTATTCTGGAATATTTTGGTGAAAAAAATATTCGGTATCTGCAATAGTTTTCGAGTTATAATTTAAAAGGTATGTCGCTGCATCATGCATCTATTAGAGTAGTAACCTAAGCAAAACTCATGAATCTAACTTCGTCCCATGTTTTCCAGAATTAGCGTTTTTAAGATCCGTTTCACTTATAATTCAAAAACTAATCATTTTTAATCTATGAAATTTTTAGGATGCACTTAACCAAGTATTATTTACAATACCATGCTAAATCATACATTTTAGAATAATAGTTTTTGTGATAAAAATTATAAAATTGAAAAAAGCTATTAATAATCAATATATTAATTTTGGATTCAAATTAAAAATATTATTTATCCACAAATCTAAATGAAAGAGCATGGTTTTGTACCTGTGAGTATTGCCAACAAATTAAAAGAAGAAAGGGTATAGCCGATTAAGGCGGTGAAAACTGCCCCCAAACCAATAATCGCGATGTTCATATGAAAGAGTACAAAATGACGTAGATTCACAAAAAATCAGCCTCCTAGGGCAATCTGTTGCAGAGATTCAACCAGAAACGTGTTTTACATATTTTATTTTTTTCTCAGCATCTATTGCGTGTATCAGGCTGAAATATATTCGAGAGACGCGGAAATATAGTTCAACTTGAAGGTATTTTTCTCAACGAATTTTGACGTCAAATTCATAAAGAAACAAAAATTAATTCATTTTCGACGTGATAATGTTGGAGTACTGTCTCAAATTTCAAATGTTTAAATAGAAAAAAACGGTTTTATTTTTTCCACTACCGTCCACATTGTTTAAAAATCTGAAAAAATATATGTTGTAGAATGTTATAAGACCCATTTAAGGGGAAAGAATTGCGACAATACTACAACGCTATCACGTCGAAAATGAATTTTAAAAGTTTTTTATCTTTTTCTTAATGAATTTGGCGTCAAAATTCGTTTTGAAAAATACCTTCAAATTGAACTATATTTCCGCGTCTCTGCAATATTTTTCAGCCTGATGCACGGAATAGATGCTGAGAAAAAATAAAACATGTAAAACACGTTTTTGGTTGCATCTCTGCAACAAATTGACCTAGAAGGCTGATTTTTTGTGAATCTATATCATTTTGTATTCTTTTTCATATGAGCATCGTGATTATCGATTTGGTTTGGGGAACCTTTCACCGCCTTATTCGGCTATACCCTTTGAAAAAATCTTCAGAATTATTTGAGTTATCAGGGAAACACTAAGTCAGTGTATGAAAAACTAGTTGAATTTTGATTTTTCAAAAAAATGAAAGTTAAAAGCAAAATTTTCCTGTCAGAAGAAAGGTATTTCTGAGTGTCAGTTCATTTTCACTGCTGTGGAGTACTATTTTAATGGAGAAAAAGTGGAAAAATAATAAAAATTTAACTGCTATAAGCTGTATCTTCCTCTTAAATTAAACAAATGAAGTGTGTAATAAATAATAATAATAATAATAATAATAATAATAATAATAATAATAATAATAATACGAAATGTATGAAACATTTGGTCCCATGTGCCCTTTCATCGGTGATGAAAAGTGCCAACAAATTTCGAGCCCCTATGCAATTAGCGTAGAAGAGACTCTTTCCGTATATTTTTATAAACCATTTTTAAATATTTATTTTAGAAATATGTATTAAATATTATCAACGAGAGAAATTTTACCTACATTAAATTTTAATAATCATTTGGAAAAAAATCCAGAATGTTCATAAACACAGTCCCAAAAATGTTAGTAATTTTTCACGGAATGGAGGAATTTCAACACTAAGTTAATCAGAATCTAATATAATTTAACCATTAATTTTTCCTTTTATTACTCGTAATACATATATGGTTATTTAAAAATACAAATAAATATTGCACTTTTTATCTAATTTTTAAAAATGTTTGCAGTTACCTGTGCTGAATTCAAATTTTGATAGTTGAATTTCAATATTCAAGTCATGCGCTTAAAATATTACTTGTTATCCTCAATGATTTTAATGTTAACATTTTTTATCAAACGTTCTATTTTCAAAGTTTTTGGCTTGGCTTGGCAAGTTTTAACGAATATTTGATGCAATTTCTTGCAATACAATTGGGACGACTTGATAGCCCTGGTGGCAAGAGAAAACAGTTGATTTGGTGATACCCGAAATATTTGGGCTTAGCTTTTACACGAATAAAATCTTGAAAATGGCTTAGCTTTTACACAAAGTCTTGAAGAATCACAAAATTTTAGTGGCTCATACATATTATGACGCTGTGTTTGTACAATATGTTCAAACAATGCAAGTAAATGACAACTTATTTGTTGATAGCAATGCAAGTGGGTTGTTTATATTGCAAAAATGTGGAAAGTCTACATATTTTTTTACGTGAAACATCTGAGAATGGCAGTAAAATGTTTATACGTATGAATTGCTAATTACGAACATGGACGGATCCTGTAACTTATTATTGACTATACATAACCATCTAACTTTTCTTGCTTCGAAGCAGAAATCTACTTTTGCCCTCTTTGTTCTGAGGGTGCTATAATTTGACATTCCTGATTTTTGGGAACAGTATGACATCTTAAAAACGTGTACTCTGTCTTTCCTAGCTCCTTTTGCCCCAACCCACTATCGGACACAAGCTGGTTATCGTTATCGTGAATACTTTATTTCGGAGAAAAAAAGAACTGCGAGAAAGAATGCCTAAATAAAACAAAAACGTTTTTAAACCATTACATGTAGAGGAAAACGTCCAACGAAGAATAATCACGACGTTTTAGAAGAAAATCGACACTTATGTCGTGATTTCTTCATAAGTTCACGGCTTGTAGCAGCCTGCCGTTTGCCATTCGGAGACGACGGCGTTGCCCTCCGAACTACTAAAAGTCACGAGTTCTGGACATCTCTACAGCGAAGCGTGGAGGGAGACGGAGGCACGGAGGAGACATCTTTGGATCCCAAGTCCCCCGGGCTTAGCCAAGGTGGCTCTCAGTTAGAAACTTGGCTTCGTCATGGCAGTGGCTCGATCCTCTGGGTATAGAGGAGAGACTTGTCCCCGTGCATTGTGATTAGCGCATTGTTTCGACTCCGGAACTGGCCTGGGAAGCCAGTAAGCTCTGAGCTGGCAGGGCGGCCTGACCCAGGGTTTGAATGGGAAGATTACCGAAAGGGTAAACCGCATTCTAGCGGGACCCAGATCCCAGCCTGTCGGCGTACTTGTGCGTCGGCGGGGAGTGCGAATAGGAGTAAACGCCTAGGTGTCCACTTCGGGGAGAAATATGGTAGAACATGAGGGGCAGATATAACACAATAGACAACACTATTAGGGTCATGACAACACCTAGACGAGGGTTTACGTTTCAATTTTCCCTCAACACTACGCCTGTGGAGGTGAGAATTTATTGTTGTGTCAGGTACTGCCTTACGGCTTAAGCAACTAAGTAACACTAACTTAATTGTAGCTTAATCTCATTGAGGCTTTGCGTCAGATAGTCTTAAACCACACCTCCATAAAGTGGTAGGAAATGGTCTCGTGTTGATGACATTGGCATCATTATGGAAGAAATTATGAGGCCTCGGTAAAGACAATACAGGGGCCCGCAGCTGTCTCAAAATTGGTATGTCAGTTTGCCCATCTGCATTTATTTATGGATCTATTCTATTTAGTCTATTTTATTTTGCCTTTAAATAATAATTGATATAAATTTCAAAATTAATTCTCTTATTTTACCTTTTTAAACAGCTATTTCACTTTGTATATTTGTACTTCATGTATTGTTGCTTCAAAATAATGAATTGATTTTCGTAATTTATATTTCTTCCATTTTATTCAATTGTCCTTATATTCTATTTGTTTACTAATATTCAAAAAATATATTTTATATTACACAAATTGTAATTTAGATATTTCGCTTTTTACAACTGAAGATGACTGCAATGTGACCGGAAAAGCATTATGCAAACATTAAAACACGACCAAACAACACCTTCTAACAACGCTCTATAATTTCCAGGAAATTTGAGCTATTGCCGTAGATTAAAAATTGATAACTAGAAGTCTCTAATGAGACGTATTTTGCTGCCTATTGGTGACTGAATACGGAATTATAAGGTAGTGATGTTATCAGTTTTTCTCGTTGGTTCTGTTCGTTTTTTTTTTTCATGAGAGATAATCACAAGCAAGTAATATGGTCAACAATCTTCTACTATAATTTATTTTTCAGAATTCTTATTACTCACTATCTCATCGCTAATGAATTCAATTTGCCTGAGCAATACAAAGAAACTTTGAAAATAAACAAGAAAAAACTTTTAAAGCCCGGTATATACGTTACAGTTTTCGTGTGGATTGCAGTACAGAAAAGTGCAGCCCAGACTGCACGATTTTTGCTTGAACATTTTTGAGCTTCTTCGTAATTTTTCAGACAGAAAGCTTACAGTTTGACGCAAGCGCCTACAGCAGCAGAATCGTTCACTAATGGATTTGTTTATCCGACGGAACGGTAACCATCCACTTCGATTTTGTGTGT
This sequence comes from Teleogryllus occipitalis, assembly GCA_011170035.1. Lineage (NCBI taxonomy): Eukaryota > Metazoa > Arthropoda > Insecta > Orthoptera > Gryllidae > Teleogryllus > Teleogryllus occipitalis. The sequence continues at coordinate 266,238 of BLKR01000826.1, read as the reverse complement.
AGGTTGTCAAGGTGCGAATATATGAAGGGCTATTGTGATAAACTATCTCTTTCCGTGTTCCCACCTTCCTGTTTTTCTTCTCGCTCCTCGTGCTTCTATGCTACTCGTGGTTAATTAATACTTAATAAAGATCACAGCCAGAACGCACGCCACTGAAAGTACTCGGACGGAGCAATTTTGTTGTTTCCCCGGTAGACCTCCTAGTGGCGTCTTGTACCGATTAGTATAGAAAACGTACAGACCGCGCCAAAACGTACAGTGTATGAGCGACTTTTGTCTTTTATACCTCTAGTTTGGGATCTTGAAGTTTCTGTACTGACACTGTATGAGAATCTGCACGAAAACTATATCGTGTATATCGGTCTTATGAGTTTCTTTCCAACTCTAGAAAGTGACGACCGGTTAGATCCGAGGGCTGAAGGTGTGTGAAGAAAGAAACAATCTACTATAATTAATTTTTCAGTATTCTTATTACTCACTATCTCATCGCTATTGTGGTGATTACATTAAAATACTGTACTTAATGTACAGATGTAAGACTTTGCGTAATTTAAATTTTTCATTATAATAGTTAGAAGACTGCTTAATGTACTTGTAAATTATTAAATTAATAACTCATTTATTTTTCATACATGTAAAATTTTTAAACGGTGAAAACAGCCAAAATTTATTTTTTTCTGGAAAGAAAGTTACAAGACACATCTCAGGTCATTGGCAGATATTAACATGATCTTTGGTAAAACTTAGCAATTATTTTAATATATTCCGTTCTGGCTATCTCAAATGTTTAATAAAATGACCCAGGAAGTCCCAGGTAAAATTTTGGGCATTCATTTGAAACCTCTGATTTTATAAACTATCCAAAGTTAGAAACAGCTCACCTGTAAAGTTACCATTTCATGGCTTGTGACTCTGACGCAACGCCTCAATTTTAAGTAGTTAATATGTAAGAACTTTGACATATGTAACTTTATTCAATTTGTTTTCTTAATACTAATCACAGACATATATAGTACTAGACTGGCAACGTCCTATCTCGCGCTATTGATGCCAAAAACGTACATTCGTTGCCATCGTGTGTCACTACATGTTTCTTCCCTGTCAGTGTTCTTTATGATTTTTTTTATGAGCTTTCTTCATTTTAATCCATTTTATTTTGAGCTTTGGCAATTGCTGAATTATTCACATCTCGATGGTAAATAGGTGTGTTGTGATCGGAAGTAATTTTTCAAATTTGGGACACAATGGGAAAGAAATTGGAATTTTAATACACCGGTTAGTCATTACCGTTACGGACTTTGCACTCACTCATGAAAGATTATTATTTCGATGGTATGTGTGTATTGCCTTGAGAAAAGAAGAAAAAATATAATAAAAACAGCAGGCAGCAAATTTTTAACCCTTCTTCAAAAAATGTTGGCATCGTGTTTATGGATGTAAAATAGGGACTTCCAATAAACAAACGTACGTATAGCTCCAAATGACGAGAAATGACATGAGGAAGATAAAACAGTCACATAGTCGAGTGAATACGGAAATGCCAATTGCAACTCTGAAAAAATGTTTCTAAGGAAAACCTAAATGCCTTGAAACTTAGAAGTTAGATGTGATGGAGTAGAAACAGATGAGTGTAAGGTCGTCCAGGAGTAGGCCGTTCCCGTTCACAGGATGGGTCAATCTAAGAACAAACACCTGCAATAATTGGATTGTGAATTTATTCAATACATTCCCATGGTACAAACTTGAAATACATTGTACAATTCTTGAAATTTTCTATATGAATTCCAATGGTTCCTTCTTTATTTTCTAATAAGGTTAATATCTGCACCCTATCAATCTATGCATATTGTAAACAATTTTTGTTGTACTATTTACAGAAATTACTCTTTCGGTTCTTTTTTATTACTGTTTTTAAGTCCCCATGGTTTTCTAAAATATTCACAGGATTTTCTGAGTTTAGAAAAGTTACATTAATTATTCCATTATTGTACATATATTATTACATTATTCATGATGTAAGTATCCGTTTCAGTTGGAATATTAGGGGAAATAATAGATGTTTTATATATTAAATTTGGTACGTATAAGAGTTTTATATCTAACCACCCTTACACATTTTATATTGCATCTACATTATGGGCAATACTTTAATAGTAATAATAAGAAGAAGGAAAAGAGGAATAAGAAGAATACTTTATTAATAGTTGAATAATAATGAATATAAGTATGTAATACATTATAACTAAACATACATTTCCAAATTTGAGAAGGAAAATATTTCATGAATGCCGTTTTTTCTTGGATGTACCCTAACCAAGGTACCTATAGCAATTCTTAAAAAAACTAATTTGATTCTTCGCCACAACAAACTACAATACCTAGTAATCTACGTTACTTTCTCCAGAATTCTCCAAAATCAGACTAATTTTCCTCATGTTTTCCTAATATTTCAGCTTTAAACTTCCGTTGGTGGAATTCTTCCCTATTTCATCCAAATATTCTTCCAAATTCTCTTCCAAATATTCTTTCAAATATTCGTCCATACTTTCATTACCTTTTCCTCTTCGTGTTCCATTGAAGATGTCATAATCACGCATATCAATGCTTCGGTTCATGACAACAGCGTTGGGCTCCGTAGTGAAAACCTCTGGGCGACTATCTCTGGGATGTTTATTCTCAAGCAGATCTCGCAATTCATCTAGAAGGGAACGAGGAGTGCCTGATTCATGAATTATTTCTATGTTCATTGATGATTCATTTTTGTTGTCATGATCTACACTCATTGACATGCTTTGCAGTCCTTTTGTACTGTTATTGTTTTTTGTAAATGAAATTTCAACGCTTGCATTGTAGTTCTCTCCGTGTAATGTATATGAATAATTTTCAAGCCTTTCTGTGTTCCCAGTTATATTTATACCTCCTGAACTGGTGTGTTTTCCTTCGTCCTCTCCCAAACTTGATTTTCTAATAGCAAACTCTTCATTATTAGATCTTTCAGCTAGCGGCCAGTAACTACCCCAAACTGCTTCAATCGGAAGTATTTTCACATTTTCTGTTGATATGTTTATTCCAGGACTTGGCTTTAAACTCTCTTCATCTCTTTCCTGATTTGTGATGCTATCCGCTACGAAGCTGAACACACTTTTAATAACATCACTATCACTCCTTGAGCCCCCTCCAAATCCCAGTTCTTCCCTTTTAATTTTCTCTTCAATATTCGGTATGTTCCCTAACGTGTCTAGTCCTTCCTGCTTATTTGTATCTTCATAATAACGGTGATTATTTTCGGTAACATTTGTTCTGACATTTATAGCGAAATTACTCTGCTGATCTCGCGGGAGTTCCCCGAAATTTTCTTTTTTACCGTTATTTTCCCCTCTTTCATTTTCTAATCCTTGTTTTATTTGACGTGCTATGCCAATAAGAGTCTGAGCGCTTTGGATGTTGTACATAGAAGGGTAATTTTTTACCATTTCAACGCCATATTCTTTTGTTTCGTTTCCTGAATTTTCTTTAATTTCTTCAGCTTTGTTAATATAATCTACATATATTTTATGGAGAATCTCACTGAAAGTATGGAACTGTTTATCTTGGAGTTCACCAGAGGAATTATATGTGACTTGTCCGCTCTCTAACGGTATTCTTCCTTGTTTGGACTCTTCTTGTCCTGTAAAACAAAACACATTAATATTTCCAACAATATCGTTTTTTTATACAAGTCACGGGACAGCATGTTTGGTCTGACGATAAATTAACTTTGTGTTGAGAATATTTTACTCTTTGTTCTCAAAGATTTCTTGAATTTTATGTTTAAAATGTGTGTAATCATACTCAGGTAAACATTTAATACTGGAATACAGCAAAATCGCTATAAATTACCTCATTCCTTCAAAAAGTGTCCGTTTTAGAATTGTTTTGAATGTTTGTAAGCAAAACAGAGGGATGCTGGATTCTGTTACTGCAAATGAAAATACTGTTAACGAAAAGAAGTCTCCAGATAAAGAGTTGATTGAACCGTCGATTTCCTATATAAATTTACATTCACAACTATTCATCCAGAACTCGATTATTTCACATTTCTGTTCAATATATTATTCCGAGTCACAATTTATTTGTCTGAGTCACAATTTATTTGTCCGAGTCAACGTATACTTTTACAAAAGATCTCAATATGTTTTCAGGGAGTGTTCAATGCATGCTACTTTTCTGCAATAATACGCATCGCGAGAAACAATTCATCGGCGCTGTCTGGCAGGGCATCTGGCGGTCAACTTTTCCTACACCGTTTTCCCACCTCCTCAAAAGGGCATAGCTCAACTCCATCCTCTTCTACTTTCCTGCTTAGTTTGAGAATTGATTTGTTCGTTTCCTCTGGTCTGCTTACAATCACATTGGTCAATTCTAATTTATCTACTTCGGTCTGTATCAAGAAATATTTGTGTGTCCTTATATAGCATTACCAACCTTGAAAACAACCGCTTATAAGTTTGTGGAAACAAAGCGTGAAATCATCTATCACGAGCATCTTCTTACCTAGCTGACATAAACAATTCCAAAGATCCTATCTTGTTCACGTGTGTTCGACATTTTCTCTGGATCGGTGCGAGAACATCTATATGCGCTCCTTATGAACGCAAACTTAACTAAAATGTTTACTCCTTCCGAAATACCGGATGAACGAAACGGGATGGAGTTGGGCTAAGCCTTCTCAAGTAACGAAAAGTAACAAGGGATTAGCTGGGAAGCGAAGGTGAGGGAAAACTGACCGCGGGATGCAGTTGGGCGATTCACGTCTGGCATGTTTCCAGGGAGGTGCACCCGTAAAGTGACCCGAAAAGACAATTATTTCCCGTTACAAGAATAAATTTGCGATACCGGCTACGATATTGATTGAACTTACGTAAAAGTCATTATTAAATATTATTATAATTAAAGAAAATTAGTTATGGCTAATTTTCCTCTCTACAGATTACAATATTCTTAGCGCATTTTCAAGTGATTTACAAAAAATAGTATAATAATTGACACGTGCAATGTTTAAGTGCTGCTTACCCTGGCGGTGATGGGGGTCGCAGTGGACGTTGGCGGGCCAGTCGCACACCTCCCGCTCCGCGTCGAAGTGGCGCCCGCAGGAGCAGTTGTGTAGGCGCGGGCCCGCGCCGCCACACCCGCAGGAGAAGTAGCGACGGCAGTCGCGAGGATCCGCCACCAGGTGGCCCTCCGCGCCCACGCACAGGCCGCCGCCGCCGCCATCGCCACCGGGCGGGGCGAGCGCATGAGCGGCTGCCGCCGCGAGCGCCAGCGCTGCAGTCGCAAGCGCCCACACTGCCAGGGCAAACACATACACGGGCATTCACCAACGGAAAGAAGGGGGAAAAACTCAGGGTTTTTTTTAACCTAGGGTTGCCAACCGTCGTCCATATTGGAGGACAGTCCTCCATTGACGTCAATTGTCCCCTCGACTCTTTGTAATTTAAATGTCATCCTTTTAGTAATTTTTTAACATTTGTTGTCATTTATTTTATCACATGACTAACATCTGCCACGTTGTGTCGTTTACTGTTAAATTTAGAATATAAAACATTAATATTCTTTTCCTGAACGATGACAAACGCGTGCATGATAGTGCGTCTGTCAAGCGTCTAAAATAAAAAAAAAAAAAGAGACGCTCAAACCGTCGTCATCTGCATTTTGTGAACGAATCTTTCCACTTGAATTGCAAATGGAGAGAAGAAAGAAATAGAGCTGATATTAGTCTACATTAAAAATTAAAACAAAAAAGTGTTGGTGTGTTTTTCATTTTTCTTCTTTTCTGATCTAGTGTCCTTCCTTTTACACGAACATTGTCGGCAACCCTAACCCTTCGTCGAGAATTCGAGGGCTGTGTCAATTGTCGTGGCCATTAGACGTCGTAAGTGTAGTGCGTGTACATGGTTGGTTAGTACATTCATATAGAGCATATAGTGCATGGGAAAGTGTAAAAATCTCCGCATATAAATTGTTATTGTCGGCTGATCTTCCCCTGCTGGAGCGAGAGATCTGGCGCCGAAGTGCTCGTCGGCTTGCGGGGTTTTCCTCAACTAGGGATCTCCCTCAGCACTGCCTCAGGCGGGACAAGCTATAAACTCCTGGACATATGTGGTAGTATAGTGCATGTAAGTATGTGTGCATGTTTTAAGGGGAGAGGGGGGCAAGGATGAGAAAGGAAAGATCGCGCGCGGATCATGATCCGCTTGTTAAGGTACTGCATTTGCTTGGTATTGATGGGAGGTGCCTGGAGAAAGCAGCCACTCGCTAGAATTCTCCTCCAAAAAGGAACTGAATTCGACTTCGTCGAAATTTCGTCACCAATTTCGTCATGGTAACCCAATGACCTTTTAGTCAGAATCACAACAGTTATTGCCCTCAGTCATTTTAGTCGATCCGTCGCAGAGACTCTGTTGGTGCGGTAGTATTCAACTGAAGTTAATACGGTAAAACAAACAATTAATTACTGAAACTGTAATTGTATTGGAGATCGCTAATAACTCATGGATTATCGTGGGTACAATGCGATTTCAAATAAGGCTACTATATGTCTAACAACTGTTCATCGGCTTTGTGTACGCCATTATTACTCCTTACGTATTCTCTGTTCGATCAGGTAAACTTTTATCGGGATCCCGTGCAAGTCGCTAACCTTTCGTGAAGAGTAGGCAAGGCATGCTGCTTACTCGCACGCAAACAGATGATATATAATTCACCACGCCTTCTGTGGAGACCGCTCCTCAATGGCCAACGATAAAGTAAACACAGTTTGGAATTCAGATTTCCTTGTTTTCCTAGAAAAACATGAGGTCACTAATCCTATAAGCTTCCAAAATCCACTTGTAAAATCCTCATTGAAAATACAAACAACAAAATATCAACAAGATTTATTCAATTAAAGATATTTCTGTAAGTGAACGGAAAACGATTGCAACTAATATTCTAAAACATAATTATTCGTTTCTCAAGAGCCTTCTTCAACATTGAAACAAGGAGTATTGAATAAGAAAATGATATATTAAACTACTGACGATTTTTCTACAAATTATTAAAAATTGTGACAATTATATTTTTTAACTTACGAATAGCAATATCTGGAAGTCATTTCACTTTTCGTACGAATTTCATGTCATTATGATTATTTGCAAATATAAAAGTTGCTACTTTTTGTATAAATTTAAATATTATATAAATATTATGCAACTAACCCAGAAAGGTAATGCTTCCTAAAGTATCTAGAACAATATGAATGTAGTGAATCAGGCACAATATGGCAATTGACTTCAGTAAAGAGATAATTCATTTGAAGAATAATAATGAGCTCATTGTTCTCTCTACTGGTATCCTTCATACCTTAATAAATAGCAGCTACGTATCCTATTCGATAAAGATGATCAAATTGAAAGTTGTAACTCATTTTCACTAATATAGCATTTCTAGATAATCGTAATAAATGATCATCAACCGACATAATGAAATATACGAAAATTTTGTTGGAAATGCAATACAAATTATTAACGGCGTTTCTTTTGGCTTTCCCAAATATGCATGGAATAAAAGAAGAAACATTAACACACACACCAAAACGAACAAAATGCCATCCATCTAGTAGCTAATGATTCCAAGTGCAATGAATTTCACAATAAATGTTCCATGTAGCACTGCAATATTAATTGCATGTAAGACAGTACACAAACGGCGATGATCAAAAGACCTCGACAGGCTACGTGACATACGATTCAAGCGCAAATAATGTTTAGTGGAACTATTAATCGCAGGTCAACGAATTTTGGCATAAAATACATAGCATATTGCCGAGCTGAGTTTCTTTATTTGTATTAGCATATGTCAAACTTCACAACATAACAGAGCAGCACAAGTTAAATCAAGAGTTGATTCAAGTTGTGAGGAACAAGAATGAGCGGAAAAACACTACAACGATTATGGAATTCCTTCTGTTGTTGGACGATACATTTCTCATTTGAACTTAGGAACTTACATATCTAACTACAACTTGTACTACATTTCAGCTGCGCCAGCAATGGGAACGTATTTAAAAGAGTTATTGAAACTATATCTGATAGCAGGTAAAACAATTAACATTAATAGTGATCGTCTTTCATTACTCGGGGAAAAAATTCAAAATCCAAGTGAATCAGTTACAATCGAGGCCCAAATAATATCCTTGAACGATAATTACTCAGCAGCATATTACGAAACCTCTTTGTACAATTTCTGGATTGACAAACGAGGCAAGAAAAATTTCGATGGCCCAAATTTCCTCCTTCCAAAAATATTTCAGCAGAGTACAGGTATCAACTTACAATTTAAAAAACCAACGCCATTATCTCTGGGAATTAAAATTAATAATACGTATAATGGGGAACTTGGGCTCCTGCAGCAAGGTTCGGTGGACGTATCAGCCAACGCCTTCTTCTTCACCGAAGACAGGTACGCATTCGCCGATTACACCACCCCCGTCCACCAGACGCCGTTCTGCATCGTGGTGAGCAGAGCTGGCGTCGTGCCGTTCGCGCGCGTCCTCTCCCTGCCGTACCAGCCGCTGGCGTGGGCGGGCGTGTGCGGCTCGCTGCTGGCCGGCGGCGCGGCGTGGCACGCGGCGCACCGCGCCCGCGGCGGCGCGGCCAGGGCCCTGCTGGACGCGGCGCAGATCGCGCTGACCGGCAGCTGCTCGCGCGCCGCGCCGTCGCCCGCCCAGCGCCTGGCGCTGGCCTCGCTGCTGCTGGCCGCCGTCGTGCTGGGCAACGCCTACCAGGGCCAGCTGCTGGGCCTGCTCACCGCCCCGCCTCGCCTGCCCGACCTCAACACGCTCGAGGACGCGGTGCGGGCGCTGGCGCGCGTCTTCGCCTTCAGCATTCTCAACAGCGTCTTCGAAAGCGCCGGGCGGGAAGACGCGCTTCGGCAATTAAGGCTCAAAATGAAGCTGGCGAAACTGGAAGACACCGAGAGGATACTGCGAAGCATCGCGAGGGGTGTAAGAGACGAGGGCGCGATGCTCGACAAGTCTCTCTACTCCTTCTTGTCGCAGAACCGAAACCTGACGGCCGCCGGGCAGAGGACGCTGCACCTGGTGCCGGAGTGCATCAACGCGCCGGGCCACATCGCGTATCTGGTGCGCAAGGGGTCGCCGCTGCGCGAGCGCTTCTGCGCGTTCGTGCTGCGCGTGGTGGAGGCCGGCCTGTACGAGCAGTGGGGCCGCGCGCAGCGCCATCGCATGCACGCGCACGGCCTGACGCTGCCCGAGGCGCAGGGCACGGCGCCGCGCGCGCCGCGGCAGCTGTCGGCGGCGCAGCTGGCCGGCGCCTTCGCGCTGCTGGCCCTGGGGCTCGGCGGCGCCGCGGCGGCCTTCTGCGTGGAGATCGCTGCGCGCGGCCGGCCACGCCTTCCGCATGGGGCGCGCTGCGGGGGCTCCGCGTCTTCGCTGACCGGGAGGTCCTACGAGTCGAGTCATGACATCCGAAGGTATTCGACACTAAAAGACCGGCAGCGTATAAGCAACTCTGATAGTTCTCTCGCCTCGTGCTGTGGTACGTTATGTGACCTGCTCTGAAGCAATCAGCTAGCAAGGGTTTGCTCACAGCCAGGGTTCAGCGTTGTCGCTCATCTGAGTTACACGAAGTAGCGGAGGCGGAACGGTTCAGCTTTGGCGAAAGTTATTAATATGATATCAAGACGTTTCATAGCGTGTCAGTAAATGTTCATTTATCTGCCATGTACGTGGTGCCGTGTGCGTAGTCATGTCTCGCTACAGCGCATTGAACTGTCAGCGTCGCCGCTGCCGGTACTGTACATTCATAGCTATGTCGATTTCCACCACTGCAGTGGACCAGACAGTGCACTGTCTGGAAGAGGATCCGAGGAAACGGCTGCTCTGATCGATATTACTTCGTGGTTTCTTCAATCAATATGAGGCGAAAACTGAAGCAGTACCTTAACAAACGGGTCACGGACTGCGCGCTATATTGCTTTCTTCTTCCTTCCTTGTCATCACCTCTCACGTAACACACGCACAATTACACGTACGTGCACCAGACCACCATTCATGTCCGGAGACATGTCAGGATCTTAGAACTTGTCTCGACGGGGACAGTACCCCATTGGGGGAGGAACCTGGAGAGGGAAAGCTTGCAATCGGACGTATAGGTCCGCACCCAATCTCAGTTTACTTTTTATGGAGTGTTGGTACGAAAAGAAGTTTAATATTGAAATCATTAACAATTTGATGGCATGAGTGTGATATTTATGAGTTTTTACGATATTGAATTTTGCCTTTTTCTGGCTTCACTATTCAAAAGAGAATGAATAGTTATGTAAATTATTTTTATGCATAAATTAACACTAGCACTAGCATTAATTTTCTTAATTTTGAATGATTTTCAGATCACAACTTCATGAGGAATGTATCCATTAATCACTACATAATTTTATTTTCATTATATTGAGAAAACTATTGAGTAAAAAAGGTGGTTACAACTCTGATATTAGTATCAGTACCTTTCCGTTGTTTGCTTGATTGATTATCGGTACATACAGGTGTACTTCCCAAAAATTGTTAGTAAATGAAATTACATTCATTTTATGTTTGTTAAAGGTATATATGAATCCGTGTTTAATGTGCTTTGCAAATTTTTCTATCTGTTATTTAACAAACCTGGGTTTTAATGAATGTTAAATCCCGGCACAGCTGAAGGTTTTCTCAATATCATAAAATACTTAATAAACACTAATAGAAGATTCCACTCCTTCAAAGACCCAGCAAACAAAAACTTTTCGGTACTTTTTAAAAATATACACCTTTCCGTAACTGTGAGTGAAATTATGCAAGATTTAAAACCAAGACACCCATCCATTGTTAAAATCACACGTCTTCAGGACAGCCATCCCATTCCTATAATAGCGACCGAGTTCAACGGTAACGAACCATTGGAAACAATTCTCAATATAAATCAAATCTGCAACCTCAAAGTCACCACCGAAAGAAGAAAAAGACCAAAAGGGCCTCTACAGTGTTATAGATGTTTGAACTTTGGACACTCTAGAAACAATTGCAACCACAAAATTAACTGTGTAATATGTTCTGGTAATCACTATACGGTAACTTGTCCCTAAAGTAAAGTAAACCCTACCTGCATTCTCTGCAAGGGCAATAACCGCGCGGATGTAAGAAATGAAAAATGTTTATACTACAAGGAAATCGTTTGAAAAACAACCACCCCACCTCATAGCACAAGAAACCCATTCCAAAAAGCACAACCCCCATCCTTTAGCAAGCAACAACATGAACAATTCCCATCACTACCATTTACCCAACCAATCCGAAACTTTACTAGGTCCAACAACCCTGAAAACCAATTAAGTTCCGTTAACAATAACAGTTCACAGAGCAACCTCACACAACTAAACCAACAAAGTAATAATATTAATCCTCTTCTAAATTCAATAATTAATTCCATAACGTCCTGCGTAATTAACTTCATCAACTCCCTCATTCCATCAATAACCGATACAATCCAGAATATAGTAACAGCTTATTTTAATAACAATAATGTCAACACAAGCCCGTAGAAATATATCATTCACAAATTGGAATTCAAACGGCATTACATTAAAAAAATAGAACTGACACAATACTTACATACATACAACATAGATATAGCATCCATAACAGAGACACACCTAAACAATAGAAAAAAAAATTTACATACCGGAATACAAAATTTACAGGAATGACAGGATTGAAAATAACGGAGGCGGGGTACTAATAGCAATCAAGAACAATATAAACCATCACGAAATTGATATACCAAACACCACAGAAATTGAAACAGTAGCAATAAGCCTAATAATGAACAATCAACCATGGAATATAATAGCTGCATATCAACCTCCAACAATAAAAATACAACCCCTAAATATACTTAATCTATTCACCCCAAATAAGAATACATTAATGCTAGGTGATCTAAACACCAAACACACAAATTGGGGATGTCGTACAAGCAACCAAACAGGAAAAACACTGCCACAAATATTAACTAATACGACTATCAATATATTATCCCCTCCAGAACCAACATACTAACCAAGAAACGTAACTCAAAAAACAGACATCCTAGGCATCGGAGTAACAGATGGAAATATCAATTTTTACTCATCTCCATAACATACACAACAGATCCCACCCCCGCGATCCCCAATCCCCAAAATAAACACTCGTAAATTAAACTGGATTAAATTCCAAAACATAATAAGCAATTTAATACCTAAAATAAAAATTCTCAATAATCCTATAAAAATTGAGAACGCCGTGACATTACTAAACACCATAATACATACACCAATAACAGAAACGCAACCCAAAAATACACAAACCCATAACAACATCAGACAGTCACTTCTGCCGGCAGAAATTAGAAATATAATAAATATAAAAAACAAGACTAGATGACTATGGAACGTTACTGAAAACCCACAAATAAAAACAGAACTCAACATACTAAGTAATATAGTTAATAAATATTTTAAAAAATCATATAAATATCAAATTCCAAAACAAGATACAATCTTTAACGACACACAACAATTCTATATAGTACAACACAAAACAAATACTTAAATGAAAATCAATTATTCCACCTATCAACTCTCCAAAAGGGAAGTTATTCACCCCAACCGACAAGGCTGAGGAAATAGCCAATTACTTTGAGTCGACTTTCACCCTCAACCAAACAAAACCGCACCCGGAACACAACACAATAATTAAAACAATAAACTGCCCAAACTATGGCCCTCACTTCAAAATCCATTTTACAAACCCTCAAGAAATATAACAAATCATTAACTCTCTCCCTATAAAAAAAAGCGCCAGGTCACGATAATACTAATAACTCAATTCTAAAACGCTTACCTGCCCCCGCAATTGCGTACATAACAAACATACAATTCATGCTTAAGAAAAAATCATTTTTCATTCACTTGGAAGCATGCCATCATTCATCCTGTTTTGAAACCAAATAAAAATGCAGCAAACACCGACAGCTATCACCCAATAAGCCTTCTACCATCTCTGTCTAAAATCTTCGAAAAAATAATACTTCAACGTCTCAAAAAACACCTGCAATTAACAAAAGCAAGTCCAAGAGAGCAGTTTGGATTTCCACACAACACCAACTCCTCAGAATTACAGAACATCTCAACACAGCATTTCAGAAAAAACATTATTCAATACTCACTTGACATATCACAGGCATTAGATAGAGTATGACACCAGGCACTAATTTACAAATTAAAGAAAATCGGCATTCCACAGTATATCGCCTCAATAATCGAAAACTATTTATCCAACAGAACCCTTGCAGTAACAATTAACAACCATCATTCAAACCCCAGGTTAATCAAAGCAGGATTAACACAAGGTTCCCCCCTTTCACCCACACTGTTCAATCTCTATGTAGCAGACATCCCCAAACATCCAACAGTAAAAACAGTACAGTTTGCGGACGATACCCTTATTTTCGCTTCCAATCACTCTCTAATCAACATTAAAAACAACATACAATATATCTAAACCTAATAGACAGTTGGTCATCCAAATTAAAAATAAAACTAAACCCAAACAAAACTGCAGAATTTTCTTCTTCTTCAAGGCCATACACTCCACCAACCACATTTAAGTTAAATAACGAACCCATCCCATGGTACCCCCCAAATAAACCCATTAAATATTTAGGACTGCACATGGACACCAGATTGAATTGGCAACAACACATAGACACCAAAATAATTCAAACTAAAAACAAACTTCATCAACTAAAATCACTAATTAATAGGAATAAATACCTTCCATACAAAACAGCAACAATACTATACAAAACAATAGTCAGACCGACCCTTCTCTATGCCTGTCCAGTATGGAATAATGCTGCAAAAACAAACATCAACAAAATTCAAATAGTACTGTGACATACCAAAAATGATATTTTATTTATACAAATAAAGGTCAAAATATTGTAGATATCGCAAAAGATGTGGGTTTCTATGGTGCAGATACATAGATGACACCGTAGCAACGCGAAACAACGAATTCGTTTGGAAGCAGGTGCAGGAGACACTGTTGCAACGCGAAAAAACCATAGAGAGAAAAAAACAGCGAGCTTTGAAAAGTGGATCAGATTGGGAATTAGGGCATTCCGACTCGTGTCATGGTAGTGAGCGGATCGCTTGCACGTTTTTTCTTGAGGTTAATTATCAAATCGGGTCTTGTGATATTTCGTGAGAGTGAACATTGAACTTGAACTTAGAATACTTCCGCATTAGGTGTGCAACGAGAACTTGAAAAATTTACGTATTGTACCATTGCAAACTCGGACTTGTAATATTTTCATGAGTGAACTGAAAAGTGAACTTAGAACATTTTCGCGGTGGAGTTACAAGATTTGACTTAGAAATTTTACCAGTGAATTGTGAATTGCCAGGTTAGGTGATAGAAAATAATATTAGAGGGATATTATTCCGACCTGGGAAAGTAATGAGTTTGAAATAGGTGCCCACCTGAGGCGCAAGATAAAGAGTATAGGCAGTGTTTGTGAAGTGGTTGGAGGAAGTTTCGACTTGGTCGCTGATCATCGTGGACTTCAACAAGAAGGAAGATTGGTCTACCCTACGTGGCGGCGTCGAGTGAGGCGAGATAGGATAACAGGTTCTATAACGCTGTTATTGCAATAACGATAAAAATGGTCATAACCAAACGATAAATGGTAATAATCAATGATAGTTGATAACTTTGGCATGCATAATAAATTATAATTCATAGTTTGAAAGAAAGCTGATTCTCATTTGCCATTACGTGCAAACCTAGAGTTGACATTTTAGAATTATTTTCAGATTCCTCGCCACTCCGTATGGATGGCAGATTCAGTAATTGGTTGCAGAGTAAGTAGCAATAATTATTTCATAAGAACTCGTCGACCGAGCTAACGGGATTTACATTTATTTGTAATATATCCGAAGAAAGTAATAGATAATAAGGAATTCAAGTGTAACCTTTTCCTAGCGCCGAATTATTTATAAATTCGGAAATTTGTTACGATTTACATTTATTTAGTAATTTCTTTTTAGTACAGAACCGATTCCTTCGTACGATCACTAATGCATCCTGATTCGTATCAAATCACCAATTACATAATGAATTCAACCTCGAGCCCATCATTCACCACTTTACTTACCTATCCCGTAAGTTCTTCTCTAATATTCATCATATTCCAACCTTATCCTCGTTCAACCTCTGTAAAATCCCCACTCATCCCACTCGCATCAAAAATAAATATCCATTCTACATATTTGTAAGTTATTTTCAGACCTGGAATAATATCTTCGAGGTACGATCATGGTTTCCTCAACCACTGTATTAGAGTTAGGTTAAGTGTTATGAATTAAGCCATCACTACATATGTATAGTTTTTATGAACTGATCTATGTACAAAAACAATCAAATTATATATATATATATATATATATATATATATATATATATATATATATATATATAATGAGACGTGCCCATACTCGTGAAATATTAGGCACCAAGACATTTTTGCCTATGATTGTTCTCTGGCCTGTGTGTGTTGTCAGGGACACCCCAGCAATCTTACTGAAATTGTTCAGAAGTGTCACCTCGGCTCATGCAATCTCAGGAGTGAGCAGCTCGAATCTCAGGTCCGAGATGTTGATGGCGATGGACAACCCTGCTTGCCGACTGCGCTATCTAAAGAAGTTTGTCAAAACTACGTTCTCTAGACCGAACTATTAAGATTAAATATATTTTATTGGAGAGTGTATAAAATATTTTATTTGACGAGTAAACAGTAATAGTGCAGAGATAAAAGACATCCTTGATTCCTGCTCATGAAACTGAACTGACATTAATTTTTGTATGTGTAATATTGCTTTCAAGTTTCGTTAATATAAAATGTGTTTTTAGAAGAACGAATTGATGGCTCGGTCACTAAGTGTTGTTCTCGATCTGGAGGCGTAGCGTATTCAATTCCAAGTCTCCGTATATATTTTTATCCATTCTACATTACTATAAAATGCATTAAATTACATCCTTCTACATTTATCTTATCAATGTTATGCATAAGATTCCAAAATTTGTTAATGCAAACAAAAAATGTTATGCATAAGCAGCCAAAATTCGCTTTCGTGAATACGGCGAGTATTTGAATTCTGAAGAAATAACATTATTTGCGATTACGTAATTTCGATTTGGCGATTTTTACCAAAAATTAACGGGCAAATATATAACTGCTTCTAGTGATACATTAGGTGACCATATTAGTGATGTATTTCTGCTTGCTACAATATTACAGTTCAGAAGAGAGGTGAATAAACTCATGTCTTTTGTAGAGAGAGATTATCTATTTTCTCATTTAAACCTCAGCCTTCTGCGAACTTGCAACTTTCGTCGCTAGGTGAAAATGAGATGGGGGTATGCAATGTTGCCACTTGGTGAGGAAAAAATCAATATTTTTCCTATTCATTCGTCGACGTGGCTCACCATAGCCTAGCCACACGAGAGCGAATTATCGATTTGTGGGAAAGAGACGGCGTGTCTGTGACTGGCTATCTCAGAGACGGCGAGTTCGAATTCCTTACGGATGCGAAAAACTGAGAAAATGTGAAACAAAGTATTTTAAGCGCTGATAGCTAACAGCTACGAAGAGGATGGTGCAAAACAGCAACATAGCCAAGACTAAACAGATTTAGAAACGTACTAGAAAGTCTGTGCTATTCCGTAGAACCACTAGTTAATATATTTAATAGAAGAAAATACATTTTCACTTGGAAACTTTTACTGAATACTTTATAATTTGCTTATTAAATTACTAAAACGAATTTCACGTCAAATAAATTGTCCTCTGTTTGTCGGAACGGAGTTAACTCAACACCTACTAAATCTATCAACATGAAATTTAACCACGTTGTAGATATGGTACTCACTCATTTTTGTTTTACCTTGACAGTTTACCTTAACCGTTCGAAGGATAAGATTTTTGTGTTGATCTCCCCCACCCTGTCTTGCTCAGCCCATGCAATAACAATGGTAATAACTAATAATAGTATCAATAGTGATAATAGCAACAACATTGAAAAATGATAGTCGTAATGATTAATAATAATAATAGTGTGACGTTTGGAGCATCGCCACAAACCCCCACAACGCCCACGCAGCGTCGGCGGAGACGTGGAGAGCGAAGGTATGACCGAACGTCGGTCACTGATCGAAAAAGGCGCTACCTGTTAGTTGCGGCCTGAAGTGCGGCGGCGGTGCACTTTCGGAATATGGGCAGTGCGGTAGGGTTGTACCGTGACATCAATGCAACATTTAAACGGCGGAGCAGCGAGGAAAAGACCCCTTCTTGTGTGAGACGCCGAGGTGAGAAGTCGAATAAGGTAGAGGAATAGTTGAGATAGAGAAGCGGTAGCTTTGGAGGTGCTAGGAAGTGGGAAATGATAGAGTAGCAAGGCTACGTGGTGTAAGGAGAACACTATAGGAGATTGCAGTAAGAACTGTGAAATTTAGAAAGGATCAGAATAGTAGCTGTGATTGCGGAACTGTGAGAGTTTTTGTAAAGCATTAGTGAGGCGACACGCTAACTAGCATACGCGGAGAGACTGGGCAATACGCGTACTCGTGTCGCAAGAAGGCGGGCGAAGAAGACTGGACCGTGGATCTGGTGGTGCGCGTTAAGACTGGTACGTGGATCTGGTGGTGGGCGTTAAGAATACTGGTCCCTGGATCTGATGACAGGCGCAAAGGAGACCGAGTGGCCTTCGGAGCGGCATTGAGCTACGTTGCAGGAACGCGAGTGGCGGCACGGCTGAATTTCCAAATTTGCATAAAACTGAGGTGGGAGACAGGAACTAGAAAGGTAGTGTTGGCACCAGAAACCAGAAATACTAAAATTTGCATGTTCGCCTTAAAATTGACTAACAGTGAAGTATTTCATAACCTCGTACGCCGGTAGTAAATTTCATTCCGAAGCTGTATTAAAGATAATTAATTTGTGTTCCTCATTTTGTATGTAATTGACGAGGAAATCTCGTACGCGAATAGCAGTAAGACTTGTAATAATGTGTGCTGGTAAATTAATTCAGGAAGTGTAAAAAAAAATAAAATTTCATTCACTAGTGTTGGCCAAGCAAGAACTCCGTGCACGGATGTTATAAGGAAAATATCGCTAGCTAGGCGAAGAATAAAACCATAAGCAAATATTTCTTTTGTAAATTTCTCTAAGAGGTCTAACCATCAGTGGTTTGCATGCGTTCAAACGCGCAGCCAGCAATTGGGTATTTTTTTTTGTTCTCTTATTTTGGGGACAGTGTGAAAGGGTTGATTTGTGCAATATTTAAGAATATATTACTGTTTTACCTAATTCTGTGTCTGGGTGTGTCTTTCTCATACCCTAAAGATCCTGCCCCCTGACATATTCAAAGCTCGAAAGAGCGTTCTTTCGGACGATTGCTACACTAGTGTTGGCGTTAGAATAGTAATAATAATAATAATAATAATAATAATAATAATAATAATAATGTCTGTTTCTGTGATATTCGCATTTACAACTTTTAAATCGTTTTTAACTTCGTTGTTCAATATTGAATCCAGCAATAAATGGCTGGATAATCATTGTGGTGAAGGAAAACTGGAGGTAAAAGAGGCCTTGAATTAGTAGAAAATAAAAGTAATAAATAAAACAAGTTTCGATAAGGTTAAATGCGGATTTAATGATCTGCAAGAATACTTAATGTATTAAGAAGAATTGTTAATGTTAAAGCTCACTGTGAGGCATCGGATATATTTAAGGAGGGAAAGAGGAAACACTAAGAGAAAAATTGGAAAGGATTCACGTGTGGGATATTTCCCAAAAAAGTCAAAGATGTGAAATGCCTATGTTTTCTTTGTATGGGACAAACAATGACCCACAATCGTCCTAAATAGAAATTTTCGTTGAAAAATTTGAAACGGTTTTTAAGAAAATGTCGATCAAGCATTACTGTAAATGCGAAATTTGAAGCCCTTTTTCACAAGAATCTATTGAGTTTTCGAAAAGGTTCATTTGAAATATTTTAAAGCATTTCCGCTTACAATTTTAATAATGCATACAAATCGATGAAAATGTCCATATTAACTGATTGAGAGGTATTTAAATAAAACAAAAACAAACATTTGAGTAATTTTTGAAAAGACGAATAATATACCAAAATGAACTTTACGTCATGTTAAACAGCGCACATAGCAGTATCTATTAGAAACAATTTAAGAAAAAATTTGGAGCCATTTTTGAGAAAATGGCGTTCGAGAGTTTCTGAAAATGCGGAATTTTGAGCCCATTTGTACAGAAAACGGTTGAGTTTTAGAGAAACTGTATGTGACATTATTTAAAGCACACGTACTCATAAATATAATAATATGAAGAAATTGCCTTTAGTGTAAATATTACCGACGTGAGGGAGAAGTCAAAATTTCATATTTAAAATTTTGAAAAAATGGATGAATAGAGCAATGTGGCGTTTATGCCATGGCGGAGGGTTCTTTTTTCACTAACAATACCAAAAATGTTTAAAAAAATTTGGAGCCGTTTTTGAGAAAATCTTGTTTTTGTAATTTTTTAAAATTGAAAATATTGTATGCACTATTGCAATATTTCCGAAACAATGTACATGACCGTATTGAAAGAACTATTTATGCACAACAAATTTCATTTGAAGGAAAAATTTCTGTGTTCAATTTTGTATTTGTAGGAAGACGCCGAAAAAAATTCAAACTTTTGCAATTTACGAAAATTCAGAGTTAACGGTAAAAATCAGACCTATGCCACCTTAATAGATGTGTTTTACTCTATTTCAAGAAAGTTAATCAAAAAAATTTGGAGAAATTTGTGGAGCAACAGGAATGATGTTTTAGGTCATCAAAATACGCCCTCAAGTGATGAGGCTTAGGAGATGCACGAATACGAGCGAGAGCTTGGTTTTCAGGCATTATTATTCCAAACCACGTCTTCGGAAATAAAAGAGCGTGAAGGTACAAAAGAATCGCTGTTCAAAGAGTAAATATTCTGCCGGGCGAGTAACAGCCTGTCAGAGGTCAGAGTAAAGGTCGCGGCCAGTCAACAATGGTATCTGTGATGTTAACAGCACAGCATGCATGGTATGTCTCCCTTATATTTAGAACTTGGACTGGAAATAGTGTATTTTTTAGCTACTATATCTATGTTAATAAATCTCGTTTATTGTTAACCACAAAGGAAAATGTATGATAAAAGAGCAAGAGGAATAAGACGTACATCCTGGGTGGACAATTTGAAAACATGGTGCAGTTCAGCTTCAGAATAGTTTAGAGTGGCAAAATCAAGACCGTGTTTTGTCATGATGACAGCCAACCTTCTAAGAGAAGGCGGCACATAAAGATGAAGATTGAAGAACCCTAATCGTTCACGGACTTCAGAATCCATTCCTTTATATTTTAACTTAGTTACAATGGGCGTCTATATCTCCCTTGTACGCGATACGAATGAGAAAGTGTGCAAATTAATAAGTAAATAAGCTAGATGAACCAAAGATTAATCCTAAGAGCCTAAATCTCAGTTGCTTACAAATGGCAATGCTGTATGTCACCATGAAAATCTCGAGTTACTTACGTGTCATATCCACAAATTAGACAGGAAACACACAGAGACAGAACCGAAGTGTCGGGTGGATATATCTCCTGCCATATTTTATGCGGATAAGGTCTTGTACCGTAAGGCTGACTAGTTTCGTAATCCCCTACCGGCAGACTAAGAGCTATACGCTTCGTTTAGATAATCAAAAGAAAGCGCACGTCCCATGATAAAGAAGTCACGTTCATGTAGGGGTGAGGTTTCAGAAGATTAAATGGATGTGGAAAGACTTGTATCCTTGTTCATTTGTTCTCGACCTTATCAACATTTGCTTCGGTTGCAAACAAGAGAGACATGGAAATTGTCGTGTTTTCTTCGGGACATGTCTTCTCCTGTAATCTTGAAAAATTCAAATGCTGTTCTAAGAGTTCACGTACAAAGGATAATACAATAAGACTCTTTTCTGTAAAATGTTTGTAAAAGTACAAAGTTCATCCTTTATTTCTGGGGAATACGAATATTACTTTTCCTGACGAGATCTGGGGAAACAGTAAAGTTGATTGATTGTCAGTGATTCCCGGCGTGTCAACCGCTGAGGTCATTAGTCCCGCAAGTGTAGTGCATGTTTTTTCTCTGGAGGTAGCGATGGTCTTTACCCGATCCGAAGCGAGATCCGGCGCCGACCTACCGACAGCTAGCGGGGTTTTCGCCAGCCAGGTATCTCCCACCAGCGGGACTCCGCGCCAGCAGGGAATAAGCTCTAAGCTCCCGACCGGTCTGCGGAATGTGAGGTAGAGTAGTGGATGTTAGTGTGGGTATATGTGTGTGTAAGGGATGATGATTGCTCAAGGAACAGGAAAGAAAGATCGCGCGCGCTCCGTGGTCCGTTTGTTTGGGTACTCCTTCGGCATTCGCCAGATGTTGATCGGAGAAACCACGGAAAACTACCAGAAGAGCAGCCTGCCGCTAGTATTCCCCTCCAGATAGCGACTGAATTCGACCTTGCTGATAAGCTAGTGTCGAAAATCCTGCCACCGTCGAGATTCGAACCTACGACCTCCCGGTCAGAGGCCCTGCAGTGACATCAGTTGATACCCTGAGCCACCTCTCCAGGTACAGGAAAGTATCAGTACGCAAATTCTACCTCGCGATTTTGAAAGATTGTTTCTCATATGACAAAAAAGGTGTTGAACCTGACACCTTAAGTATACCTTTTGATTGATTTATTAGTGATTCTGACCGCGTCACCTCCTAAGGTCATTAGTCCCGTAAGTGTAGAGCATATTTTTTCGCGCAGGAGATGGCCATATTTATTCGCTGGTTAGCGAGATCCGGCACCGACTTACCCCCCGCCAGCGAAGCACTTTTCCAGCTGGGACAAGTTCTAAGTTCCTGACTCGTCTCCCGACATGTGTAGCAGTACAGTGGATGTAAGAGTGTAACTACGTAAGGGGTGAGAATGGGACAGAGGAAGGAAGGAGCGCACGCGATCCATGGCCCATTTTGTCGTACTGTTCCCGCATTCGCCAGGAGTTGACGGGAGAATCCACGGAAAACTACCGATAAGAGCAGCCGGTCGCTATAATTCTCCTCCACACAGTGCCTGAATTGCACCAAGCTATGTAGTTACTGTCGAAAATCATGTATACCTTTCGACATCTGTCTTTCTATCATCATCTGTGACTACAGGTCCGTACCATGATATCGTTTGGATTGGGAATACTTTGGATTTTTAAGGTTTTAGTGAGGACATCTTCAGGGGAACCAGAATGGGCAAAAATGATGAAAATATCATTTTTTATTTTTTAATCATTAATTAATATATACTTTTCTATATTAAATAAGCTGAGTGCCATCTTTTTATGTCATCTCTCAGGGTTTTTTTTAATTTTGAAGTTTGTGGGACAGGAAGTGGGCGTGGCCGGTTTGACACATCAAGAGTCTTGCTTGAGCGTTTCTTTCTGCTCTCATTGTGAGTAGGGTTAATAAACAAAAATGTATATTTAAAAAAATAGTTATGTTTTTTAAACCGACTTCGTTTAAATACAAATAAATAATGTATCTACGCTCACCTAAAATTTCACGTCTGTTAATTAAATAGTTACTGAGAAAATGTTCCTTACATTAACATTAGTGAGATAGGCCATTCCGGTACCCCTTAAAGATGGACTGTCGACAATCGACAATATTAACCCTCCCACGTGGGGCTCAATAGCCTGGACAGCGCCGGCACTTCCGGGGACCCCAGAGCGGTCCTCGTGTGAAAATCCTTAAATTATATTTCATTCTTTCATTATTCAATCCTGATTTTTTGTCGTAGAGGCAGGAAAAATATCAAAATTTTATTTTCTCCTCAGATACTATTATTGAAAATAGAGTGGTGGGGTCCTCTTGATATCTAAAAAGTGTTATTTTAATGTCCGTCTTTGAATAACATTAGCGCGTAAACCATTCATAGTTTTTTCCGAAACTCAATATTCCCCGATTCGAGGCATAGGCCCTCAAATAGGCCCGATTCGAGACACTGCGAATTTGGAAGTAACCTTTCAGTTTTAAGGGATAGTTCACATGAAGCACTTCCCTAAATTTCTTAAATAATTGAGCCACTAGCCGGCGGTAGGCGGCGCCGGTTCTCGCCATCCAACGGGGGAAGATCACTGCCATCTCACGAAGAAAAACATGCACTTCACTTACGGGATTAATGACCTAAGCTATTGACGTGCACGGAATAACTAACCAACCAACCAACCTAAATTACTTAACCAGAACAGAACAATTTCAGTACATTCCTACATTTTCTTTAAAATGCTCCAATTTTTACTTTTTCGTATATGCATCTAAATACGAAGTAATAAATAAAGAATAGAGAAAGTTATGAAAAGCTGCGTCAAAAAACCTTGACGCAGTTCTGCAATTTGCAAGTCAATATATTTATCAAATAAAGAGGAAACTGATTATCTACAAATTATTTTTGAATGTGCATTACGTCGCAATGAGTGTTTCTGCTTTTCTATCAAAGGGATGTTGAGCAACCGAATAGCTGTATTATTTTTTTTCAAAGGCTACTTTTAAAACCGAGAGAAACTATATGTTTCTCTTATTTACCCATTACCATTAAAAATAGGGAATCATACTATTAGCTGTTTGCTCTAAACTGTATTGAATTGGATAAATGGAATGTTAAAGTTTTCAAATAAAGAAATATTTATTTTGTGTGTTGAAAGACCACATGAGTAGAATCACACATCACAATATTTACACAAGTATAGAAATTTCTAAATGAACGTATATAAACTTTAAGTTAATATTTTCAATTCAATTTATCATTCAATAAGTCAGGATCATCTTTCTAAAACTGTTAATTTGATGATTTCATTGTATAATATTCAAATCAGAGCTAAAAGCAACATGTGCTAAATCTAAGCATTGTTAATACATATTTTTAAACAACATTCATATATTTAATATACATTTAAAACGTTTTTTAGATTGGCGAACGTTTCAATGAAATTTCATGAATTCCTAAATGCTTGAAAATAAATACTTGTAAAATTAAATTATTGTAGCATGTAAAAATATAACAAACTCACGTACTTGGTAAAACGAGTTGATACTACTAAAAGAAAGCAAAACAGATGTTATAACAATTCAAAGAGATTTAGCGTTTGTTTACAGTTTAGTAAATATCAATGCTCTAGCATTTCCCAGTGAAAATACATAGAACGAACTTGGTGGTCAAGTGATATGACCTTCCCAACACAGACTACTTTTCAGTATCGTCAGAGTTCGAAGGTGGTTTGTTGGCCGCTATTCTCCATTCTACGAATCTATCAAAACCTTGAATTTTGCACGACCATCTGTACAGGGAGAACGTAGCGGTTTATTAAACGGAAACGGGCCATTCGAGGAATCTAATGTGCAATCTTTGAAAACTTTTAACCATTACAAACGATCCCTAAGAAAAATATCAAACAATGTTAAAGGTCACCAGCTTCTTGGTTCTTTTTGATTGTGCTCGTTGGTTCTCTCTATGATCGAATTTGAATCTCTTGCAACTTTTGACCTCTACGATTCAGTTAATACAAAATTTATTTAAAGCGTTTCAACGTTTATAATTTTTTCTTAGGTATAATAAATTAGTACTGAATGTGTTTTTTAATTATTGAATAGGTTTTAGTTTTTTTTGTAGCCGTGGGTACTCTCCAAATTAGTACTCGAATGTCGTGCGTTGTTGCATGGGTATGTCGTATTTAAAATTATTTATTTCCTAAATAGCAACAATAATAAATTTTTGCTTAGAGTAAAATATTAGAATGAAACATGTGTTAAATCATGTTCTTGGTTTTGGTTGATTATGCTCGTTGGTTCTCTTCATGATCGAATTTTAATCTCTTGCAAGTTTGACCACTACGATTCAGTTAATACAATATTTATTTAATGCGTTTCAACGTATATAATTTTTGTTAGGTGTAATAAATTAGTATTGAATGTGCTTTTATTTATTGAATAGGTTTTAGTTCTTTGTGGCCGTTGGTACTCTCCAAATTAATACTCGAATGTCGTGTGTGGTTGCATATGTATGTCATTTTTAATATTCGTGATTCGTAAAAGGTAAAAGTAATAAATTTCTGTTTAGAGTAAAAAATTAGTATAAAAACGTGTGTTAAATGATGTTCTGAGTTTTGGTTCATTGTGCTCGTAGATTCTCTCTATGAACGAATTTGAATTTCTTGCATGTTTTCACCACTACGTTTCAGTAAATACAATGTTTATTTAATCCGTATCACCGTTTATATTTTTTATGTTTAATAAGTTGGTATTGAATGTGTATTTTATTTTTTATTAGGGTTTATTTGTTTGTGGTATTTGGTACTTTTCAAATTACAACTTGGACATGGTCCCTGGATGCTTAACTATGGCGTTATTAAAATTATTTATTTCGTAAACAACGGTACTAATAAATTTCGGTTTAGAAAAAACGATTAGTATGAAACATGTGTTAAATGAAGTTTTAGGTTTTGGTTAATTGTGTTTGTTGATTTCTTTGATGAACGAATTAGAATCTTATTAATGTTTTGACCACTACCATTCAGTTAATACAATGTTTGTTAAATGTGTTTCAACGTTTATATATTTTTCTTACGTGTAATAAATTAGCACTGAATGTGTTTTTAATTATTGAATAGTTTTTAGTGGTTTGTGTCCGTTGGTACTTTCCAAATTACTACTCGAGTTCCGTGCAAGGTTGCATATGTATGTCGTTTTTAACAGTATTTATTTCGTAAACAGTAAGAGTAATAAATTGATTTTTAGAATAAAAATAGTATAAAACGTGTGTTAAATGATGTTCTTGGTTTTGGTGTATTGTGATCGTTGGTTCTCTTTATGATCGAATTTTAATCTCTTCCATGTTTGACCACTACGATTAATAATAAATAATAATAATACAATTGTCTTTATTAGTGGTGAGACTCAGGCCATTAGGCCTGCTCTTCCACCTAACCACATGAAATATTTACATTATTTCTTATACTATGAAGAAAATCGAGGAGGGCATATTTTACATTTATATCTGGGATGCAAAACTAGGGACCATCCCGGCATACGCCTTAAGCGATCGAGTAAACCCAGAAAACCTCCATCAGGATGGCGGCTGAAGGCAGAGCGAATTGACAATAATTGAAAAATATAAGAATATATACATTAATTAGAAAAAACATGGTAATACAAAGATAGTGAAATTAACAAACCTATACAATAAGAATAAAAATTTCGTAATGATAAGAAGTGACACAGAGGCTGCAACAGTGCGGTAACATAATCAGATTGAAAAACAAAGATTACGATATTTTCAGTTTCCCTATCAGTTTCAATTGCATAAAATTATAATATGAACTGTCAAGCGGAATAAAATTTGAAGTTTACAAATATCACAGACAAAAGAAATACAATTAACACAACAAATAAGTGAATAACAGATAAGCATTACACAATTTATAATAATTAAAAACAACCGTTGATTTCTTGGTAGTGAGAATTCAAGTGACCGAGTCAAAACCGGTAAATAGAAATTAAATTAAAAATATAGTTTTTGTAAAAGGACTTCAAAGTTAATGATTTCTCTCAAATCAATATAGGTGTTTGTTTAGATGCCAAATAATTACTTCACATGTATGTACGTGTTCAAATATTGTTAGTATTTAATATTATTTTGATTGTCATTTAATTTAGCTCATATCCAATAAAAGCGGACTTGAGCACCCTTTACTAAGAAATCAACAAAATTATAAAAGTGACTGTAAAAGAAAAATTAATTACTAATACATCTATATAAAATAACTTTAATCAATAATTTGAAATGATATCACATTAGAATCAGTACAGAGTAAGTTTGAGTTTTGTGAACAGTATGGAAAAAATTTTACAAGTGAAACTCGTACGCCTTGGATAATAATAGAGCTTTTAATTGCTTCTTTAAAGAATTGACAGAGAGACTGTGTTTAACGTTCTTTGGGAGGCTGTTCCAAGCTCTCGTTACTTTTACGGTAAATGACTTGTTATAATAATTAAAATTATGTTTAGGTATTTGTAATAATGATTTGTCGAGTCTAGCGGATACAAAAGGCCTGAAACGATTTGTTAACTGCGGGAGATGTTTTGTTTTTAGTAATTTGAATAGAAGGGAAAGACAATGCAGCATCCGCCTGTCGCTTAACCGTAAGATGTTATTGTTATGTACGTGAAAAGACACAAGTCAACAATAACAATTTATTGGTCCAACTTTTACAGGCGTGATCCAGTTTACAAGTATCCAAAAGCGTAGTCCGTAGTACAAAGCTGTGGTGTTCCAAAATCCAGTAGATGTCCCAAAAGTCGCGCACTGTCGTCCAAAAATAGCCGGAGAGAGAAAACCAAATTACGTCGCAGAGTTCGCACTAGGGTCACAGTCACTACTTCACTTCAGGATCGCACTTCACTACTGAGTGCCCCTCCGGCCGGTGCGGCCCGTTAAGAAGCGCTCCGCGTCGCAGATTCGCCTCGGGCCTGTAGATCCGCTCGCCGGCCGCTCACTCCTCATTGGGCGGTCTTCGCGCCGGTTCGTGGCCCTGCTGCCTTCCGTAGCCGGCGTCCCGCGCTGCCGAATTGGCGCGTGATATAACCTTTCGCATATCGCCGCAACAGTTATTACTTTCAAAAACGTTCGATATGTGGTCGAAATTTTTTAAACTGTAAATAAAACGGATACACGCGTTTTGAGTTCTTTGTAACCGTGTGGCAAGTGCTGAACTTAAATCGTTGTACACAACGTCCCAATAGTCGAAGTGCGGAAAGACAAGCGATTCTATTGCAATTTTTTTTATATTGACTGGTAAAAACTTGCCAACAATCCTAAGAGAACTAATTCGTGAATATACTAACTTTGTAACTTTATTTACATGAGAATCCCACTGGAGGTTATTATTAAGAATTATTCTTAAGTTTTTGACTTCGGAACAATAAGGTATGATGGTTTGATCTAGAATAACGCTTTCTGTGCATAGATTATCAGCTCGTGATGTCCACTGCAGCAAAGTTTTCAAGTCCTTATTGGTATTATCCACTAACTGTTTCAGTGCAGAGGGTCTTCCGCTGATATAAATTTCTAACCATCGGTGTACATATGATGTTTACAGAAACTGAAGGAATTAGGCAAGTCATTAACGTATATTAGGAAAAGCAATGGCCCGAGGATGGATCCCTGGGGGACACCCTTTGTCATTGTTTCGGTAAATGAGGAATCCTCCCCGACACTAACAAATTGCTGACGGTTCTTAAGGTAGTCTTCTATCCACCGCGTCGTGGCTAATGAAAATTTTAGGTTTCTGCATTTAGTGAGTAGGAGGTCATGGTCGACAGAATCAAAGGCTTTACTGAAATCTAGTAGCGTTAATACTGTAATTTCCCCATCATCCAGGGCTTTTCTCAAATCTTCGGTAACTTCAAGAAATGCAGTTTGTGTACTTCTACATGGCATGAAACCTGACTGGTACGGATTTAATAATCCATACTCTGTTAAGTGTGAGTAGATTTGCTTATGAACAACTTTTTCGAGGATTTTTGATAGTGTCGGCAGACTACTTATAGGCAGGAAATCGTTAGGAGGGGAAAGGCTTTGGGACTTTGGAAGAGGACGAACTTTGGCTAATTTCCATGCCTGTGGGAAAGAAGACGTTGTTAGTGAGTAATTAATAATGTGGGTAATAACTGGAAGAGCTACATCTGCGATAATTTTACACAGTCTAGCATTAATTCCGTCAGAACCGTTTGCGTTTGATTTTAAACTCCTCAAAACTTTACGAACCTCTGTATTGAATTGAATTTGCCTTATTTTACGTGGCGAGACTCAGGCCATGAGGCCTGCTCTTCCGTCTGACACGTCTGTATTGTCAACACATTTAAAGTACAGTTGGTCTCTGAGTTCATCTGTATTGATGTTCGTGTACTCTGATAACGCTTTTAAGCACTGGGTCAAATGAAGGAGCCGCATTTAAGAAATGCTTGTTCAATTTGTCCAAGGGTATGTCTATGACTAAAGTTGTTGATCTGTTCTTGCCCACACCAAGATTTCTAAGACTGTTCCAGATTTGTTTTGAATCAGTTTGTGCTTTAAACAATGCGTTGTAGTATCGCAATTTAGCATTTCGTAGTTTTTGGTTAACTGTATTACGCAATTTTGTGTATTCAAGTTTGAGAATGGTCGTTTTTTCTCGTCGGTAACTTTTCTGAACTAAGTCACGCTGCTTCATGCAGGCCCGAATTTCATCATTTAACCATGGTGCTGGGGGACGCGTAACTCGGGATGTTTTTAGCGGAGCATGTTTAGCGAATAAATCACTTACAATATTATTTGATACATGAACTTTGTCGTGAATAGAAGTTTGTTGGTACACTAATGGCCATGGCAAACGGATGTTGTCGGAAAGAAAATTAACTGCATTTAAAGATTTGTAGTCACGGTACGAAATAATTTTTGGCTTGTACTTAGGACAGTTCATTGAAAATGACAAATACAGCAAATCATGCCTGGATATTCCTGGATCCGGGATCTGACCGAAAATTGATGCCTTATTGGGCTCCGAAACAATGATATGATCAATCCAGCTTTCACTATGTGAGGAATAATGGGTTGGATTTAATTTGAGAATATGCAAGTTCAAGGATTCAAAAGTTTTCACGAAGTTACGTACGTGGTTGTCTGTATTTACTAAGTTGCAATTGAAGTCGCCCATAATGATGATGCTTTCGTAATGACTTATAACCGCGGAAAGATGCTCTTCCAACACTTGTAATGATCCGGTTTTCGGTGGCCAATACACTACTGTAGCCATGCAACGTTTTACACCTATCATAATTTCTACAAATAAAAATTCAATACCAGTTGACTCCGTGGCGGATGAATGTACAACTTTGCATTTTAAATTATTCCGTATATACATGGCTACACCACCACCCGATTTATTAGTGCCTTTCTCTGTAAGAATGTTACGATCTTGACGT
Organism: Teleogryllus occipitalis; assembly: GCA_011170035.1. NCBI lineage: Eukaryota > Metazoa > Arthropoda > Insecta > Orthoptera > Gryllidae > Teleogryllus > Teleogryllus occipitalis. Next base: position 235,996 of record BLKR01000826.1, on the reverse strand, counting down.
AATATTGTATAGCCTGGTATCGCGACGTGATTGGATGAAATAGATGGTTTCAACCACGATTCACTAATAATTATTACATGAACATTTATTTCCGAAAATATTGCAAGAATTTCATCATGGTGTTTGCACAATGACTGTACATTTATGTGTACGGTGTTTACACGACAAGGAAAAGCGGCCAAAGTCCCTTTCAGCTCCTCAAGGGTTGTGGGATTTCCGCAACCAGGTAGTACGGGGCTTAACGGGTTCTTAGCAGGTGAGAGGCCACTTGTATCGGATTGTGGTTTCGGCGAAGTGTTTAACATACCGATTTAGCTTGGAAAATTCTCTTTTTCTAGCAAGTTACGAAAACTAAAACTTACTCAGTACTTTTCTTACCGTATTTAAAAACAAATTTTTTACAATACACTAGAGGCCTTAGCTTTAAAAAACTTATTATAACAAATCAAAGAAGGTTTGTGAAAATAAATTTAGTTCTGGCAGGTTGACAATTTTAGTTGTAAAAAATCAGTATCACAATTTACCCTAATTTTAGAATTGTTAATCTTAACAATTATTGTGCCATCTTTGGTCCTAACATTATTTAGACCGAACTTAACATTTAACATTTTCTTAAGAGTTCTACTCCTTTTTTTAGTTAAGTCTTCCCTTACAGTAATTTTGGTGTTAATTAAAAGTCTCTTTGCACGAAAGACCTCGGCACGTTTTATATAACTAGTAAACTTAACAATTATTGGCCTTTCTCGTCCATCAATTTTCCTACCCACACGATGGCTCCTATCTATATCTGCGTAACTTAAATCCACTTTCAGAGTTTGATCAACCTGAATGGCAATATCATCAGTATTCTCGCGATCGCTTTCTTTATAACCGAAAATTCTCAGCGAGTTCCTGCGTTGATATTGCTCGAGTTCGTCTGTTTTTGCGTCAATTGAATGTTGCAGTTCGCGTATTAGATTTTTCTTCCGCTCGACTTCCTCCTTAAGGTTTTTCACTTCTTCCCTCAAACTCGAAATCATGGGTTCTAATGAACGATTAATTTCTTCTCGGATGGTATCGGTAATAAGGGGCTGCATGAACTCGCACATCTTTGTTACCAGATTCTCGTCGAACGAGGGGAAGTCGGGGGAGGAACCAGACTTCGTACGCGTCATCATGTTGAATATGAAAATCAAATAAAACTGCAACAATATCCCAAACAGGAAAAGATCTATGATAAACTCGAACTATAGCTTGAGAATATGGAGTATTAAAGTATGTAATGAACGAAAATGTCAATGTAACTACTAACACCAATAATGAAGAAAGCAAAGTATACTCCAAAACTGTAACTTGGCACACTCACCGTACTGCGTACTGCTGTAGACAGCTCCACGACGATCGGGTCCTTTCACTTTCCACCTGCGCTTATACCTGCAACTACCTGCTAACCTAGCCACACCAAAATACGTCCTTACACCTCGACGGTCATGAGACGACTGACGATTCAGTTGATACAATATTTATTTAATGCGTTTAAACGTTTATAATTTTTTGTTAGGTGTAATAAATTAGTAATTATCGTGTTTTTATTTATTTAATTCGGTTTAGTTCTTTGTGGTCGTTGGTACTCTCCAAATTACTACTTGAATGTCGTGCGTGGTTGCATATGTATGTCGATTTAAAATTACTTATTTTGTAAACAGCAAGAGTAATACATTTCGTTTTAGAGTAAAAAGTTAGTATAAAACGTGTGTTAAATGATGTTATTGGTTTTCTTTGATTGTGCTCGTTGGTTCTCTCTACGATCGAATTTGAATCTTTTGCAGGTTTTGACCACTACGATTCAGTTTCTACAATATATATTTAATACGTTTAAACGTTTATAATTTTTTCTTATGTGTAATAAATTAGTATTGAATGTGTATTATATTATTTAATAGGGTTTAGTTGTTTGCGGCTTTTGTTTCTCTCCAATTTACTACTCGAATATCGTGGATGGTTGCATAACTCTGACGTTTTTAAAATTATTTATTTCGTAAATAGTAAGAGTAATAAATTTCTGTTTAGAGTAATAAATTAGTATCAAGCGTCTGTTTGACTATGTTCTTGGTTTTATTTGATTGTGCTCTTTAGTTGTCTCTATTATCGAGTTTGAATATCTTTCATGTTTGGACAACTATGATTTATTTTTAACAATATTTATTTAATGTGGCAGTGTTTTAAAATGTATACTTTGTGTAATAAATTAGCAAAGAATGTGTATTTCATTATTGAATAGGTTTTAGTTATTTGTGGCCGTTGGTACTTTCCAATACTACACGCGAATATCGTGCGGTGTTGCATAACTGCTGTTTTTAACAATATGTTTTTCCGTAATCGGCATGAGTAATAAATTTCATTATAGAGTAATGAATTAGTAATAAAAATGCACTAAATATTCGTATTAGTCTGAATCGATTGTGGCCATTTTTTAAAATTTGGTTGTGCTAGCGTGACTGTTACGACAGCACAACCACGTTTATTTCAGAAACGGGAGGAGTAATAAATTTAAATGTTGGGTAACAAATTAGTACTAAATATTCCATTTGGTTTGAAATGATTGTGCTAAGGTAGTTGTGGTAGCTTGACACCCCCCAAAATAGAAGTTTCACAGGAGCTACAAATCGATTGATAAAAGTTAGAATAATTGTTGCTAAAATGCTAAATATTACTGGTCTATTGACAGTAATTCTGGACGGAAAATCCTGCTTAGAAAATTTTTTTCGTCGTGGTGTAGCGCGCAGGCAAAATCTCTCTTTCGGCAGGGAAGCATGACGATATTTCCGCCTCGTACGTAAAGGAACTAGCCACCTCCCCCTGAGACAGCGTCATTTCTACCCCTTGGGATGTTGCACCAATCAGAAAACACTGTGGCTCTACTTGCTAGCGATTGGTCAACGCGTCCCTCTCTTTGCCCTCCCTATGACCGCGGGATGTCCAAGTTTGTCGGCGCGGTTGGGAAACCGACCAGTTTTTGTGAGGGAGAAGGTACATCCATGGAACTTTTAAACAGAAGTCTTGTAAGTATAGGCGAAACACCTATTAGAGTAAAAAGATTTGAAGAATGTCAGTATAAAGAGGAGAAATTTAATAAAATTGGAAAGGTTTTAAAGGAGAATTTTTTTTTCATTTTTCTAATGACCACAGCTTGGACCGTTGGCGAAATATTAAATCAGTTAAAAGAGAAATTTCGAACTTTTAATAGAAGTGAAAAATACTATTTGGCACTTCTCCCTAATAACTGGAGCATTAATAAAATTAAAAGTGAATTTTCTGCCTCTGAATACATGGTACGGAAAGCGTAAAAGGTCGTTAAAGAGCAGGGAATATTGCCTTCTCCGAACCCAAAACTAGGCAAGAATTTACCTGAAGAGACAGTAAAAAAGTAAGGGAATATTATTGTTCAGATGCTGTTAGTAAAATAATGTCTGGCTAAAAAGATTATATGATGTTGAGGATTTGGGAAGAAAATATCAAGAACAGGAGAGACTAATTATTGCAAATTTAAACGAAGTATGTACAGATTTCAAATCTTCATTTCCTGATCTGGAAATTAGCTTTTCAAAGTGTGCGTCTCTTCGGCTAAAAAACTGCATTTTGTCTGGTGCAAGTGGAACACGCACTGTTTGTGTTAGTGTTATTCACCAGAATGTAAAGCTTATGCTTGATGCTCTGAAGTTACCAACATTATTACAACACAGTGACTTAAATGTGTCTTCTTACAAAAACATGCTGGCGTACATAATATACAATCCTGATTCACTGACACCTGATTCACTGTTTGAAACAAAGAATTGAAAATTTCCTCCATAGAATTGTGTATTTTTGTGACGAATCTTCTGCACAATATAAAAACAAGAAAAATTTCGAAAATCTTACTTTTCATCGCGAGGAGTTTGGCATAAATGCAGATGGCACTTTTTCGCATCATCTCATTGAAAAAATTATTGTGATGGATTAGGCGGAACTCTTAAAAGACTTGCTACTTGTGCAAGCCTGAAGAAGCCCTGTACAAATCAGATCACTACTCCCAGAGAATTACGAGTATTTTTTTAGCAAAAGAAAACTTGAAAAATGTAAACGTTGCTTACACAACTGTAGAGCAGTATGAATAAGAAGCTAGGGACTTTTCAAGAGCGCTGTCCACATTAGGTACACGTAAATTTCATTGCTTTCTCCCTCTGGAAAAAGTTGTGCTTGCAAAGAAAAGTGAAGACTCATCACAGCACTACATCTTGAGATCTTCAGAAATGATGTTTTAACAGTAAGTAGCAAATTTTATTTCCAAAAATGCGTGCTATTATTTTTTAGACAACTTTACTTAAACCTCTCTTTTGAATAAAAAAAATAGATTATTCTATCTTATATTATGCATGTTGGAGGACAGTTTAGTCCCATTCATATAATTTCAACGTACTACATTAGACTTTGATCATTGCAAGTAGCAGCGAGGAAGGGATTCAAGATTTCCATTACTTTCATGAGACGCATTTCGTGTTCCAATAATTTGTAACTTCTGATCCCATTCTCATCCCAAGTCTACACTTTTTATACAGTTTTTATATTAGTAGAACCACAAAATATATTTTTACTCTCTCGTATACATACGCATATACAGAGTAAAATAAAGAAATTTAAGTAATTCTGCGGAAAATCAATTTCGAGATTTCAACGGAAATACACGTTTTGGGATCCCCTGATACCGAAAAAGTGTTCTTTTTTTAAACATCCATCCGTCCGACCGTCCATCCGTGTGTCCGTTAACACTACTAGCGCTTAAACCCACACGTACGATCTTTTCCAAATTGAAGAATCCCCAGTCGTTCTGTATCTAGTTGAAGCTTTGAAATTTTGAGAAACATTCGTTAAAATTTGGGGGTACTTTTCATGAAGCCCCCGGAACATTTTCAAAATTTTCTCAAAAACGAATCCAAATTTTTTCTTTAAATTTCTTGTAAGAATAGAGTAAAATTCATTTATAAAGGTATATAATATATATAAGATAAAATTTTGCCGGACAGTTATTGTGAGGGAGAGGATACCTTTATCGACGAAAGCTTCATTAACTGCATCTTCTGGTTTTTGATTGAATGATTGGTTGGGTTTAAGGGCGCTTCAACGGCTAAGGTCATTTGCGCCCGTGTCAAATTATTTTAAGACCAGTGCATAATATTGCAGTTCCAAGTTAACAAAGAAAATTTAAAATCTTTAATAGAAAGCAAAGTAAAACTGAGAAGGGACGTATCCTAATAGAAGGGTTTGGCAGAAAATTGCCAGATAGTTTTTTTTTGTTTAAAATCTCGGGCTAAAAGCCAATAATTGGCATTATCATCTCTCAGATAAGGCTGTATAAGCCAGTCTCTCGCAAAAAGCCAAAAAGCTTGCAGAGAGAAGATTCGTCATTACTAATAATCTCCACAAGGGAGCTAGCAAGGTCATGCCTTCAACGGCTCTCTCTTATCTTAACACTGTAAGAGAACATGCTCCACGGTAAGATCTATTTTGCAGTATTCGCATATAGGGGGTGGGTCCCCGTGGAGGAGATAACCGTGGGAGAAATGACAGTGACCGATTCGGAGGCGTGTTAAAATGATCTCCTCACGCCGAGCAACACGAGATGAGGAAGACCAAGGATTTATGGAATCCTTGATTCTCGTGAGCTTATAATCTGAGTTATGCCACTCTGTTTGCCATTCACTGCGGATAGAACGTTTTATAAACAGCTTAGTGTCTTCCGTGGGGACTGTGAAGATGTCTAATTCTCTTTTCTTCAAAGCGGATTTTGCTGCCTGGTCAGCTATTTCATTTCCTCTTATTCCCACGTGTCCAGTGACCCAACAAAAGACTAAAATATAGTGGCGGACCAAGAGATGGTGGATTTGCTGTTGGATGGTCATTGTCAGTGGGTCACAAGACGAGAAGGAGGAGATGGATTCGAGAGAGCTTTTTGAATCACTGCAGATCACTACTTTCTTTAGTGACATCGATCCAGCATATTTAAGTGCTTCCACGAGCGCATACTTCTCTGCGGTATAGACGCTGCACGAAGAGTCTAGTCGAAAACCTTGCGTGGATCTACTGCAGTAGTAGGCACATCCGACTTTGCCGTTTTGGGAGGAGCCATCGGTGTAAATAAAGAAATGGCCAGGATACGTAGATTTTATAGCCTCAAATTCCGATAAGAATGTACTGGGGGGAGTTAAGGATTTAGGAAGGTTAGACAGTCTAAGATCTATTATCGGCCGGTGTAGTTTCCAAGGGGAAACAAGGTTTCGGGAGGGTTTCACAGGGTTGGGTAGTTTTATATGAAGCTTCTTTAAGAGCATACGGAGACGGACACCCAGGGGATGGGGTAATGGCGGTCTAAGCGCATATGAAGTCAGGTGGGTTGGATGGAGGACTGCTTGACGCGAGGGAGTATCAACACTGGATATTTTCGCGCCATACGAGGCAATCAGAATATCCCGCCCTCGGCTGAGGGATGGTTCTCCAGCCTCGGCCAAGAGGCATTCGATGCGACTCGTGCGGTAGGCGCCTGTACTAATCCTTATGCCAGCATTGTGTATGGTGTTTAATGGCCGGAGGGTTGATGGAGACGCTGACCCATACACTATGCATCCGTAATCCAAGATAGGGCGGATGAGAGTTCTATACAAACGCAGAAAACAAACACGGTCTACGCCCCAAGAGCTACCAGTAAGAGTGCGAAGGAGATTCATAGGTGATACACATCGGCCCTGTAGTTTGCGGATGTGTTTTCGCCAGGTTAGACTCTTGTCGAATGTGAGTCCAAGGAAGGTTGCGGATTCAACGAATGGAAGCTGCTGTCCTCCAAGGAAAAGGTCGGGGTGATTATGGAGGTGACGGATTCTGCAAAAGTGCATGCAAGGGGTTTTTGAGGTAGAGAACTTGAATCCTGTTTCTTCGCTCCATTCCTGCAGTTTGTTGAGCACAAGTTGTAGTTGCCTCTCAATAACGTGCCCGCTCTTGGAGGAGCAAACAATTGCAAAATCGTCAACGAACAGTGATGCTTTCACAGGCTCCCGGATAACTGATGCAATACTATTGATAGCAATAGCAAACAGAGTGACGCTCAAAATTGATCCCTGGGGAACACCGTTTTCTAACTGGTGACTAGAGGATAACACGTCGCCAAGGCGGACGCGGAAAGATCTCGATGAATGAAAACCTACTAGAAACAAAGGGAGTCGTCCCCTAAGGCCCCAAGTATGCAAGGTGCGAAGAATACCGTACCTCCAGGTGGTGTCATACGCTTTCTCTATATCGAAGAAAATTGCTACCAGGTGCTGACGTAGCACGAAAGAAGTGGAAATCTGCGTAGCGAGGGTGACTAAGTGGTCCATGGTTGACCTGTGCTTCCTGAAGCCACATTGGAGAGGTGTAAATAGGTTCTTTTGTTCCAGGAGCCAGACCAGACGTGTATTTACCATTCGCTCTAAAAGCTTGCACACACAGCTTGTGAGCGAGATTGGGCGGTAACTTGAGGGGGTTGTTCTGTCCTTTCCTTCTTTAGGGATTGGGAGAACGATGGCTTCACGCCAAATCCTTGGTATAGCATGTTCAGCCCAAATCTTGTTGAAAATACCGAGGAGAAACGAACGAGCGTTTTCAGGTAGGTGTTTCAACATTTGGTTGTGTATCTGGTCTGGTCCTGGAGCAGAATCTTTAGCACAAGCGATGGCACAGGAGAGTTCGTCCATGGAGAAAGAGGCATTGTAATCTTCCTCCACGCGTCTCGAGAAGTCTAATTTACAGCTTTCCATTTTTCTTTTCGTGTTTTGAAAGCCAGAAGAATAGTGTACGGAGCTGGAGATTTGTTCGTAATGAGAGGCCGTTTCTTCAGCAATTTCTTGTGGAGAGGTTAGGAGATTGCCATTTACCATAAGCCCTGAGATAGACGGCGAAGGGAGTCTTCCACCGATCTGTCGGACCTTTCTCCACACAAGTTTAGGGGATGAACGGCAAGAGAGTGACGAGATGTAGGCTCTCCAGGACGCAGCCTTACTTTCCCGTATCGTTAATCTAGCTCTGGCTCGGGATCTTTTATAGTTTATTAGGTTTTCCATGGTTGGGAACCTACTAAGTTTTGCCAATGCCCTCTTACGATCCCGGACCGCGGTGGCACAATCATCGTTCCACCATGGCATAGGGGGTGTCGTGCATGACCCGACGACTTTGGGATGGCAAATGAGGCCGCATGAAGGACGGCGTTATTAAAATGGGCAACCATAGCATCGATGTCGTTTGGGCAGTTTTCCGATATTCGTAATTCTTTCTTGAATGTTTCCCACTTAGCTCGGTGGTTTAGCCACCGAGGAGGGCGAACAACGTTCAGATCGGGAATATCGAGGTTGACCCGAATGGGAAAATGGTCACTGCCATGCAGGTCGCCAAAGACAGTCCACTCGAAGATTGTAGAAACGGAAGGACTACAGAGAGCTAGGTCCACGGACGAGAATGTGTTAGAAGCTACGGAAAAGTGTGTACTTTCGCCAGAATTTAGGAGAATGAAGTTTTGGTTATCTATGATATTTTCAAGTAACCTGCCTCTCGAGCACGGCCTTGTGCCACCCCAGGCAGGGTTGTGGGCGTTGAAGTGCCCCACAATGAGAAAAGGTGTAGGCACCTGAGAGAGCAGTTCTTTTTGTGACACGACTTGTCCAGGCGGGATATAAATGTTGCATATGGTAACAGAAATAGTTCGGAAATTTACACGAACGCAAGATATCTGCAGAGTGGTTCGTATGTCTATTTCTTTCGATACCAAAGAGTTTGTGATAAACGTGGCGACTCCGCCATGGGCGCGGAGGCCATCGTCTACGTCTTGCCTGTAGCAACAAAAGCCGCGTAGAGAGAGGGAGTGCTCAGAAAGGAAATGTGTTTCCTGCAGGCAGATAACCACGGGTCTATGTATAGACATTATTAACTTTAATTCATCCAAACGGGTTCGAAAGCCATTTATGTTCCATGACAGGAGAGCCATTGTTTCTAGTTAAGTTTTTGGTTCAAGGGTAGGTTATGTATCAGGTTTCTTTTTCTTCTTTTTCCTTCTTTGTTGGAAAGTAATGGCTTGGTTCATGCGGAGTTCCTCGTTCCCAGCAGAGTCATCTTGACTACTGCTGGAGAGGGTCGCATGTATTGAGACACCACGGTCCCTTGAGACAGGCGACCTAGATCTAGCAATAGGGCCTGTCGGCCTCAGCTTCTCTTGATGTGTTTGGGTGTTGGTTGAAATATTTATGGTTTTTGTTTCCGATTTTGTTTCAGGCTGGACAAGAGATTTGGGATTTGCATCTCCGCCGATGTCATCAAAGGACACCTGGCAGGCAGCATCGCGCAAAGTGGAGGCTTTAGGCGTTTGGGTTTCCGAATTGACTGTCTTATGTTGACCCACGGTGTCAGCGAAACTTCGGGCCATGTCCACGGGGTTTCGCGTCTGGTAACGGCGTCGTGCCTCCGGAAAGGAAACTTTCTCAGAGACCCTGATCTTCTGGATCTCTCTTTCTCTTAAGAAAATGGGGCACTGGTTGGAATTAGATGGATGTTTTCCACAACAGTTAACGCACTTTGCCTCGGCGGAGCAGTTTGAGTCATTACAAACCTCCCTTCCACAGTGCACGCAGACTGCGGCGCTCATGCAGCGAGGTTGCGTATGGCTAAACCACTGGCATTTAAAGCAGCGCAGAGGGTTTGGAACATACTGCCTGACACGGAGATTGTAGAAGCTACACGATATCTTCTCTGGTAGAGATGGACGGTCGAAAGTCAGTATTAGAGTTGAGGTAGGAGTGAGTACCCCATTTACTCTCCGCTGAATCCTGTAGATCTCTGACACACCATATGGCGCGAAGAAGGCTTTCAAATTTTCTTCCGATTCGATAGAGAAGTCTTCGTGGTTTACCACACCCTTGCAGAGGTTTAAGGTCGGGTGGGCGGACACATGTACCTGGAGGCCGGCTATTTCTTTGAGGTCAAGGATCTTGCTGATCTGTTCGTCAGAGCGACATTCGAAAAGAATTGTGCCATTTCTCTGACGGACCACCGACTGAAATATACCAAACTTTTCAATTTCCCTGGCAAGTTTGATAGGGCTGACACTCTTCATAGTTTCATTTTCTTTTTTTACTTGACATGACGAGAAAGCGGGGCTTAGTAGGTCTGTCTGACTCATTACAGAAAAAACTCTCAAGATTTACTGTTTCACCAACAAATCTCCTCTTCCTTATGGAAGAGGGCGGGGGTAGGTTTTTTATCCATTAAGAGGATATCAGATTTCATCCCCGTGGTCCCCACCCACCACGGAGCCCAACAAGGGGACACTCCATCGGAGTGCCAGGGTTGCCACGGGGATATAGTGGGGGGATACCACAGCGCTGCACCGCCGTGGATCCCCCCGCTCACCCTGGAGTTCAGTACAAGACCTAGTCCAAGCCGGTTGATCGGAAGTGGGTTAGCTCCCGACCGCCCGTCTAGAAGAGTCCGCAGCCAAAGCAAGTGTATTGAGACCTACAAGGAATGTTCCCCAAAATACGTAAGAGCACGTATCCCTGGATGCCAAGAAAAAAGGAGCACGAGGAGAGTAATTGGGAAACAGACAGGCCCCTCAACCGCCAGGACATACATTCCCTCCGACACGGGTCGCCATGCACGGCAAACACATGTGTGGGCGTTCAGCATACAGAGGGAGCCAGTGAAATAGAAGAGGGAGAAGAAAAGAGACGGTATAGAAGAATGAGAATGTACGATGGGGAGAAGAAAAGTGACTTGTGAAGGAAAGGAATACTTGAGAGCCCTCTCTGTATCCCCCCGTCAGGATGTGGACCAACCCACCTCGACGGGACATCTTCTGGTGAATCTGGAGAACCTTCTGATGCAACACACGAATCAATCTTCACTTTCATTTCTTTCCTGCATCCATCGCATATTTTTTGTTGAGATGACCAAATCTGATATACACTCACCATTCAAACAAGAACACTTCGGAAGTTTTTTTTATGAGAAGGGTGCCCAACTTTGTTGAATAGAGTAAAACACACCGAATACTTAAATCGATCATCCATTTTGCACAGTCGCACACACTGAAAAAAGTTGTATAGACGCGGTTCTCGAAAGACAACTTAGCCCAGGCTGAACATTGGAAGGTTCCAGTAGTTGCCAACGCTGTTTTGTCCCCAGAGTGATCGAAACATCAACATTTGCGCTCCCGGGACCCAAGGGGTCGATCAACTCGGGCGCCCGGGAAGTGTGCTTCTGTTTATGATTGCCAGCAAGCGCCTTCGCGACGCACGTGGAAGAATTTCGGATCATTACTTCTTGCACCGTTGCCATCCCAAATCCAAATTTTCACCAATAAGGCAATACATATTGCACTTCAAGATTTTTTTAATTAAAAAACGCATTTTTTGTAAAATTTTAGAAAAAATCCATCAGCACAGACGTTAACTCTATAATAAAATTAATTAATAATTCATATGTCTTTATATGGAATAACATATAAGCTTTCAATGAGAAAAATATTTCGCTCTAAGTTTGATAGAACGGAAGATATTGGGATTAAAATGAGCGTTTGCTCATCAAAATCTACACATTTTTTCGATTTTCGAAGTCACGAAGAATACAAACCAACAACAATATCGTTCTAAAAATTTACACGCTATATATCATAAAAAATGTGTGTACCAAGTTTCATTAAAATCTGAGGGGGTGAGGGTTGAAAATGTATCTATTCTGCAACGATTTGCGTTGGAATGACCCAAATGCGAAATTTGAAGCTCCTTTTCATAGGAATCTATTCAGTTTTCAAAAAACTTCTCTTAAAATAATTTGAAACACTTCCACTTACTAATGTAATATAGTATACAAATTGATGGAAATGTGTATATTAACGGCGTTAGAGACATTTAAAAAAAATACATTTCTCTCATTTTTTAACAAAAGAATACCCCAAAATGAACTTTACGTTATATTAAACAGTGCAATTAGCACTATACATTAGAAAAATTTGAAGAAGAAATTTCAAGCCATTTTTCAGAAAATGGATTTTGTGTGTTTCTGAAAATATGAAATTTTGAGCTCATTTTTATAGAAAACTGTTTTGTTTTCGAGAAACTATATTTGACATTATTTAACGCGATTGTACTCATAAATACAATAACGTAAAGAAATCGCCTCTAATTTAAATAATACCGACGCACGGTGTGTAATTTCGGCCATCTAGGTGGACATAATTCAATTTTCAAAAGTACTCAAATGAACTAAGTTGGGTATTTGTTTGACTTTAGAATGTCCATAGTGTATGATTTGGGTATTGTTTTTCTTCTGCATCGCTTGAGGCGGCAGTAGAACAAGTTCAAACTTGATGTAGGTATTAAACCTTATTTATTTGGCTATGTGAATCATGAAAGAACAGCTGCGCATACCTGCGTACTCACGAGTTTTTAATATTTTTTTTCGCAGTGGAGCGCTTGATTTCACGGAGGACGCTATTTCATGGTGTGAAAGCTCCACGGAAGCAAGGTATGACGCCGTGCTATCGTATGTTTTACACGAATTAGCTGAGGAAACTATTACCGACACTTCAATCATGCCCATAAAAATTTAAATTACAAATTTTTGTCAGTTTATCATCAGAAAATGGAAAAAATGTGCTAGGCATAAATAGCGTTTTCTAGAACATTACTCATCGTGGCTGCAGGAAGATATCAAATTTTCAATAAATTTATCGACAATTGCTCCAAGTACATCACAATTAGATGATACTACTAGAGGCGTTGGCCGTGCAGTTAAGCCATTTAGTTCGTGTGGCCCTAGAGCTAAAGGACGGAGAGTAAAACAGCTCTTATGTTTGTCCACAGAAGAACAGCTACCGGAATAAAATTAAGGAATGAAGGAAAAAGAGATTCTCCGAACATAATGAAGAAACTTGTACTTGCTTCTCCTAATAGAGGTACAAAAATTAAGAAAGTTCGAAGATCGTTGCATCAGGAACCATCTTTACTCTCTCCAGAACAAGCACTCGCTCTAATGGTGAGTACGAATTTGTCTACTCGGCAATATTTACGAATACGAGAGCAAGCCGAAAAATCAAATTGTAAATTATATCCACCGTATTACAGAGTTAAGGAAGCAAAAGTCATGTGCTATCCAGGAGAAGTGAAAGTGAAAGAAATATCGGCTGAGATACCTTTACAGTCAGTTATTGACCATACAATTCGTCGTTTGTGCGAAATCCAAGATATCAATGAGAAATTTCAACTACAATCTAATGCTATTTTTGAAATTATTATAAAATGGGGTTGCGATGGTTCAGAGCAAAACAAATACAGACAAAAGTTCAGTGAAGAAAATTACACAGACGAAAATTTGTTTAGTGTGTCTATGGTACCAATATAAATGCAGACTGTTCGTGGCGAAAATGTAATTTGGAAAAATTTCACACCGTCTTCAACTAAGTATTGTCGCCCTATAAAATTTATTTTTGCAAAAGAAACGTCAAGTGTAATTAACACTGAAGTAAGCAAAGTAACGACGCTAGCAATGTTCACAGAGAGACGAAATTTAATAAAATTGAAAAAAACACTTTTTCGGTGTCAGGGGACCCCAAAACGTGTATTTCCGTTGAAATCTCGAAATTGATTTTCCGCAGCATAACTTTCTCTATACTACGTATATTACTCCGTGTATACGTATGTATACGAGAAAGTAACTAGAGATGATACAGAATGGCACATACTTTCTCGTACCAAGTTTTTCTAATTTCCTTGGTTCCATTCCCTGGACTTTAAGGTTCCATTCTCTGGACAGCTGTAATCTATCATTGCCCAAAGTACATTTTTTTACAATTTCTCAACTTTTTACTTTCCGAGTAGTACAACTGAATCATTACTTCACGAATATTAAAGAAGAGTAAACATTTTCTCCTAAATAGAAGTTTTCATTGAAAAATCGTAGTCGTTTTTATGAAATGGCGATTAAGCATTACCGTAAATGCGAAATTTAAGCTCTTTTTCACAGGAATCTACTGAGTTTTCGAAAAACGTCATTTGAAGTCATTTCTACTCACAAATATAATAATGCATGCAAATCGATGGAAATGTCCTTACTAACGGCATGAGAGGTATTGCACAAAAAAATACACTTGCATAATTTTAAAAAACAACAAAAGAATACACTAAAATGAACTTTACGTCACATTCAACAGTGCAATTAGCACTATCTATTGGAAAAATTAGAAAAATTATTTGGAGCCATTTTTAAAAAAATGGTGTTTGAGCGTTTCAGAAAATACAGAATTTTGAGCTAATTTTTACAGAAAACTGTTGCGTTTTCGAGAAACATTAATTGACATTATTTAAAGCACATGTACTCATAAATATAAAAGTGTGAAGAAATCTCCTTTAATGTAGATTTTACAGACGTGAAAGACAAGTCAAAAAAATTCATTTTTGAAATGTTTGAAAAACAAAAGAATACACCTTTATGGCGTTTAATTCACGGCGTACGGTTCATTAGGCGCTAACCATTTACATTTTTTACATTTTTTATAATGTAAAGAACAAATTTGGAGCCGTTTTTAAGAAAATCTTATTTTTTTAATATTTAAAATTGCAAATATTGCACGCACTGATGCACGAAAACTACGACAATTTTCAAAAAAGCTACATGACTTTTATGAAAGAAATATTAAATAAATAAATTCAAACTTTTGCAATTTTCGAAAATTCAGAGTTAACTGCGAAAATCGGACCTATGCCACCTTTATAAGTGTATTTTACCCTATTCTTACAAGAAATTTCAAGAAAAAATCTGGGGCAGTTTTCGAGAAAATTTTGAAAATGTCTGGGGAGCTACATGTCAAGTAAACCTAAATTTTAAAGTGTGTGTTTCAAAATCTTAAAGCTTCAACAAGAGACAGATCGACAGGGGTTTCTTCAATTTGGAAAAATCCTACGCATGGTTTCGGTGCTAGCAGTGTTCAGACTGACGAACAGACAGACGGACAGACAGACGGATAGATAGACGGACAGACGGACAGACAGACGGGCAGTCGGATGGACGGACGGACGGACGGACGGACGTTTTGCTTTCAATTGGTTTTTCGGCATCAAGAACCAAAAAAACATGGATTTTAGCTACACCACATTTTAGAGGATTTTTCTCTTAATTTAGCAACTGGTTTTATGCACTGTTTTGTCACCAGAACTCGGCAATGAAATTTTTTCCGCCGAAAATCCACCGTTTTTTCGCGAAGCATTACATATCTTTCTCTATACTGCGTATATTACTCTGTATATACGTACGTATACGAAAAAGTAACTACAAGTGCTACAGATTGGCACTGACGTTCTCGTAGTAAAGTTTTCTAATTTCCTTTTTGTGGACTGGTACTGTATAATTCTGCCCCTCCTTCTTGCCTGCTGCCATCTATCGCCACCCAAATTACATTTTTTTTAAATTTCCTCAACTTTTCGGTTCCCAATAGTAGATTCCAAATATTAATATGAGGATTTTAAAGAAGGCTAAAACTTCGTACTAAATAGAAATTTTCATTGAAAAATTGGGATCTGTTTTGAAGAACATGGTGTTAAGCGTTACTGTAAACGCAAAATTTGATGCTCTTTTTCACAGGAATCTAGTGAGGAAAACAAATTTGAAGCACTTCTACTCACAAATTGAATAATGTATACAAATTTATTGAAATGTGCATATTAACGGCGTGAAAGACATTTCAAAAATAGAGGTGCTACAGAATGGCACAGACTTTCTCGTAGTAAAGTTTTCTAATTTCTTGGTGTGGTCTGACTTTAAGAGCTTGCTCCATTCTCTGGCCAGCTGCCATCTACCGTCGTCCAAAGTACATTTTTTTTTACATTGTCTCAACTTTTTGCTTACCTAGTATTACAACTTAATTATTACTTCGAAAATATTGAAGAAGAGTAAAAAAACGTCCTAAATAGAAATTTTCATTGAAAAATGCGTAGTCGTTTTAAAGAAAATGGCAATTAATCATTACTGTTAAGGCGAAATTTAAGCTCTTTTTCACAGGAATCTATTGAGTTTTAGAAAAACTTCATATGAAGTCATTTGAAGCACATCTACTCACAAATGTAATAGTGCCTACAAATCGATGTAAATGTCTTTATTAACTGCCTGAGAAGTATTTAAATAAAATTTCATTTGTGTCATTAAAAAAACAAGAGATTACACCAAAATCAATTTTACGTCATATTAACCTTATATTAACACTATCTATTAGAAAAATTTGGAGCCATTTTTAAAAAAATGGCGGTTGAGCGTTTCTGAAAATGCAGATTTATTGTGTTTATTTTTACAGAAAACTGTTGAGTTTTCGAGAAACTATATTTGATATTATTTAAAACACATGTTCTCATAGATATAATGTGAAGAAATCGCCTTTAATGTAAATTTTATAGACGTGAAAGACATGTCAAAAACATTTCAGTTTTGAATTTTTTGAAAAAACAGAAGAATGCAGCAATGTGGCGTTTATGCCACGGCATAGGGTTCGTTTGGCACTAACCTTACCAAAAAATTAAAGACAAAATTTGAAACCGTTTTTGAGAAACTCTTGTTTTTGTTATTTTTTAAAATTGAAAATATTGCACACACTATTGCACGAAAACTACTAAAATTTGAAAAAAAATGCACATGACCTAATTGAAAGAACTATTTACGCACAACAAATTTAATTTAAAAGAAAAATCCATGTGTTCAATTTTGTAGTTGTAGGAAGACGCCGGAAAAATTCAAACTTTTGCAATTTTCGAAAATTCAGATTTAACCGTGAAATTTTGACCTATGCCACCTTTATAAGTGTATTTTGGGCTTATTTTACAAGAAATTTAAAAATAAAATTTGGAGCCGTTTTTTAGAAAATTTTGAAAATGTCTGCGGGATGTCATGTAAAGTACACCCAAATTTTAAAGAATGTTTTCCACATTTTTTAAAAGCTTAAACTAGAGCCAGATCGACATAGGATTCTTCAATTTGGAAAAGGTCGTACTCGCGGTTTAGGCGCTAGTAGTGTTCACAGACGTACGGACGGACGTTTTGCTTCCAATTGTTTTTTCGGCATCAGAGTTCCACAAAACAGTGATTCTTTTTTTTCTATTGTCTTCCTGTTCAACATACATACATGTTTTTCAGGGTTGTGAATAGAAACATACATAACGTTTGGTTTATTTTCTAACTGTGGGTGCCCTGAATGGGTGCGATCAATGTTTTTGGTTTATGTTGAAATTTTTTAATTATTTTTGAAAGAAAATTGAAATTACCGCGAATGATCGTTGATATGATGGAGGATATATCATGAGGCCAATTTCCTGCAAATTTATGGTGGTCGGAATCTGTCTTTAGGGAGGCGTGAATTTATAAGTAAGTTCGGTTCTGCTGTGTGTCCAAGGTTGAATATGGAGGCGCTGGGAGATGTGGAATGATGAAAAGAAATCTTCGGATAGTTTGGAAATGTGTTCTCTTATTGTGGGAATTTGCAGTTCATGGTGGATTTGCTTGTTTGAAATAAACCATGGGGCTTTAATGATAATTCTTAGAACTTTATTTTGTATAGTTTGCAGTATGTTTATGTTAGATTTTGCTGCATTTCCCCATATCGGGCAAGCGTACGTCATTGTTGGTCTAATTATTGATTTGTAACTTATTATTCCGGTATCTATTTTAAGGGAAGATTTTTTGTTAATTAGAGCGTAAAGTTGGAATATTTTTGCTTGTGTTTTTGTACCTGTTGTGTGGATGTGTGTTTTCCAGTTTAGTTTTGTGTCAAGTTGCATTCCTAGATACTTGACTGCTTTTTTACTTGGTACCCAGGGAATATTTTCGTTGTGCATAATTAACTGGGGAGGGGTAATGGGGTATCTTAGGGTGAACATTTTTGCCTGCGTTTTATCTGGATTTATTGTAATTCTCCAATTGTTTGCCCATTCATTGAATATGTCGAGGTCGTCTTGTAAGTTATTCGTAGCTGTTGCAATCTATCCATGCTTTGAAAATAGTACAGTATCATCAGCGTAAAGCGCTATTTGCGAATCTAGTAGGTGTGGATAATCATATATATAAATTGAATATTACTGGGGACAATGGGGAACCTTGAGGCAGTCCTGCTGATCTGACGTAAGGGTGATATGGCATTGTTAATTTTGACTTGAAACTTCCTTTGATTTAAAAAACTTTTAAGAATTTGGTATAAGTAGTCTGGAGTGCCTATTTGTCTTAATTTGTAAAGAAGGCCTTAATGCCATATTTTGTGGAAGGCTTTAGTTATATCCAGAAATATTGCGATAGTGTGTTGAAAACAGTGATTCTGGCTACACCACGTGTTAGAGTATTTTTTTCTCTTGATTTAGCAACTGCTTTTATACACCCCGGCCCGGCAATGAATTTTTTTCCGCTGAAAATCCGCCGTTTTTTCGCGCAGCATTACATAACATTGTATGTACTACATATACGAGTACGTATACGAGAAAGTAAAAGGAGGATATGTCGCCCGAAAGTAGGTCAGATGGCAACACTTCTACAGGAAAGGAGAGCTTTGGCAGCTACTGCTTGGCCACTGCTGACAAAATAAGTGCAATTTACGTTCATGCACTATTTTGTCAATGCGTTCGTTTACAGTTAGCTTATTTGTAATAAGCGTCATCTACAATAACATTGCCGTGCATGCCGTTATATCTGATATATCATATATATATATATATATATATATATATATATATATATATATATATATATATATATCCGTACTCCTCTATAATATACCATAGAACAATACCATCCATTAGTACCATATTCATCCATATTAGTACCACTGTGAAAAGGGACATTATTGTTATTAACATTCTTGAAACCAATATCAAAATCCAAATACATGTCAAAGATCATAATCAGTATTTGAATACTGATTCAGCATTTAAGTGGTGTGAGATGGTTAACAGAAATGAAAACGGAATTATTAATCGATATTGAGGATTTACATTCATTCAAACTTCAAAGATTCGTACCAACTTCCAGAATAGCGGGGGCGATGAACAATTCGTTAATGGTGTAGTTTTAAATGCGTCGATTTATTGGCGTATTTAAACAGTACTTGAATACGTCATCGTTAACTTTTACTTTCGTTTATATGTCTATTTAACAATCTTCAAAATTATCATTTAATGTAATGATCGTTTAATCCAAGCAGAAGACAAAATTCGGTGCTTTGTTGTTTCTGGTGCAAGTTGGTAGTAGTGCTTTTCCCTCCGTTTTGTTCTCCTAATGGTGAGGAGCGTTGAGGTGACTGAAACAGGCCTAACGGTTGAGCTTCTTTTAAAATAAGGAATAGTTGTGTATATTGTATGTAAGAAGAGAGGCATGTGAGTGGTATTGCTCAATGTAAGTGTACGTGTGTAAAGAATTCTTACGCAATATTTGTAATTATGGTTTTTCATTGTAATAACTTCGCGTTGATGCTGATGAGAACGTGTTCACCATTGTTTGTAGGCGTCCGTTCGTTCCTTGAGGTGCACAGAAGTGTTGCTGTGCATTGTTGATACAGAATTAATTCATTGCTTCGTCTGCTAGACTGAAGTTTCAGGTAAGTAACATGTTAAGGGAATAAGGAATCAGTCCTACAGTACCGGTAACCAATTCACAAGAAAGGGCATGAATGCTTCCAGTTACCAAGAATGAAAATCACCGGCACAAGTTTGTGCTGTTAGTGGAAGTTTCTTGCTTCCAGTTTCTGATCATTTTCATTTTAGTTTGAAGGAGGTGATTGCATAACATGAATTGTATGAATTCTTTCATTTCATGTTATTTCTATTGACAAGCCTTATTTGTGTTTTTACAAACTAATGGAAGTATGTATAAGTTTTTTTTATTTATTCTGAGAAAAACATAGTTGAGAAACCTTAAATGTAACTTGTTGTTTATGTAATACTGAAACTTCATTAATATCTGATCTCATCAATTCCTAGTTCTTTTGTGACAGGTGTGATTTATATATATTTGTTATGTATGTTTATTAGAAATGGGTTGGAATATTCAAAGAAAATTAACATTTTTCAGGAACTGCTCTATAATGATAGAGAATAATATTCCAAATGGAAATGTTAAGGGGGCAGGAGATTCTGTCTCCCAAGGCTCAAAAAAACTTACCATTGAAAAAATTTATCAGAAGAAGAGTCAGTTGGAGCACATTTTATTGAGGCCAGACACCTATATTGGTAAGCTACTTACTATTCTTCAAACTGCAGTTGGTCTTAAAAGTTATTTTTTAAAACATATAATATCAATGTGTTGCTAGTGTAATAGGTTGTAGGGTTGATCCTGGGTTTACGGTGCACCTTGGCCTTCGCTGTCATGGCCTCCTTTATACTACTACTGTATGTATTGTTCACTTCTGATTCTTGTCATGAATAATTGTCAATACACGGAATATTTAAACACTTATTTTAGAAAATTTCTTTCGGTAGAAACGCAGTTTGTGATCCGTTTTGTTCACGTGTGCAGAATTGTGACGCTTGGCTACGCTAGTCGAAGTTGAGGACGAGGCTCGGGCATTCGGCCCACGCGATAACATAAAACCTCCTTGAGAGTGTCCAACGCATCATTGCCATTGCATTTTATGCGAATAATCTTTTGAAAAAAATTGGGGTGTATACGTTCTTTACGTTCTCCACATATATGCAAATAAATTTATTTTAAATAAGAGAATTTATTTTAAATGGAACGCTCACTCTTAAGAGAATTTTTTTAAAAATGTTTCTCAAAATGATATAAAGGATTCCTTTGTGGTGAACAATAATGTTCGTGCGCACCAATTGGAAGAGAATCAGATCACAGCAATCAAGGAAGCCTAGGCTAAGGTGCACCATAAACCCGTGATCAGCCGCTTGTAGTTATTCTATAATTTCTTTATTTGTTAGTACACCTAAGGTGCTACACACACCCGGATTTTTCTTTTCCTTTCTCTTGCTTCCCTTGGTCTGTTTTGGGAGGTGGTCATTTCCAATGATATGTGAACTTGCCTTTTCTGTTGGTATTTTAGTGTCCCAGTTGTGTTTTAGGTTCATTATCACTTTTTTTTTTAAAAAAAAAAGGAAAGGCATGCATTTTGAATGTAGTAGGAGACAAATTAACCTATTATGTTGTGTGTGTGTGTGTGTGTGGGGGGGGTAATTGTTGAAATATGAGGGGAAATAGAAAATTTGTTTAGAAAAAATACTCTCTGCATAAATTTGCATTTCAGAAACATATAAACCCTAGAAAAATGTAAATTGTTTATTTATAAAAGAAATGAATATATTTGTTCACAAAGAAAAATAAAAAAGTTCCTCAAACACAGCTCAATAGTTTTTTTATTGTCTTAATTTTTCTTTGTAAACAAAAGCTTCATTTAGTTTGTAAATAATAAACAATTCACATGTTTTTAAAGTGTTGATGTGTTTCTAAAATGCAATTTTTTGCATAGAAAGTATTTTTGCAGCTAAGCCATTAAAAACATCAAAAGTGTTTATTAGACCAAGTATATTTAAAATTGACGTAAGAGCTTATTTTCAAACTTTCGTTGTTTCCCCCCTGTACACCCTGTATAGGAAATTACTTTCTCCAACATGTGCTTTGCCATGTTTTACGAGTTCTTGATACTGAAAACTTGATTGATGGCAAAATGTCTTTCCATCTGTGGTCAATGCTAGAGCCAAAATCGCTCAATTGTGTTCTCCGAAATTGTTATTCCTGATCAATCTGAAAAAACTGGAGTCTTTTAGTTTCAAACGTTTGTTTTGCTATTTAAGGTTACTTTACATGAAGCCTCAAAATTTTCTTGAAAATCGCTCTGAATTTTTTGATTGAACTTTGTCTTCAGATTGTGTAAAGGACCTTCTTGATAATGGTGCGGGTCTCGTGTTTGATATCCCAGATTATTTGAAAATTGCTAAATGCATTTTTTGGGTGTCTTCCTACAACTATAGAATTGAAGATAAGATTTTTTCTGTAATTAAATCTGTACCTTATGGACAGATCTTCAAATAAATTCATTGTCAATTTTTCTGGAATATGAGTAGTTATATTGTAATTTTGCACAAATTGTAAGCAATTCTTAAAAACAAATTTACAATTATTTTCTTAAAAGTTGCTGTAAATTTTTTTTTAAATTCTCTCATATAATAAGGGACAGTAAAAAATATGGTGCTAATCCTGTTTTTGGCTAACTCCCAGTATTTTTGAATATTTAACATTTCAAAACTTCATAAGAAAAGAGATTTGCCTATATGTTGCCTAAAGTCTTATGGTGGATTTCAAGAGAAGTAGTTCTTAAAACCTATTTAAACATTTATAAGAAAAATACTGCGGAAAAACATTCAGAACCTGGAAAATCTTGTATTTACCTCACCATTATGAAAGAATGAAGTGTGTGTTCATTCCATTCTACGTAATATTGATAAATCAAGAGCCTTCAGGCTTTCTCTTTATTCTCTGCGCAGATTTATGTTTAAACTGGGGTACTCAGTTGAACCTGTCTCTATTGTTCAGAGAATTTTACTGTTATCACATTCAGTAGCAACAACTCAGCTTGTGTTCTTTAGATGCTTACCCACAACTTGTGACCATTTTTGATTGGAATTTGTAAGGTAGGCAAATGGGATATCTCATTATTGGAGATCAGAATTTCGGCAAAGTGCTTTTTTTTAATGATGCAAATTAGCTAGGTATTTAGAACAAATCTCAACAAATGACATCTTCGAAGTTCTGACAGTGACCATATTACAGTCAAAAATATTTATTTGCGATATAAATGGGTATTGCGAGACCTATGTGAACAAAATAGAGACTCTTATGATGAATTTTATTTAATTATATGAATGAATTTTGTTTCATAGATTGAAAATGAAAATATTTCAGTACCACATAAAGACCTACCGTTGACTAGTTTCTTAACTAGTACCAACAGATCACGTGGCCAAGGAATGAAAAATTGAGGCATAGTATTGAATATAAAAAAGCGCCATTACACAATTAGCAAGAGCAGAATTATAAAAAGTAACATTATGAACATATATCTATATTTTATTTACAGTAATTGTTAATAATGACCAGAATTTCCTCATTGAGTAGGGTGAAAAGTCCTAAGTAAATTGGGCAACACCGTACTGTCCTTGAGATTGGCATACCTGCTCAGTGCTCATGCTTCTTCTAAGTTTCGTTGTTTTGATCACTTTGAATACTGTTCATGCCTGGGCGATGAGTGGAAAATATCACTATGAGCGAATTGATGGAAGATTTGTTTCCATAACGAAATTTGAGAGAAGGCGAAACATTTCCTGTCAATGTCACATAGAACAGTGAAATAATAGAAAGTTTTCAAATATGTTTCAATGCTTCTTTCTCTCTAATTTTTATTTCTTTAATTATTTGAGCCAATGGGAAGATAAACTTCAGATTATTCGATTGCTTAACATCAAGATCAGAAGTTTGGTTCTCTCCTACTTTGTATTTCCAGTGGTGTGATAGTAATTAACAGAATAAGTAATTCACAGAAGCTATTTGCTGGTTGCAATGTTTTCAGCATAATTTTATATCATGTTATGATATTGATTTAGATGCAGATTATTGTGAAAGGTTCATACCAAACTAAGAATGATAAAATGAAATTACACCATCACATAATTCTGAGAGCTGCATTATTTAGACCCTCAATAATATTATAACATTGTTGGAGATAAATCTTCAAAAGAGATTTTCATGTAGCAAGGTCTTTTGTAATCGTTTGCCTTATTTATTTATTTATTTATTTTACGTCAAAAAAACAGTTAAAAACTGCGTATGACGTGCTATGGGGAAAAGTGAATTGTGTGCACATTTTCAAAATTCTGTGATCCCTACACTAAGTCATATACTACTTAAATTTTGAATTTTTGAAAGGGAGAAAAAAACAGCAAAAAAAAAAAAAAAAAAACTCCCATGTAATAAAATCTATTTTCAAAGATAAATAAGCAATAAATTTTGGGTCTTATTACTTCCTGCCGCGACTACATGGAAACGATAATTTGAATAATTGTATTTCCCACTGAATTCTAGAAGACGTGCACAGAAAATGAAGTTACATTTATGTCCAGAAGCAAAACAAGGGGCCATCTCAGCATTTGCTCAATGGATCAGGGGAACTGGACGAAAAACCTGATCGAGATGGGGGTCATTGACCCGGAAGCTGTGTTACAATAGTTGTTACAGGTTGTTTATACTCATTTATACAGTCCAAATGGTAATTAATGCATTATGTATCATTGTTAAAAATGTTACTTTTCTTGTGATGCTCAGTATAGTCTCTAATTGTATAGAAACAGTTTTGCAGCAGAAACGATTTCACTTGGGATTTAAACTTTTCTATTGAATTTAATCGTTTAATGTCATCTGGCAAAGTGTTGTAAAATAATGTACATGTATTGTATGTGAATTTTTGTAATGAGCTGTTGATACTGTCACCTGATGAATATGATTTCGTTAGTGTTATATGGACCGAGGCATTTTCTGAAATATTCCGCCCTTGGCTCGATCATTTTTTTACAAACCACTGATTATTAAATAAAAAAGACAACGGTAATGGTAGAATTCCTAGATTAATGAAGAGAGGCTTACATGAATCACGTGGGTGGGATTTGGTTATTATTCGTACAATTCGTTTTTGTAATCTAAAGTCTGGGAGCTATAAGATGTATTTCCCCAGAATATTATGCCATATCTCAGGCGGGAATGAACATTCGCGAAGTATACACAACGAGCAGTATGAAGGCTGACTGAATTTGCAAGAATTCTGAGCGCGTAGCATAATGAACTTAATTTTGTGTTCAATTCATTTAAATGGACGTTCCATTTAAGGTTTGACTGAATTGAGAGACCCAAAAATTTTGTTGCCTTAACATCAGTCAATGGTACACTGTTCATTTTCAATGGAGCACAGAATTGTTTATTTGATATGGAAAACTGCATTAAACCGTTTTCTTTTCGTTTACTATTAATTTGTTATTTCGGAACCAATTTGAAACATCTGATATTGTACTATTTATGGTTTCTTTATTGCAAAGGATGTTCGTATCATCCGCAAAGAGAACCGTTCTTCCGTTTCGAATCGTCGAGGGCATATCGTTTACGTAAAGCAGGAACAGAATAGGGCCTAAAATCGATCCTTGAGGAACTCCACATGCAATGGGCAAAGAGTCGGAAAGGTGCGTACGTAATGTTCCATCATTCCAGTAAGGTATTTCAACTCTCTGAGATCGTTGTTTAAGGTACGAACATAACCAATCTAGAGCAATACCACCTTGATGTTACACTCAAAATGAAAGAATGTTTCGGAACTATCACGAGAGCCATTCAAATGCATTACTATTGTTCAGGGAATGCAAACAATTAAACAAAATATAGTGATACGGGGTAAAGAGGTTTCTATTACAAATACTAATACTACCAAAGGCTGACTTTATCATTCCTCTTACAATTTCAATTTCATTTGACCGTGGTTGGATGTAGATACAGTGGGCACACCTTAAGAAAAAATCTTTAATTGCCTAAAAAATACTTATGATAGAATAAATCCTTATACAAATACAGCTGTAAATAAACTGAACGGGCCGGTTGTATTCGGGGGAAAGTGGTTTGTATTTTGGTGTTGGACGTTTTTCACAAACCGGACCGCTCCTTTCGACAGTTCAGATGAAGGAAGTTTCCGGTGAGGATCAGCTGTGAATACATGATCAATTTCACCGTGCATAATAGTTTAAGGTCTCTTGAGTTGTCACTTATAACATTTTTACAGTTACAGTGCAAGCACGTTCCAGTTAAAATCACACTTGTAGTTTTGCATATAACGCTACACGGAGTCAGCTGACCTTGCTTGTGACTCCTGGCACTTGAAATAGTTTACACAAAATTAACAGTTTACATAAAGTTAACAAAATACACAATGTTAACAATACTGAATACGATACTCTTCACAAGACATCGACATTTTGACGTGCCGTAACACGGAGCCCGGGCGCTTACACGTTACTGCGAGGCTGCGACTGACTTTTTCTAACAGGGACAAGCGTCACGAGATTTTAATTTAGAATTACATGAGTGGAGATAGGGCCCCAGCCAATCATTGATGAGAATTTGAGTTGTTCCGCAAGTTTCGAGAACAAACGGTTTACCAGAGAGACGTTAGGAAGCTGTTGGCTTGAATATCGCCAGACGCGTTTCTGGGAAACACGAGCTGATGCACACGTGCGCTGGGTGTTACAAGGAACGGCCGGACGCGGCAGTTACATCAGGAGGTTGGCGCTAGGAGCCGTTAGCAGAAAAAATAAGATTTTGTAATTCTGCTTTGCTGTGGGCCCGAGCAAACAAATTGCTTACAAAGTGGAAATAACATTTTTAATTTCTCATTTACAAATTTTAGGTGGTGTGTTCCATTCAATTTATTTTCAAATTCAAACGTAATAGTTCAGTAAA
The DNA here is from genome assembly GCA_011170035.1 of Teleogryllus occipitalis. Lineage (NCBI taxonomy): Eukaryota > Metazoa > Arthropoda > Insecta > Orthoptera > Gryllidae > Teleogryllus > Teleogryllus occipitalis. The sequence continues at coordinate 209,446 of BLKR01000826.1, read as the reverse complement.
CAATTTGACTAATGATTATATCCAGATAAAACATTTTATGAAATTTTTAATAATATTTATTTCAAAAAATACGGTCACGGGACTCAATAGTTCATTATGAAACGATGATGTAATGATGTATTAATACAGGAGTGTGATATTACGATACGAGCGAGTATCGTAAACTTCACACGAGTGTATTAATACCCATTACATCGAGTTTCATACGGTACTTTTTGTACGACTTTTATTAGTAAAACTTTTACATTGAATCGTGGCAGTTGACGTGCAGGATTCAGCCAGGACCACCTAGCGGACAGCTACCCTACTTGCCACACTTGGGTTTGGTTTACCAGTGCGAGAGAATACAAAAGTTGCTCTAACAATAATTTCAAGGTCACCATTTTCTCTCTCTCTTTTTTTTTTTTAAATTTCGGAAGGTGCCAACTCCTGATTCACTAGACATTTCAAACCAAAGAATTGGCTGGTTTTAAAGGACAAACACGGCAGCAACATACTATAATACACAATAGCTTGTGTTCTGATCTTAACATCGTCAAATGTTTCCTCCACCACTACCACTGTGCTAATCAAATAGGATCAAAGTGAAATTACGATCCCATTTATTTTATATAATATTCCACCTACAAATTTTTGATAATAAAATAAATTAAAACTGAAACATTATATAACATTAAAGGCACTTTTAATGAAGTGTCAATACTTGGTTTGTAAGCTTCTGTGATTGGTCAAGAACCTGTATCATAATGAAATTATGATTTATATTTTCTTTTCTTAATAATGATTATATTTTCTTTTCTTAAAGATGTCGCCTCATCATTGGATGCACGAGGCACCTATTGGTTTATTTTTAGATCTCTCAAAAGCTTTTGACGTCATTTTACTTTCAAAATTACCTTCATATGGAATCCGTGGTATTGCTCTAGATTGGTTATGTTCATACCTTAAACAACGATCTCAGAGAGTTGAAATACCTTACTGGAATGATGGAACATTACGTACGCACCTTTCCGACTCTTTGCCCATTGCACGTGGAGTTCCTCAAGGATCGATTTTAGGCCCTATTCCGTTCCTACTTTACGTAAAAGATATGCCCTCGACGATTCGAAACGGAAGAACGGTTCTCTTTGCGGATGATACGAACATCCTTTGCAATAAAGAAACCGTAAATAGTACAATATCAGATGTTTCAAATTAGTTCCGAAATAACAAATTAATAGTAAACGAAAAGAAAACGGTTTTAATGCAGTTTTCCATTTCAAATAAACCATTCTGTGCTCCATTGAAAATGAACGGTGTACCATTGACTGATGTTAAGGCAACAAATTTTTAGGTCTCTCAATTCAGTCAAACCTTAAATGGAACGTCCATTTAAATGAATTGAACACAAAATTAAGTTCATTATGCTACGCGTTCAGAATTCTTGCAAATTCAGTCAGCCTTCATACTGCTCGTTGTGTATATTTCGCGAATGTTCATTCCCGCCTGAGATACGGCATAATATTCTGGGGAAATACATCTTATAGCTCCCAGACTTTTAGATTACAAAAATGAATCGTATGAATAATAACTAAATCCCACCCACGTGATTCATGTAAGCCTCTCTTCGTTAATCTAGGAATTTTACCATTACCTTGTCTGTTTATTTACGAATCAGTTGTTTTTGTCAAAAATGACTTAAGGGCGGGAATATATTTTCAGAAAATGCCGATGTCTATTACTATAACACTCGACGTAGAAATCATATCAGGTGACAGTATCAACAGCTCAATACGAAAAATTCACATACAATACATGTACATTATTTTACAACACTTTGCCAGAATCATATCAGGTGACAGTATCAACAGCTCAATACGAAAAATTCACATACAATACATGTACATTATTTTACAACACTTTGCCAGACGACATTAAACGATTAAATTCGATAGAAAAGTTTAAATTCCAAGTGAAATCATTTCTGCTGCATAACTGTTTCTATACAATTAGAGACTATACTGAGCATCACAAGAAAAGAAAAATTATTTTTAACAATGATACATAATGCATTATTTACCATTTGGACAGTATAAATGTGTATAAACAACCTGTAACAAGTATTGTACTACAGCCTCCGGGTCAATGACCCCCATCTCGATCAGGTTTTTCGTCCAGTTTCCCTGATCCATTGAGCAAAAGCTGAGATGGCCCCTTGTTTTGCTTCTGGACATAAATGTAACTTCATTTCTGTGCACGTCTTCCAGAATTCAGTGGGAAATACAATTATTCAAATTATCGTTTCCATGTTGTCGCGGCAGGAAGTATTATTCCGAAGGACAACATGGATAAGAGCCAAAATTTATTGCTTATTTATCCTTGAAAATATATTTTATTACATGGGAGGGTTGTTGTTGTTGTTTTATTTAAGTAGTATATGACTTAGTGTAGGGATCCCAGAATTTTGAAAATGTGCACACAATTCATTTTTCCCCATAGCACGTCATACGCAGTTTGAACTGTTTTTTGACGTAAAATAAATAAATAAATAAAAAATTTATCGTGATGAGTATCATTATGCAACAAGCCATCAAAAGGCAGAATTATGCGATAGGAGTAGAAAAAAACTTATTTTGCTGGTAGGAAAATCCAGCTCTGCATTTACCTATACCTTGAATGGTTGATAATAACTCGAGCATAAAAAATATTTTATCGTTTCTACACATTTGATACCACTGTTCATTGAGGTATTTATTTATTTATTTAGTCAAAAACTGTATGTGACGTATGGGGGAGAAAATCATCAGGTACTGTCCTACGCTAAAGGTTGCTGCTTTGAGTACCATGTAAGGTATCTTGCAACTGTGGTGTAGAAGGCAATGACATCTACTGAGTATCGTGCATAATAAGAGTATATGAATCATTTTCAAATAATTACTCATTCGAATAATCAAATAGGTAACTATTGTTCAGGAGCAAAAGTCAAAAAGCTTATATACAGCACAATATGAAATAATAATGCTGCACTGAAGATATAGAAATCTATAAACTCTCAAGATCAACCATTTGCTCATAGAGAATGATATCAAAGTGATTCATTTGGAATATTAATTGAATTGAACTTTTCATTCAGATTGCACAAATCATTATATCCATCTCATTTCAGCTTTACTGAGTATCTGGTTAATATTGAAGGCAATGTTTTCCAGGAGTGAGGATCTTTTAATTGCGCTCAGAATATCCAGTGGAATGTAAGATCTCTTGCCGAAGACTTGTCACTCAATTTGAATGAAGCGCGCTACGCGCAGTGTTACCAAGTTAGTGGACATACTTAGTTAATTTGTGCTTACTACTGAACTTCATTAATTTCTCAAACCTTAATAGTATTTTGACCATATAAATATCAACAAATTATTTAACTTTTTTATGTTGGGAAGCATCTCGATTGTAATGCCAGCAATAATCTCCTAACATAGCTGGATTCCAAAGACCTTGAAATTGTTAAGGCTTTTTACTTTCTGGCACTTCTAATGTCTGAAGAGAAAGTGTTGTAATCGTGCACCTAAAACAGCGAATTTTCGATCCTCAAACCGCCGTTTTGCTAGGCTGTGGTGGTCGTGCCCTTCCTGTCATCCACGTATAGAACACCGTGCTTTGACCTACAGAATCTTGAGTAAAATCAAGCTTGAATACGCAACCAGTCATGGGTCACCGCTGGTTGTCACTAGATTTGAATGAAGCGCGCTACGCGCACGGCATGCAGGACTTGGCCTTCGTTTCCGCAGTGAAACTGTCACCCATGGTCATCAGTACGGTCCCCATTGCGTGTCTGTTCTTACGAAAAAGTGGGAGGAAACAGCAACCCCTTTCAATATCAGATAAAATAAAAATTTTAAAAGTTGTTGGGGAAAGTGGCAATAAAAATGAGTGGTGTTGCTAAGGAGCTGGGAAAACTGGTAATGCAAGTTTTGGTCATATTAATCAATTTCAATTATGCGTTTTTCTCACTTATGTTTTTTTCCCCTTCAATCCCATATCCCAAAGTTTTACTGTACAGCTATAGAAGAATGGCAAATACCCCCACCCAGAATAAAGGTAATATGCCCTTCAAGGCTATGCTCTTTGCAGATGACTTGTTGCAGAATCTGAAAATTGCTTACAAATCACAAAGTAATAGAGCAATATCATCTTAAGATATGTTACCATATAAAACCATGACTTTTGTAGGTCCAGACCACGTCAGGGGCAAGATAATAAAAGTTAAGAACAAGTTTGCATCTTTCATTACTTTGATTGCTATTTGTCAAATCTAATAGAAAGCGATCTTGATGTTAACCTGAGTAGATTCCAGAGAATGTGTGCTACAGTAAGAAAAACATTAAAAAATAAAAACTGGAGAGACTTTTTATTTTATAAAACGCTTGCCATCCCAATATTAACCTATGGATGCAAAAATTGGACGTTAAATAGATCAACAAAAAACACTAGTGGTGCTACAGAATGGCACAGACTTTCTCATCGTAAAGTTTTCTATTTTCCGTGTTGACTGGCTTTATTGTCTTGCCCCAACCTCTTGCCAGCTGCCATCTATCACCACCCAAAGGGTTTTTTTCTTTTTAATACATTTTCTTAATTTTCCAGTTTCCTAATTGTAGAGATATTACTTTAAGAAATATCAAAGAAGAGGAAAAACCTCAGTCATAAATGGCAATTTTCATTGAAGCATTTGAAGAATTTTTAAGAAAATTGTGTTTAAGCGTTTCTGTAAATGCAAAATCTTAAGCTTTTTTTCCAAAGAAAATGTTTGCGTTTTCAAAAAACTTCATTTAAAGTCATTTGAGGTACTTTAACTCGCAAATGCAAGAATGTTTTCAAATTGCTGGAAATGTGCATAAAACGGAGTAAGATACATTTGTGTAAATTTTGGGAAAACAAAAAGAATACAGCAAAATGAATATCATCATTTTTAACAGTAGAAATAGCACTACCTGTTCATTAAATTGAAGAAATTTGGAGTCATTTTTGAGAAAATGGCATTGAGCCTTTCTGAAAAATGCGGAATTTTGCGCTCCTTTTAACAGAAAACTTGGGGTTTCAAGAAACTTTATACATTAATGATATAAAGCATGTTTACTCATAAATACAATGATGTGAATAAATCGCTGCTAATGTAAATATTAACGTGAGAGAAATGTCAAAATAGTTACATTTGAATAACTTTTGAAAAAACAGAAAATAGAGCATTGTGGCGTTTATGTCATTTTATAGAATGCATTTAGAACCTTCAGTACCAGAAGTTTAACCCTCAACTGGCATTGTGGTGCAATTTGACTCCACTAGAATTTAAAAGATCAATATCCTACTTATTTTTCAAATGAGAATGTCGGTATAGTATTTACTTACAAATAATGTGCTCATCTTTTGAATTGAGAAGTACTGTTGAATTTAGTGCAGTTCTTTTGCAGTGGCATGAGCGAAAATATTTGTTGGGGGTCACATTGGCACCACCACGCTAATTATGTAACTGTCTTTGTAATGGTGTTTACATCGAAAATTCTCTTGTGCTGACTCGGTCCATGATATCGCCATTTCTAGATGGTTAGAGTAGGTGGAGAGTGATTACAGTAACACTGAAGATGTACAAAATGGGTATGACTGTCATCAATAATTCTTTAAGATACTGGTATGTCAACTTGCCGATCATGTCTCTCGGTCTGTCTCTCTATCTCTCGGTCTGTCTCTCTATCTCTCGGTCTGTCTCTCTATCTCTCGGTCTGTCTCTCTATCTCTCGGTCTGTCTCTCTATCTCTCGGTCTGTCTCTCTATCTCTCGGTCTGTCTCTCTATCTCTCGGTCTGTCTCTCTATCTCTCTGTCTGTCTCTCTCTCTCTCGGTCTGTCTGTCTCTCTCTCTCGGTCTGTCTGTCTCTCTCTCTCTCGGTCTGTCTGTCTCTCTCTGTCGGTCTGTCTGTCTCTCTCTGTCGGTCTGTCTCTCTCTCTCTGTCGGTCTGTCTCTCTCTCTCGGTCTGTCTCTCTGTCTCGGTGTGCGAGTTTGTGTGTGTGTGTTTGTGTATGTGTTTTTTCCTTTCCTTTACGAGGGTAGGTGGAAATCTTCGAAAGACACCATTTAGCCCTTAGATAGATAAATAGATAAATTTATTAAAGTTCGCTTTGAGCTAATGCTCGGTGGCAAACATGATTACAACTAGATATACGACAATTACAAAACTATTACGAATATTTACAAATATAATTACAATTAGAATTAGAGATTGATTTTGAGTCATCTGTAAGTTGATTTATAAGCTTTTCTAACACTTCACTTCACTGCGCTGCACTACACTGCACTCCCCTCCCTTCCCATGCCCCCCACCACACTACACTACACTACACTACACTACACTTCACTGTATAAGGGACATGATCATATTATTAATAATAATATAATAATAATGATTATAAAAATATAACTAATAATAACAATAACTTAAAAGTTACATCAAAACAAGTAAGTGTTAATAATTAAGATATCAATAATAATATTAGTAATAATAATGATGATAAAAGTCTCAGTATGATGACCTACATAGAATTAAGTATATTTTTAAATCTTACTACATTAGAAGGAAGAGTCTCTAGTACTTTTGCAGGTAGTTTGTTCCAATCTACAATAGTGCGATTCACAAAGGAGAACTTGCCTACATCAGTTCTTTGCTTTCTACATCGTATTTTCCAGGAATGGTCTACTCTGCTTTTATAATCAGGTTTCTGTAATCTTTTACTGAGGTCTGCCCATGCTGAGTCCCCTTTGTATATCTTGTACATTACGCATAAACGCGTCCGTTCCCGTCTCTTAGATAAGGGTTCCCATTCATCTCGTCCGTGATTTACAAACTTTCCGGCCCGTTTTTGAATTTTATCTAACGCATCGATTTGCTCTTCTCTGTACGGGTCCCAGCAGGCCGCTCCGTACTCTAAAATAGGACGAACAAGTGTAGAATATGCCAAGGATCGGGCATTCGAACTACTGTTTTTTAGAATGCGCATTACGAAGTGCAGCGCCTTCCACGATTTTTTCGCCGTATTGTTAATATGATCCGACCAACCCAAGTCGCTAAGCAGGACCAAACCCAAATACTTAGTTTTTTACACGCAGTATATCGTTAGTTCCTAACTTGTAATTCGAGTGTACATTCGAGCGAGATTTGGTAAAACAAATGAATTTACTCTTTTCCGGATTTAATTCCATCTTATTTCTGCACGCCCAGTTCCATAAACAGTTAAGATCGTTCTGTAAGATATTTTCATCCGAACACGCGCCAATACTCCTATAAATTATGCAATCATCGGCGAAAAGTCTAACTTTCGATTTTATTCCAGTTGCAATATCGTTAATAAACGCTAAGAATAGCAATGGCCCTAACACACTCCCCTGGGGGACCCCAGAGGTTACATCGGCTTTCGATGAGTGTTTATCGCCTATTCTGACTGCTTGAGTTCGGCCCGTAAGAAATTCTTTTATCCACAAGATTATTCGATGATCTAATCCAGTTTTTGACAGTTTTTCAATTAAAAGGCCATGTGGAACCAGATCAAATGCTTTAGAAAAGTCTAATATTACTGCATCGACCCTACTCCCATCGTCTAATGAATCTGCTATGTCCTGACATAAAGAAATAGTCTGGCTGTCGCACGAATAGCTAGGACGAAAACCGTGTTGATTTTGAAAACGCCAGTCAGTTTTATTCCAAACTCGTCTAATATATTCCGCAATCATGTGTTCCATCTGCTTGCATACAACTGATGTCAAACTTATAGGCCTGTAATTATTGACAATCCTTTTGTCCCCTCCCTTGTGAATCGGCACTACAATTGCCTCTTTCCAATTTTGAGGAATCGTATTATTATTTATAGTGACGTCCATTAACCGAGCAAGGTAAGAAATCATGGCTTCGCCTCCCAATTTCAATATTTCTCCTGGTATTCCGTCAGGACCTACATATTTATTTCTCCTAATTTTTGCGATCCTTTTTCTAATAATTCCTGCATCGACTCTAAAGGTTTCTATTACGGGTGTTGTTTCATTTACTGTTATCTGATTCTTCGGCTTGAAAACCGAAATGCGTAATGCCTATTTAAACAAGCCGCCTTTTCACTGTCATTTGTAATTAACGAACCGTCAGCTCCGCAGATCGCTGGAATACTATCTTTGTTCCCTTTCTTATGTCTTACATACTTGAAGAAATTTTGCCAACAGTTCAATCGATCGTTTAGAATTGATTTCAGGTAATTTTCTTGGGTATGTAACTTTAATTCTAGTAAGTCTTTAGATAATTGTAGAAAATTATTTTTCTGTTCCTTGTTTACATTACGTTTACTATACGCTTTCCTAACCTTCCTTTTCAGTCGCCTCACTTCTTTGTTGAAATACACCGGATCCGAATGGCACCGTAGATTCTTGGTAGGCACGAATTTTGCTAAGCATTCTAAAATTATGTTCTTGAAGTTTGACCATATCTGTTCTACTGTACATCCGCTAGAAGCCCAAGTTGAATATTTGCTTTTCAAATATAATTGCATGTTTGTAACGTCTGTTCTATAAAACTGAAAAATTTTTCTTTCTTTTACGAGATCATTTCGCTTACCCTCTCTGCACATTTTTAGAAGGACTCCTTTGTGGTCGCTAATGCCAGGAATTATTTCGCAGGAAAGAAGTTTGTCCACCGGTTTAATAAGGAAAACGTCCAGTACAGCATTATCGCGTGTCGGTTTAGTCACTACCTGCGTTAAGCCGTTGTCCCAAACCAACTCGTTAACGAGGCGTTGGGCGGCACCTTCAGCCCCCACATCCCCCTCCCAGGTAGCGTGCGGTAAATTTAAGTTTAATGACGTTTTTCCCACTTTTCCTGATTACGCGGGTTCGCTCTACAAGTCTTTGTAATGGTTCATGTCCATCTTTCTGTGACCTATACGCGCCTATAATTTCCCATTGGTTTTTTGAATTTCTATCTCGAATGTGTACACCTATTATTTCAAATTTGTCATCCACCCATGCCTCTACTGCTTCCAAGTTGTCTTTTACGCATATAAAAACACCCCCGCCAATGCGATCTATTCTATCACGTCTGAATGTTAAAAACTTTTTTCTGAATATTTCAGCATTTAATATTTCCGCATTGAGCCATGATTCCGTACCTATCACGACATCTACATTATAAGATTCTACAGTGTTCCAGAAATGAACAGCTTTATTATAAATACTCCTACAATTAACCTGCAGAAAGACCAGAGACTCACCTTCTGCGCGATTACATAGTGAAAGTCCGTCTCCCGCCACCGTTCCCGCGCCGCTGTCCGCCGTTGTGTCGCCGTTCGTCGTCGCCGCCACCGTGTCGCCGTCCCCCGCCGCCGCCACCGCGTCGCCGTCCCTCGCCGCGGTCACCGCGTCGCCGTCCGTCGCCGCTGCGTCGCCGTCCCTCGCCGCGGTCACCGCGTCGCCGTCCGTCGCCGCTGCGTCACCGTCCCTCGCCGCGGTCACCGCGTCGCCGTCCGTCGCCGCTGCATCGCCGTCCCCCGCCGCCGTCACCGCGTCGCCGTCCGTCGCCGCTGCGTTGCCGTCCCTCGCCGCCGTCACCGCGTCACGGCAGGTCGCAGCTTCGTCGCCGTCACTCGCCGCACTGCAGTCCACCGCCAAAATTCCCACACAAACCATTTCATGGGATTCGATATCCCTTGCCGCCACCGCCATGCGGTCTCACGAGCTTGCCGCGGAAAGTTTCGGGCCTCCTACGCGCGAGAAGAGTCCACCCAGCTTTTTGGACCCCGAACGGTTTAGATGCAAGCCATCACGACCGAAATCGCCGTCCTGCAACCACGAATTTGGGTCCACAAAAAACACATTTCTACTTTGCGCCACCCATTCGTACGAGCGGTTGACTACATCAACCCGTCTCCACGGAATGCCGCGACGCCTGAGAATCCCACTGATATATACTTTGGCCCTTGGGAACTTCTCTTGCACTTTCATCACGAGGTCACCCATATCCCCCATGACGAAGTCCAGATTTCTTCTCGTTAGTACCGACATGTAATATGACGGTATCTGGCGTTCGGAGGTCCCTATTCTCCACATACCTTCGTAGCTGTTCAGTTCGGATTCCCGGGAGGCACACAACATCCATATGTTTGTGGTGATTGCCTACGTGCCTGACTAGAGTCTCCAATTACGAGAATGGGTTTTCTCGCAGTTGGAGCCTCTACGACTGGCTGCGCGGCGTCTCCTACTGAAACAGCTCCCGAGTTTCTCCACCAGAGCTGCGTTTAACTCCTGCAACTCTTGGATTTGAAGAAGAGCAGCTTCCAGTTTCTCTTCCAGTAGACGAACTCGATTTTCTTTGCACTTGTTGCAAAACTATTTGCCGTTATCCATGTCCCCGTTTTTACCACAACTCGCATGGTACCACAGTCCACACAACTCGCACTGTTTCCCCGATTTGAGATTGCTGTTGCACCCACTGCACACGATGCGAATTGCATCTTATTCAACTGCAGGTCCCGGATTAGGTTCGACACCTCCAATTAATAATAGCACCGCTATCGTGGTCGCACACAACGATGCTGCTCCAGCCGCTGCACCGTCCCCGCGAAACGATGCCGAGGGTGCCGGCGCTGCGCACGAGGAAAAGCGCGCGGCCCACGCCCCGATGCGCGCCCGATACTCCTGCAGGTAGCAACCCATTGTCTCACCCGGAGCTCCGCTAAAACACGTCCAACCGCTACGACGACCAGCAACATACTCTTACCACATGATAGTGTGAGATGTTTTACCCACTAAAACCACCTCCTTTCTCAATCTTCCCCGCGGAACCGCCGTTAGGCATTACATCACGGGGAATGGATTAGTGGCTTTGTCACAAGCCACTTCTCTTCGCCAAAACGTAGGAAGGATCAAAGGAGGATCAGTCGACTTCCCTTCTTTCCCTTTCTATTCTCCTGAGCTCGGCTATTATGGTCTGTGCATATGCGCTCACTGCATCCCAGTTGGTTTCTGAGGCGAGCATGCACCCAACCATTGCTTTGGGTGTCAGCGGGTCGATCCCGAGTATACTCATAACTTGCCGTCGCTGCAGATGGTATCGCGGGCACTGGAAGAACACATACTCGGAGTCTTCGACAGCAGGTTCACATTGTGGACGATCTTTTCCAAATTGAAGAAACTTCTGTCCATCTGGCTCTAGTTGAAGCTTTGAGATTTTGAAAAATATTCTTTAAAATTTGGGGGTACCTTTCATGAAGGCCCCCGGATATTTTCGAACTTTTCTCAAAAACGGCTCCAAACATTTTCTTTAAATTTCTTATAAGAATACAATTAAATACACTTGTAAAGTTGTCATGGCTCCCATTTTCATGGTTAACTAAGAATTATCGAACATTTTAGGAGATTAAATTTTTTTCGGCGTCTTCCTGCGACTACAAAATGGAAGGCAGATTTTACCTTCAAATGAAATTTGTTGCCCATCAATAGCTCTTTCATGAAGATAATGTAGATTTTTTTGAAAATTTTAGTAGTCTTCGAGCAATAGTGCGTGCAATATTTGCAATTTTCAAAAATATCAAAAACAGATCCAATTTTTTTCTTTAAATTTTTGGTAGGGTTAGTGCCAAACGAACCCTATCTGATGACATGAATATCATATCGCTCTATTCTTTTGTTTTTTCAATAATTACTAAAATTGTAATTTTTTTGACTTGTCTCTGATGTCAGTAATATTTACACTAGGTGCAATTTCTTTACTTAATTAGATTGATGAGATAATGTCAAATAAAGTTTCTCGAAAACTCGACAGGTTTCTGTCAAAATGAGATCTAAATTCCACATTCTCAGCCAGTGGGGCTTTTTTCAATAGATAGAGCTAATTGCACTGCTAAAATGACGTAAGTTCATTTTGGTGTATTATTTTCTTTTCCAAAAATTACACATATAACATTTTTGAAATCTCTCTCGCCATTAATATGCACATTTCCATCGATTTGTATACATTTTTGCATTTGTTAGTGGAAGTACTTGACATCAAATGAAGTTTTTCGAAAACTCAATAGGTTCCTGTGGAAAAGAGCTTCAAATTTCGCATTTACTGTAATGCTTAATCGCTATTTTCTTAAAAATGGCTTCCAATATTTCACTGAAAATTGCTATTTAGGACGATGTTATAGTCGCTTTTAATGTTCTTTAAATTTAATTTAGGTTCTACTATTGGAAACGGAAAAGTTGTGAACATTTTTTAAAAAGTTCTATGGGCCGCAATAGATTGAAGCAGACAAGGATGAGGGACAAGAAAGACTTCAGTACCAGTCCATGTAAACGGAATTAGAAAACTTGATTACGACAATGTCTGTGCCATTCTGTAGGACCTCTAGTTCTTTTTCTGTCTATCTTTTCTGTCTCTGTCTATCTTTCTTATCTCTGTCTATCTATCTTTTCTTTTCTGTCTTGTGTCTATCATTTCTTTTCTGTGTCTGTCTGTTTTCTTTTCTGTGTCTTGTGTCTGTTTTCTTTTCTGTGTCTTGTGTCTGTTTTCTTTTCTGTGTCTTGTGTCTATGTTTTATTTTCTGTGTCTTGTGTCTATGTTTTATTTTCTGTGTCTTGTGTCTATGTTTTCTTTTCTGTGTCTTGTGTCTATGTTTTCTTTTCTGTGTCTTGTGTCTATGTTTTCTTTTCTGTGTCTTGTGTCTATGTTTTCTTTTCTGTGTCTTGTGTCTATGTTTTCTTTTCTGTGTCTTGTGTCTATGTTTTCTTTTCTGTGTCTTGTGTCTATGTTTTCTTTTCTGTGTCTTGTGTCTATGTTTTCTTTTCTGTGTCTTGTGTCTATGTTTTCTTTTCTGTGTCTTGTGTCTATGTTTTCTTTTCTGTGTCTTGTGTCTATGTTTTCTTTTCTGTGTCTTGTGTCTATGTTTTCTTTTCTGTCTCTGTCTATCTTTCTTTTCTTTTCTGTCTCTGTCTATCTTTCTTTTCTTTTCTGTCTCTGTCTATCTTTCTTTTCTTTTCTGTCTCTGTCTATGGGCAGAATTCATAGTCAACACTTAAGGAATAAGAGAATCCTTAAGTGATAGGTGCTTTCTCAAAATGTGTGTTCACTTATAGGTGCTTGAATTTTATAGATGTTCCGTACAACCATGGAATGAGTGTTCCCTTAAGGGAATGGGAAATGTGGCAACATGGCATTGGCGGCAGCTGTTTCGAAGTAACCGAATTTACACACACACACTCTCTCTCACACTCTCACGCACTCTTGCTCGCTCTCGCTCTCTCTCGCACACTCACTCTCTCGCACACTCACACACTTACACACTCACTCTCTCGCACACTCACACACTCCTTTTTGTACAAAGAGCGCCCAATTTGATAGGGGGTGGACACTCCAATGTTGAGTTGACGTGCGTAGCAAAAATAAAAATTTTGGAAACATACCTGAAAGGATGAAGTTGCATAAAATCTTAATGCAATGAGAACTTTTAATAAAGGTGAAATCAGCAGTCCTCTTTTTGTCACTGGGACTTTCTCGATCGTCAGCCCAAATAAATCCACTCCTGTGGTTATATTAAAACGAAACCGATTCGGAACTGTTCATTATACATTTCCAGTGGATTGCTCCCATCTCTAATATATCTTTCTGTATTTCACAGGATGTGATGAGTATAAAACTCTAAATATTCAGCGAAGTTGTTATCCATAACATGCTTCACAAATGGATAATTTTAATTTACTACTAATAACACAAATTTTTAACTAAAACACCAACAAAATGAATTCAACAGTAGTTGAACGCACGTAATAATATAACCTAACCTGGTAACTACTGACAAGACGAGACAACCATAAGGGCCACTTAAGGGAGTAAGCTGCCTCGCTTATATGAATGAATGCACACTAACGACTTCACTCAAGGGCTGTGTATGAATATGCTTCGTTTGCTTAAGGGAACACTCAGTTTGTGTCAACTATGAATTTGGCCCTATTGTTTATTTCTGTCTCTGTCTATCTATCTTTTCTTAATAAACAATAAATTACACAATTATGAATACTCAATAAACAGTTAATCACAATAGTACAAATGTGAAACAAACCTGTTTTGTCAATAACAATGTTCTTTAGAATGGTCAAAGTGAGGGCATTTTAAACAAGAGCTCTTAGTGTTTGCCTCAAAAACAAGATGTGATGGACACAAAAGACATTGTACTGCCAATAGCTACCAGGAATCTATAATCGATTTTCATGTACTGAAATCATGCAATGTTATTGCACAAAATATAAGCTAATCATCATACACATTAAGATAGATACGTACAAACCATTCAGCCATTTTCTCTTAAAAATATGTTCAGGAAGGAACTTGTGTACATGTCTTGTGCACTCGCATTATAAATTAAGCATCACTCTTGCACTCTCGTGGGTGAGAGCTGTTTTACCTAAATGATTCTTTTCCATAGAATTCCTTGTAAGAATTGTACTGCTATTAAACGTACATGTTTTCTAAGCTACAGATTAATAAGTCACATTTCTTGTACATTATGATTGAAGAAGATTCTGTCATTAAAAATATTGGCATTGTGTATGTACTTGCTTTAGTATTGGCCATATGATGTCTTGGATCCCTTCTGAACTCTGAGAATGAAGTTGTCAATCTACTTCAAACTGTTACTTCCTCCATCTAAAATTTGACAAGAACTAATCCCATTAACAACAAACCATGTAGATGCAAAAATATTGTTGTTTCTTCAAAAAAAAAAAGTTTTATTTGCTGCTTTTGTGAATGAATTACTCTATTTTGGAGCTTTCCTGATCTCTCTACTATTCCTCCTCTCATTTCAAGTGCATGTCCTTTTCAGAATGCAAAAAACGGCAGTAATGCTGAAAATATTTGTATCTTTTAAGATCATATATAGGATACAGGGGTATGTATTAATATTTAACGATGTGTGTGCAGAACGCAGTGATAAAGTGGTTAGGCGGAAGAGCAGGCCTGATGGCCTGAGCCTCGCCATATCAATAAAGGCATTATTATTATTATTATTATTATTATTATTATTATTATTATTATTATTATTATTATAATTATTATTATTATTATAAAGTAGTGTACTAGATCATACAACTAAGGTAGGAATTTTTGTGGGGAGTATAATTTACTACAGAATACTGTGAAAATCAATTCTCGTTTAGGTTCTGTGGAACCAGTTAAAGAAGAACAATTTATTTATGATGAAGAGAAACAACAAATGATTAAAAAAGAATTAACCTATGTACCAGGTTTATACAAGATATTTGATGAAATTTTAGTAAATGCTGCAGATAATAAACAGAGAGATCCTTCTATGAACCAGATCAAAATCGACATTGATGTGTAAGTATTATTTTTTTATTTATTTATTGCTTATTTCATTTTAAAATTATATGTTATCCAACAAAACAAACATGACTTAAACAGAATGGCATTACCTGATTATGAGACAGCAGTAGACCTTAAACGAGAGTGATACGAGATACACTGAACATTGCTCAGTTGCCAATATTGATTAAGTGGCATTAAGTCACATATTTGTGGATCATATTTGGTTTTCTGTTAGACATGTAAACGTTGTAAAGTTTTAGCAGCCAACAGCCAAGCGCATTTTGTAAATTGACAATTGGCGGTTAAAAGATGTTGAATTGTATATAAGAAGCAGAAAAGTGGTGGATATCACTGTTGATTTAATATGTTCTTCTGATGGCATGCATTGCTAGATTACTTCCTCAAACAGTGACCTGCAGTCACTTATCGTGCGAGCGAGCCATTCCTCGACAAATTGAATCCCTCTTTGACCTTACGTGCTAGAAATTGATTGAAACTTCTTGAATGTGTTCTGAGGGTAATTGAAAGAAGCGGAAATGTTTTTGTTAGAATCTGCTCTGAATATATCATAGTATAGTCTCAAGTAAAAGCTTAACAGTTATTTCAGACCATTTACACTTCGATTTAATTGTTAAATGTCCACCATCCATTAAATTTTAAATCATTTTCAAAAATTTCAATTTTTGCGAATTTTGAAAAAATAAAATTTCATATTAAAATATTATGTACTCTTTTCTCTCAACTAGCACTTCGGATTTCACTATGCCTGTCTTAGACCAACTGAATGAAAGTTTGATGCCTTTAGGGGAAACACCAATAAAGAAGAAAAAATTATCCCAAAAGAAATACCCTGGACAGAAACATAATAAAATTAGCAGGCACTCAAAGAAAAATTTTTCATGTTAACAACAAGGAGGTTAAAGAAACATCAAATGGGTCATACTACAATGTAACGCAGAAACTAGTGCACTGTTTCAAAAATACAAATGACTGGAATGTTAATTCAAATTTTAACAATTTTTTTAAGACTGGCCATAAGATAAAATCAAGAAACTTTTTGATTCATCAATTCATAATATAAAGATTGCAAAAACTGTAGCTGCAGAGGGGGTGATACTAGCTTCACCACATCCTAAAATGGAAAAACTTTTAGACACTTTGGTGATAAAAAATGTGAATGATTACTTCACTTCGGATGATATAAGCCTTGTAATGACAGGACAGAAGCATTTTGTACAGTCACAGAGTTCAAAAGCAGAAAAGGTGTGTAAGTTATTATCTAATTTAAAAGAGATATTTTGATCATTGAAGGGTGAATGTCAAGACACTAAAATTAGCTTTCATAATTTGCCGAATTAACAACCTTTCAACAGGTTCAGGTCAAAATCTGTCCTGAATTTCTTCTCTCCCTCTCTCTCTCCCCTCTCTCTCTCTCCTCTCTCTCTCCCCTCTCTCTCTCCCCTCTCTCTCTCCCCTCTCTCTCTCCCCTCTCTCTCTCCCCTCTCTCCCCCCTCTCTCTCTCCTCTCTCTCTCCCCTCTCTCTCCCCTCTGTCTCTCTCTATCTCTCTCCCCTCTCTATCTCTCTCCCCTCTCTATCTCTCTCCCCTCTCTATCTCTCTCCCTCTCTATCTCTCTCCCCTCTCTATCTCTCTCCCTCTCTATCTCTCTCCCTCTCTATCTCTCCCCTCTCTCTCCCCTCTCTCTCTCTCCCCTCTCTCTCTCTCTCTCTCTCTCTCCCTCTCTCTCTCTCTCTCTCTCTCTCTCTCTCTCCCTCTCTCTCTCTCTCTCTCTCTCTCTCTCTCTCTCTCTCTCTCCTCTCTCTCTCTCTCTCTCTCTCCCTCTCTCTCTCTCTCCCCTCTCTCTCCCTCTCCTTTTGACAGATATAAGAAAAAGAAAAAAACAACAACAAATTTTCGCACTTTTAACTTGTCAATTTATGTTTTCATGGAAAAGATTTTAAGTGAATGCTGAAAGACTACTTTGCAAGGGAAAAATACTTTGCGATGAAGTTGGTGGCACCACCAAAAGATTGGCTAGGTGAGCAAGTCTACAGCCACTTCAGGCACCAATTTCAACTCCATAAAAAATATTTGAGTGAGCCAAAAAGTTGGTGGTATTCATTTCATGTTTTTGCCAAATGATGACCATAAGAAAGAATGTGACTTACTGAAATCTCGATATTGAAAAGTGAAACCAATATGTAGCACAAGGACATTACATGCTTTCAAACCCATATTAAAGATTGAAGCACTACATAAAAGCTGTTCGCTCTCTCAAGATCAGAAAGAAGTATTTCTGCGAGTCTTAATACAAAAATACTCTTTTGTGTATCTATTATTTTATTAAATTTGGTAAAACATATTGATGACTTCACAACTCAAGTTTGAGTTCCGGACATTCATTATTAGAGCCTGGATTTTTATGCAGCAAAACGGACTAAAATAGCCGTCTAATATGCATTCTAAATTTTAAAAATGTGCAATAATTATGCAGTATAAAATTTGCAAGGAAATAAATGTTAATTACTAAAATGTAATACAAAATACTCGTAGAAAAGTTGGAATTGAGTTACAATGGGATTGTCTCTTTGAAACATGAACAAACGAATCAGTAGAAAAACATGAACAAACTAATCAGTAGAAAAATATGGCATTATAATGGGAAGGAGGTTTAAGAAAAAAGTTCATAAATTGGTTGGACAAAGAACATTATTTAGGTACAAAATTATTAAAATGTAGGAGAAGATACATTTCTAATCGTTTTTGAAAAACTGGTTCGCCTGCCAGTTAAGATATTTTTATACATTAGGCTTGCCCACGAGCATGTACTATTGCTACTAGATATTCGAGAGATGTTTATTTGGCAGGCCCTACTGATGTCTAGCGAGTACTGCTCACTGTTCAGGGATGCCCATGCATAAGCTCTAGCTTACTGGAAAACTATTTCTGACAGATAAGTGAACCATGGTCTATCACAGGTTTATATTTCATTCACGTCTAAGTATCTGAGCACGCCGACCTATGCCCTCTTGCTCGAAATTGAATCTTATCTTTGGTCTTGCATGTGGTAGAAACAAAATACACTCTATCTACATCCGTTGGCAACTATCGAGGGTAAAAGGATATTCACTTCATTACAGTGACTGGTGAGCTGTCCCATGAATCTCAATGACTATAAATAATAAATTACTACCATTTTCCCCTTAACCCTTGGATGCATGACCTACTATTTTACCACTTTTCCATGACCCGGGTCCAAAAGACCCGGTGTGTATTTTCTGGATATTCTTGAAATAAATAGCTTTTCTGCGTATTTTAATGAACATAGATATTTATTTTGACAAATTGAATGTTTAGAATTAAAGCTTAAACCATTTTAAAATTAAAACACATACAAATATTATATTGTTTGTTACATTGTTTTTTAAATTATCCTAATTATCTGCAGTTTTCACAAATCAAAATGCTGTGTTCCTTGCAAACGTGCTTGTTGCATTTGCAGCAGGTTGTCATAACTTTTCTATCTTTAGATGATGGGCATACACAACATCTTTTTTCATTGTTAGACGTTTCTCTTTGTTATCAGAATTTGCAGGTATTGCTTCACCTAAAAACTTTTCTATGTCCATCCTTATGCTTCTTTGTAGAGATGCTTTAGTTGATCTTTCCATCATATAAGGCTTCATCATTTCCATTGACAATTCTTTAAGAAATAGGCGCCTTTTATGGGATATCTTTGGATAAAAATTTGGATGTTGCCATTGGTAAAGAATAAAGGCATTCAAAGCAGCGATATCCATTATATTACACCAAAGCGCCATCGGCCATCTTTTTGTTTGACGCTTGCAGGTGTAATTATTTACTTTCTGGTCCATGACATCAACACCACCTTTTGTTTTATTATAAAATATTACAATTTCTGGTTTCTTCTTCATTGTACTTTCTTCAATGATTTTGTTATGATGCATTGTACTCAGAAGTACGACACTTTTTCTTCTTTTTGGGACATAGCTAACTAATGTCATGTCATTTTGAAAACCAAATTTGGACGAGTAAACATCGACAGCATTGTTGGATTTAAATTCTGCTGGTATATCTCTCTTGTTCTCTCTCATCGTTCCCACCAGTGTTAACCTTCTATCTAAAAGGTAACGAGCAAGAGGCACACTTGTGAAAAAGTTGTCCATTGTGACATTTCGGGAAGAATTTGTAATTGTTTCCACCAAGCGCTTTACGGTGTTCATAGCTATGTCTTTTTGAGGAGGCTCGCCAATTTTCCTGCCTGTATAAATCATACCATCTATAGCGTACCCTGATGACGATTCACACATCCAAAATATTTTCAAACCATATTTTCCTGGCTTACTAGGCATGTATTGTTTGAATTTACATCGTCCTCTGAAAGACACTAATTGTTCATCAATCGTGGCATGCTCATTTATCACAAATACTCTGCGGCATTGTTGAATAAATACTTCCCAAACATAACTAATGTGAGCGAGGTTATCTGTTTGTAATCTGTCTTGCCTTGTCCGTCTGTCATCAAAACGCAGGTATCGTCTAATGTCTTCAAACCTATTTACGGACATTGTTGCTCGATAAACTGGATTGGCATAATTACCCAAAAATATTTCTCTTATTGGAACGTCCCAATTTTTATCTGCACCAGCATGAAGTATACCAAGAAACGCATTCATTTCTGCAATACTAATACATTGCCACTTTTTTCGTTTTTCCAAAGATACTCGTTTTGCTTCCAAATTTGTGCATCTTTGTATTTCCTCTACAATTACTTGTGGAATAAAGTAATCCCAAGCATCTTTCAAATTTGCCGTTGTAACGCCTCTCGAAGGACCTGGCTGAAATTTGATGACGTTATGCACACGAGCACGACCTTGAGACGGTGTTGCTTTACTCCAAACTGAACCATTCGGAGAAACAAATACATCATCAGTGGAACTTTGTTGACTCTGAAATAAAGATGTTTCTCCTTCATCTTCACAGCTCGAATCTTCTTCATATGAATTACTTTCTGATGTATTTTTCTCTGCTTCCAATGGCATGTAGGACTCGTCAGAGTCCGAAAACATGCTCTCTCCTGAACTCAAGTATTCATCTTCAGCTATCCACTCCGAAATTACTGTTTCAAAGTTTGTAGAAGTAGGTGGTACTGCATCAGACTCTCTATTTCTCCGAGGTGTTGACATATCTTCAAGAAATAAGCTACAATTAGTTTTGTCATTTTGTATTATACAGACAATAAAATAACCCTAACCTAAAAATTCAAAATGTGAAACTCAGAACTGTATTACGATCAATGAATAAATTTAAATTGCAAGTAATAGTTCAGCACTTACCGTAAAATATCAACAGTGCTCACAACAACAAAACAACAGGAAACACTTATTCTGAGAATGAACGTTGCGTGAACACGTTGCACGAAACAGAAAATCCAGCCTCGCTCCACATCTAACTACGAACAACAAATAAAGTATGTGCTGCACCCTAGTGCCGAAACTAATGAATCATCTCTAATAATTAAAATGGCCAGTAGATGGCCTATAGGTACCCATGAAGCATTTTTATGGCCCGTGTCATGCTGCGAAATGCGAAAATATGTCACCGGGTCTAAAGTGCCCGGGTCATGTAAAAGAGGTATACAAACAAAAAAATTAAAAAATAAAATTAACAAAAAGCCCATTTGCTTCAAACAAAGTATAATATGGAACGCAAAGCTTTAATTGAGGTATTAAAGGAAGGTGGGATTCTAAAATTCAATTCCGATAAAGATATTCACATACAAATATGCCGTCGGGTCCAAAAGACCCGGGTCATGCATCCAAGGGTTAAATATGCAGAAACCCTAAAAAATAAAGTTTATCAGGAATGCTCTAAATAAGCGGATTCGTACTATTCTGGGAAGTATAAGTAGGGTTTTACTGTATACATGCAGTACACTCATATTTAAACACATTGGCACAGATTACAGCAATTACAAACAGACTACAACTATTGAGGTTTTGAGTTCCCACAGCAGCAAGAAGAAATGATACATTTCCTCTACTTTTATATTCTGTTTATATGCTTAACAATCTGCTTAATTGAATCTGTAAATTAGCAAATGATAACCATCTCAATATATGGGAACTGATTACATCAAAATTTGTCAGTGAAGCAAAGAGGAAAATAGCTAGTCTTCAGTTAAATCTGTATGCTTATTCTAATTTTTGTTTGAAAGTTTATCTTAGTATTGTATTCTATTCAGATGATAACATTTTAATTTTGTACAACCTATATTGTTAAGATTCTAGGTAGTGAATGAAAACTCTAGTATTATTTTAACAAAAACGTTTATTTTGTTTCTTAAAACACACTGTAAACACTTGATTATTCTTTATACGTCACCCCTCTCTTGATTATTTATTTACACTGTTCACTTCTCTTGCACTGTCACACAGCCCACTGCACTGGCCACAGTTCGATGCACTGGTAACAGTCCACTGCACTAACCACAGTTCGATGCACTGACCACGGTTCACACGTCACTGAGCACAATCACTTTACTGCTATCCACTGCGATGCACAACACTTCAGAACTCAGCTTCAGACTCAAGACTGACTCGCGTTTTCTTTCTTTCTTTCTTTCTTTCTTTCTTTCTTTCTTTCTTTCTTTCTTTCTTTTTCTTTCTCTTTTTCTCTCCTCCTTGTTCTTTTTTCGGCCTAGCCGAAGGTCAGTGTTTTGGTTTCGATACATGTGTATCGGGTTTTGCAGTGCACACGCGTTTCCGTTTTACTGCTAAGTGTGAGTGAGTGGTGTAGGTACGCGACGGACCTTAGTCAAATGCCAGTTTTAGCGATTTTGTTAAGTCACTTCAGTGACTGTCAAATTTTGAGTTTGCTCGCTCTAAGCCCTCAGTATATCCGAGGGTAGAGCTTGTCGTCTTTTTCCTATGGTGAGGACATGTTTGTGGAATTGTTTGAGTGTAGCCGGTGCTTCGTTTGATTGAAAGGCTTGATAGGCTTCATTAAATGATAGCCGTCTCAAGCATTGACTGAAGGATTCGATATCGAGTTCCTTCTTCATTACTTTGTCTTTTCCGAAACGGAGGGCGTGCTATGAGCCGCAGAACTCTGTTCTGAATTCGCTCAAGTGTGTCCTTGTACTTCTTTCCTGTGGTCCACCACGTCGCCGCGACGTAAGTGGCCACAGGCCGGCAACACGTTTTATAGAGTGCCAGCCGAAGGTCCAAGGGAAGTGTAGGATCCTTTAAGAGAGGTTTTAGTAGGCGCACCCTTAGTTGGAGCTTTGATCGGATACGCCTGACGTGTAAAGCGTAGTCTCCGATCGAAAGTGACGCCTAGGTATGTTGCCTTAGGTGCCCATTTAAGTGTTTGGGTTCCTATGGTGATTTGCTTAGATGGTGCAAACCGTTTTGCGTTCTTGTGTATACGGCGAGAGTAGCAGATTGTCTGAGATTTTTCCGCTGAGAAGGTCAAGTGGTTTTCTTCTGCCCACTTCAGCGTTAGGTTCATCTGTTTTTGTAGTGTTTTTAGATTGTGGTCTCGGTTTATTCCTCTTGCTAGGATTGCTATGTCATCGGCATAGAGGAATAACAGTATTCGTGGTATATGTGGTATGTCATTTACATATAGCGAGAACAGTAGCGGAGAGAGTACGGAGCCTTGGGTGACCCCGGCGAAGATTCCGCGTTTTGAGGATCTCGCTTTCCCTACTTTTACCACGAAAGTGCGGTTTGCGAGGAAAGATGTAATCATATCGGTTTCATCTTGTGGGAGGCAGCGCTTAAGTTTTTAGTTTGTTGTGGGGTACTTTATCAAAGGCTTGTACCATGTCTAGGTAGACGACAGGTACATCCTTTGTGAGTATGAGATCAGCGGAGATCTGCTGAGCCATGCATAGAGCCTGTAGTGAGGCGGAGTGGCCTGGTCGGAAGGCGAATTGTTCATCTCGAATGAGGTTTTCCGTGATGGCAAGTGGTTGGATTCGCGCGAGGATTAGCCTTTCAAAAACTTTTCCCATGATAGGGAGAAGGCTGATTGGCCTGTGGCTCGCCGTGAGGGTCAGGTCTTTTCCAGGTTTCGGAAGCATGGAAATACTAGCATGTTTCCAGCTTTCTGGGAAATACCTTAGGGTGATGCAACTGTTGTAAAGTTGCGCGAGTTTTGACCTGATGACCGGTAGTGCCTCCTTGAGGATTGGAGGTCCTATATGGTCAGGGCCAGGTGCCTTTCGGCTGCGCATACCTGTCACTGTCTTTGTGATCTCCTCGACAGAGCATGGTGTGAGGGCGGTGTTGCGTTCCTCTGTGCTTTCCTCGCCTTCTAACTGTGGAGTGTTGTTTGTGAACCTTTCTTCAAGCATGTCAGCAAAGAATTCTGCTTTAGCTTGGTCTGAGAAAAGGTATGTTGGTTTGCCTTCCGCATTGTCGGGTCCGCGAATGGCGTTATTTGTGTTCGGTACTGATCTGAGAGCCTTTTGGAGTTTGAAAAGGCAGTTTCGAGAGTGATGGGTGCTTATGTCTCTCATGCGCTTTTCCCACTCTGCAGCGTGGTGGTTTGTGAGAGCCGGTTTTCGCACTCGCCCAGTTTTGCTTTGAATGCAGGGCATCTGAACTGTTGCCAGAGCCGTCTGGCTTTGCGTTTTTCGCGCAAGAGATCTTCTACGTCGGGCGGGAGGGTGTTCGCACCTTCCTCCGGCGGCTGCCAAAACACCGGCGTCGCCTTTCGGTGGGCCGACTAGTAGTTTGGTGAGTGTATTTATTTGTTCGTCTATAGACACTTTTGAGTCTAAGACAGTCTGTGTGTTTATGTGAGATGTGAGGAGTGAGCGGAACTCGTTCCAATCTGTGGGTTGCGGGATCCATTGCCTGGGACCGCTGAAGGAGCGAATACTGCCTACAGCAAAGGTAATGGGGATGTGGTCTGATAAGGAGAAAGGGATGGGTTTTGGAGTGGTTACACGGATGTTTCCGGACGTGAGTGCCACATCAAGGATCTCCGGTCTTTCATTTGGGTTGGTAGGGAAGCGAGTAGGACTAAAAGGCGGAACGAGGTTCACTGTGTTGTGAGATAACAGGAAGCTTACGAGTAGGTTACCGTTCCTGTTTGTGGTGTTGCAACCCCATTCCTCACACTTGGCGTTTAGGTCGCCAGCCAGAACCGTGCGAGGGGCTAGAGAGAGCACTGTATCGAAATCATCTATTAGAGGACGATTTGGTGCGAGGTACGCGGATACTAGGGCGACTTCCCCTTCCGTCGTGTTTACCACGATTGCTATAGCTTCGAGGTGCGCGAGACGGGGGAGGGCTGCTACTCGGTGGGGTATTGAACGGCGTATGGCAATAGCGACGCCGCCCCCGCGGTGCTGTCCGTCACGGTCTGTGCGATAGATTTCCATATCGCGCAGCTCCATTTCGTCAGAGCCCCTAAGTTTTGTTTCCTGCAGCAGGAGAACATCTATGCGATGTTTGCTGCAGAAGAGCTCTATTATGCGTCTCTCGCTGGTATCGATGTGCCCTGAGTGACCGTTGATGTTCCAGGCGGCCACAGCCAGGGGGCGGGTGTTGGTGTTTCTCTGCGTTTTGATTTCAGCCATTTCGGTTGAAAACTTGTTGGCAGAGGGTCTGGAGGAGTGTGGTAAGTTGTGCTACCTGCTGTCTCAGTTCCGCTACCTCCTTTCGGAGATCCGCTTCCGAGGAGACGGCAGGCGCACGTTGCACGGGGGAGGGGTATCCGCGTTGAGAGTGCGGTTTGCCCTTCCTTGAATTCCCTTTCGGGTTTCCGAGAGGGCTGCCGCTCGTTCCGCGCGTGCTGCCTGTGCGGGGTGTTTTGACTTAGCTACCTCCGAGAAGGTGACATTTCTGTCGACCTTGCGAGCCGGTGGCTTGGGCTTTGAGTTTCCCTTAAGTTTCGCTGCATTTTTTTCTCGCCTTGCAGCAGGCGTAGTTTGCAGAGTGGTTGCCTTGGCAGTTGCAGCAGACCGCTGGCGAACTACGGTTTCCGTAGGATGCTGTCAGGTGGCCTTCGCCGCACCGGGGACTCACCTGGCAGTACGTCCGCGTGTGGGATCACCGACAGCAACGCTTGCAAAACGGACCGCTATCGGTCTGTCTCGCAATTTCCACGTGCGCGGTGCAGTGGCAGATGATTTTCTGGGCAAAGACCCACTTGCCGTCGTCACCCGGTAAGAGGTTGACGAAATAGGCGCCGATCGGAATGAGATTCCCGTTCCGGCGCCTCTTTAGCTGCTGGACGACGGGCCGGGGTTCCCCAGGCCGCGCCAGGTCTTCCGCCACCTCCTCTGCCGTCACTTGGGGAGGCGGGCCTCTCACGTATAGTTTGAGTCCCCGCTCTTCCTTTCGTGCGTGGGTGAAGTGGCCCAGCTTCTGAGACTTTAGATTTGCGGAGATCTTAATGTGGTCATCCGCGTTGCGCGCTTGCAGGGAGAAAAACTCCCCACAGTGCTTTCCCGTGATCGGGAGTGACAACCGCGCGTTACCACCTTAAAGCATTCGGCGAATCCGCCGTCGGAGGGCACCGCTTCGGTCGCCACCATGACAGGTGGGACGCGCTTGGATGCCTTCCTGGGTTGGGTGGTGGAGGTGGAGGGGCCCTGCGCGCTGTAGCGTGGAGGCGAGGGCGGCAGGGGAAACACGGCCGGTTGCGGCGGCTGCGCCTCTACGGGGGTATCCGTGTCGCTATTGCTGACGACCGGGATCTCCGCCGCGTCGGGCTCGCCGCTCGACCCAGCCGCGCCCTCCACCTGCATTTCGCACTCGCTGACCGCCGGCAGCGCGAGAAAACTAGTAGGCTGTAGTTTGGAGTCTTGCCATCCGCAGAGTTCGGCTCATCGCCCGAGAGACGGCGCTTTTTGCCTTTTCCGACAGATGGCGTGGGTGTAGGGAGAGGATCCGCTTTTGCGGTAAGGGCGTAGAATTCCCTTATTCCGTTTTTGTCCGCCGCCCGCGAGAAAACCTGCCGTTCGGCAGGGGTTAGGCGGGAGGCAAACAGCGAGCAGAGGTCGAGTGGGAGGTCCGCTAAGCAGTGATCTGAATCGGCATGCATTAGTACCTTCAGTGCATTAGCGATTTGGGTTGGTCTCGACACGGTCGATTTCCCCTTCTTTTTCCCTCGTCCGGGGTTTGTTTCGCGCGGGAGGTCGACCTGCGGTGCCATACCATTGCGGGGTTCCCGCAACGAAGTGACGGCAGGGATTTCTCCCTGCGCGGTGTCAGGTGCGGCGGCGGGCGCTGGGGTAGCGGCAGAGGCGGCACGCGACGCGGCGAGGTACTCAGGGGCGACCGAAACCTGAATGCCGCCGGTCGAGAAGACCAGGGCGCCTCGGTCGGAGAGCGTTCTACACCGATCGCGCTTGCCTTGTCCGCGCAGCCGTTGTCCATACTTAAGGTATAGACCAGACAACGGCTAAAGACGTTTTAGTTTATGAGTTTGCGTAGTTCTTTCTAAAGAAAGAACTGAATAAAAAACAAAAAGGTGAAAGTGAGAAGTGTACTTTAGTTCTTACTTGTCCGAAGAACTGTACAAGTACAGGTAAAGAGTAGTAGAAAGAAAGACTTACATTTGCGTCCGGTGAATTTACCTCGGGTCAGCACACAAGCGTCCGGCGTCTCCGCGGGAACTAGCCGCACCGGCGTGAAGTTCGGCCGGTCCTTTCACCTGCTTCGCCTGCCCGGAGCTCCTCTGCTGCCGCCCGCGTGCGTCCACTCCCGCGGTGGAGGGGAAAAAAAAGAAAGAAAGAAAGGAAAAAAACCACCTACTGTAGTACATGTGGAGAAAATTTGTCAGTTAATAAATACAGTTAAATAATGTGGTTGCAAAACTATTTTATATTGTTGCAGTTTGCAGTATTGTGGCACATTGAAATCATGTAGAGACCTTTCTTTTGTAAATCTGATTGGTGATTTACGAAATCAGTAAAAATAAAATGGTATATACGATCTCATTGATATTTTGAGATTATCAATAATCTATGGGCTGCAATAGTTTTGGAATATCTTTCATAATCAGAGATAGCTAGAATAATGGCATGAGTTATTAGAGAATTAGTGCACTCACTAATTTATTTGTATTAAAAAATTAGGATTTAGTTTGTAAAACAAATTCTTAAAACAGTTCAAATGATGCCAATCAAGGTCGTTTTAGGTGTTTATGTGAATAACGTGATCATGCTCTATATTTTGATAGAGATAAAAGTTACTCATTACCAACGAGATAGAAATCTATAGAGTGGCGATGTGCCCGCCATCTTTGAAGCTTTTTGAAAGTACAGCCGCCATGTTTTCTGAGGGCAATGTCAGAACGTGCGCGTAAATGTCAATTCAATCGGAGTGCATTTAGATGAATGTAATAGTTAAAACATGTTAAATTTACCCAGAGTAATACAATAAAAAATGAAGTATAATACGGTTCCGAATAACAATTTTTAAAACTTTAAATTAAATTGATATCTCTATGGAAATGTGCTTGTCATAATTTGAGTCCAAACCACTGTCGGTAACGTCGATATAAAAATATATATTTAATAAACTTGTTAGAACTACTTTCATACATTTAAGCAGTGCCTACAGAATATTGATAAAATATGAACTAACCTCAAATTAATTGAAATTCACCAGCAATCATTATTTAAAATGTGCATTAATGAAGCAAAAA
The DNA here is from genome assembly GCA_011170035.1 of Teleogryllus occipitalis. Taxonomy (NCBI): domain Eukaryota; kingdom Metazoa; phylum Arthropoda; class Insecta; order Orthoptera; family Gryllidae; genus Teleogryllus; species Teleogryllus occipitalis. The sequence goes on along the minus strand of BLKR01000826.1, from coordinate 181,388 downwards.
TTAATATAAATTATTCACTTTACTTGAATATTCTTTGTTCAATTTCAGTAGGAATTGATCTAACTTCCTAATTCATCATTTACATTTGGGGGGAAAAAAAACACACCGTAAGCTTGACATCTGGTTTATTTAATAGTGGAGGGAAGCATTTACATTTACTGTGCAGAAACAAAACAAAGGACCATCTCAGCGTTTGCTCTATGGATCAAGGGAAACTGCATGCAAAACCTGATCGAGATGGGGGTTCTACACCCAGATTAAAATAACAAAGTGGCATTTAAAACTTTTAAACATTATTACATTATTAAAAACATACAAACAGGAAATTAAAAATTTACAAAAAATATATTACATTCTAATTCACTGGCCTCTGAAGTGTATTAATTTTGTGAATACTTGTCTGATGGGTTTTCCTCTTTGCTGTTCTGTTATGTTTCTACAACTGTAATGAAGCCGGATTGTGAAGTACTGATGTAGTAGTTTTATCAACTGATAGTAATGTGGTTCTTCATCTACATCCACAGAATTGAAAAGATGGTCATTTTCAACAAATAGTTGTCCTGTCATCGTCTCGAAAACTTCCAATTTAAGGGACTGCATAATATTCTTGCGTTGAAGTAGGTGTTGATGGCCATGATAAACTTTCTCAGCAACCTTGCACAGTTTTATTACATCAGGAGATGCATTTATCAATGAATTATTTACACTTCTTAAGGCTACGAGATGAGATTTCTCTCTTTCATCACTAGCAAAAAGGATCTGTAAACATTCACAACACTGAATCTTTTTTTATGCTTGCCGAACAACACATCCAGCCATGTACTCCATAACATGTTCAACATACAGGCTCAAATCAGAATATGTGTGAACAGTTACATCATTAAAAGTGTCTGGTACATCAGTGTTCTCACTTAAGCATGTAGACACATTTGCAGCAGGTAAAAGAACACTTATGTCATTTGATTGACAATTTGACTGCTGTGACAGGTCAACACGGGCCACAAGACACTTTCGGTATGCACTTTTAAACTGTCGAGCATTTGGATTGTTGTTGTGACCACCTCTACTTCTCACACTTGAAAAAAAGTTCTAGGTGGTCCTGGCTCAATTTATTACAATATTATTATGTTTATTACAATTTTTTATCACATTAATTATTGTGTTTTCCAATAATAAGTAAAAGCCAATCTGGCAAATGTAGTGAAAGGTGAGAGTTGTAACATGGAGAAAAGTTATGCTTGTGTTTAAACCAAATAATGAAGTTAATAAAGATTATATTAAAGAAAAAGTTGAATTTATCATTGATGTTTTTGAAATTGAAACCTAATATCTGTACTTCAGAGCCCAAGGCTAAATCCCAATGTCCATTCAATGTCAGTTCTGGGAAAGAGAAACTATTCTGCACCCTCATTTGCAAAATTGGATTTTGGCCTTTTACAAGCTTAAGTGGATGTTGCAAAAGTTGGGGGTTACTGCTTCAAATAGATTTCTTCATTGCAATTATTTTGATATCAAAACCTTATAATGGAGATAAGACTCCTGACCTCTAAGGTACAGTTATTAGTTCTTGTGAAGAAAACTAGATGGTTTTATAGGAGAATGGAGTCAAATAATCAGCAGTCGTCCAGTTGATTAATGATACATTTACAGTTTTTTGCAAGATAACTAGTGAAAATAAAATTACTGTGGTAGAGTAATAAATTTCATATCAAATATTATTTGTTGGTCTTTATTTCTGTTTCCTTTTGTGGATAGGGAGAAAAATCTCATAACTATTTTTAACAATGGCCAAGGAATACCTGTTGTTAAACATAAAGAGGAAAAAATGTATGTTCCAACTATGATATTTGGACACTTGTTAACATCCTCAAACTACAATGATGAAGAGCAGAAAGTTACTGGAGGAAGAAATGGTTATGGTGCTAAACTGTGCAATATTTTTAGCACAAAATTCACTGTAGAAACGGCAAGTTCAGAGTATGCTAGAGCATTCAAACAGGTATTAAATGGCATATAAAACATTGCAGCTACATTTGTTTAGCAAAATGAAGCGATGGAAAATTGTAATGACTTCGTAAATTTTAATGTTCTGTTTTAGACATGGGAAAACAATATGTCAATAGCAAAACCGGAAAAGATCATGGACTATGTGGGTAAAGATTACACAAAAATTTCTTTTAGTCCGGATCTTTCAAAGTTTAAAATGGAGAAGTTAGATCAAGATATTGTTGATTTAATGACTCGTAGAGCATTTGATGTTGCAGCTTCTACTGCTGTTAATGTATTTCTCAACAATAAAAGACTTTCTGTAAGTTTCCTATTACAGTAATTGTTTTTAATGTATGTTGTGTATTCTTAAATGCAAAATTGTTTTGTTCTCTTTTTTTGCTTCCTCAGGTACATAGTTTTAAAGAATATGTTAATTTATTTATACCTAAAGACGCGGACAATCCTCCAAAAGTTGTGTATGAGAAAGTGAATGACCGATGGGAAGTAGCTGTTACTACCTCAGAAGGTTTTCAACAGATGTCCTTTGTCAATAGCATTGCTACTACTAAGGTAATAACTTATTCTTAGCTTGTCTTAATGATTGTACATTTTTGTAGTAGACCACAGTTGCTGATATAACAATCTCATTTGATTTCAAAAAAATTATTATAAGTATATTGTCTTCTGTGATATAATTTACTAAATAACAATAATTTAGGACCATAAATTGATGTTTAGCTTGCTTTTAGCATGTTCTTTTCCTTTAACACTTATTTCACCATTTTCATTGTTAATGCATGTTGATATTTTCATATGTATGAATGATAGTGACATATTCTGTGTATAGCCTACGTTATGTGTTTAGCCTCAGTTATGCCTGAAGGGTATCTGAACACTAGGTTCAGGGAGCATCCTTACCGAAAACCAATTCCCAGGGGGGCAATATAGTAATGATCTGTGACTAGTAATTTTGTCAGGTATTGATAGAAGGCAGCCTGGAAGAGGGTTAGGCAAAACTGGAAGGTAATCTTTAATATTCTGAGTTAGTGAAAATGTTTGCTATGAAGATGTCACATAATTGTTAAGTAGTGAATAGGAACTGGATTTTCATGCAAAGAAATTCTACAAGATATGTAGTTGTAAAATTTTCGAAAATATGCTTTAAAAATAAAGTATACTAACCCATCATAACATGTTTCTCATAATTTCTCTGCACAATACACAGCAGCAGCAGCAGCAGCAGCACTTACTATATTGTTCAGTGAAATATTAGAGTAGTTCTTGGAGTCAGTTTACGCAATGGAATGTCTGCTGATAAATTTAACAATTAGCATTGGAACCAAGCTTGAGCCCAATTCCAAGGATCTTTTAGCAGCACTTTCATTCCATGAAGAAAGTTTTTTTTTTTGTTTTTTTGTCCAATCTCGATTGCTCACTTTTGTAGGGGAAGCCTTCTTTGAATCTTAGAGGATGTCATGTCGTAGGTGCACATGTATCGTAGGTATCAGCATTGCCAATTTTCAAGATGGACTTGTTGACATGTATTATTTGGAAGGCTTCTCATTTCTCTGTTGCATTTCATGCATAATTCCGATACAGGAAATCAATATTAGCTATTATGAACCTCATACACAGAAACTTGCAATAAGAAATTAAGAATTTAATTTATTAAAATGCTAGGTAAATGAGTAATGATAAACATTTTTCCAGGAAAATATACAGCATAATTAGTAATTTGTAGAAATATTATGCTTATTAAAAAAACAGGCAAAATATCCGAGGTGTGCATCGTTAAATAATGTTTAAATAGTATTTATAAATGGGGGTTTCATGAAAGTATAATGTGAGCAAACTTTCTCACTGCAGGGGGAAGAACATGCATTTGTATTGAGATCGGGTCTCTTATAAATGAAATATTACTCAATGCTTCAATGAGTGAAATGAAGGAAAATTATGTTCATTTGTGTATGCACACATTTGTGCATGTGCATGTGTGTGGGAGTGAGGGTGTGTGCACAAAAATATAACATTATCAGAAACAACATTACAAATATTAGGTCGTATTCCTGCTCCACCATTATTGCTCAACAATGGTTAGACGCCTTCCCTCAGAGATTTGTGCTGGAAGACAGACGTGCATAGTTGAGGCAAAGAAGGCTTCGGCAGTGATGATTATTTTGTCTTGCAATGACAAATATATCCCACATGATTACAAAAACATGATTTTAATTATTAACATTTTTATTGAGATAAGTTTACGCAGACTATGTTGAATTGTAAAATGTTCTGGTTAGATGCAGTGTTCTCTAAAAGATACAAATTATTAATTAATAAAGATAAATAACATTCTTTTGTCTCTTCATTCAATGTTTGTTAGGTTTGGTGTGGTGAAATAACTTGCTGTTTTTTTTTTTTTGTTTTTTGTTTTTTTTTTGTTTTTTTTTTCTTTCCTCAATAGGGAGGTCGACATGTTGACCACGTGACGGACCAAATTGTGAAAAATATTCTTGATAAAGCAAACAAAAAGCACAAAGGAACTGGAATAAAACAATTTCAAGTGAAAAACCATTTGTGGGTGTTCATTAATTGCTTGATTACCAACCCTACCTTTGATTCTCAGACCAAAGAGAACATGACAACCATGATCAAAAACTTTGGTTCCAAGTGCCAGCTAAGTGAAACCTTCTTCAAGACGGTAAGTACCCAAGAAGAGTGTTTCTATTTTACAAAAAGATTCTGACAAATTTATGTGACATACTATACTTTTTAAGATTTTACAATGGTGAAATGTTGTGAATTGTAATGAGGATTCAGTCCTCTAAAAGTAAACAATTTGCCCTCACCACATATATACATGCACACGAGAGATTGGGAGGGCTAATACTGGTATTCTTTTACTTTACTACTTTGGAACTTTCTCTCCGTATGTTGGTGCTCATTTAGTACAGTTACAAGCAATTTTAAGCATCAAGTATCAGTGGATTCTTGGAACTTTCTAAGAAGATAAATTTTCAAAAATATCAGAAGTGCTTAAAAATGCTGTTAAAATTGCTTTTATAAAAGTGCTAATTCCTTCAGCAGCATCCTGTATTGAACTCGTATAGGGAAATTCACACTTGCATATGGAACATTGCCACCTCCATAGGCACAGGACTAATGGCTTTAGCAGTTGACATGCCCGGAATCGCTGATCAATCTGGTATGACACCCTCCAGAAAGGGAAGCTTGGATTAGCTTCAAAGAAATTATAAAGAGACAAGATCCATATCGCAGCAAAGATCCAGCATCATATAAATAATATGCTGAAAAAAATATGAACCCTTTGAATGTAACACGAATCTGAAAGCTTTTCCTTCATCCACATTTAGACAACTTTCCAGGAAACTGGGGAGCAGTGAGTGAAAAAAAGGCAGAGATATTTCAACATTATAGGGACACTGAAAGGTCACGGTCTTTTGATACAAATGATGTGTAAATTTAATGCAAAAATTTGGAGTGGATTTTGAGAGAGAAAAGGTTTAAAAAATTGCAAATTTTTTAACAAAATTATGTGAAAACTTCATATTTTTGAAAAATAGTACATGACCTTATTTCAATATGTCTTTAAATTACAGATTTTATTAAGTAAAAATCTCCCATCAATATTGTAGTTGTAGGAGGGCGCTGAAATTTTTTTTAAACATTTGCAATTTTTTTTATCACTTACATTATGATTGTAATGTTTTATTGATGTTTCAAAATAGAATTTTAAGACAATGGAATAAATGATAACATTTCATTTAAAAAAGTTGTTACTGCCTCAAGAAAAGTTACTGTCTTAAAATTAGGTAAAAACCAATAAAAATTTGCAATTTTCAAAATGTTGAAGTTTCATGTAAAATACCTTCAAAAATCAAAATCTGTTTCAAACTCAGAGGGCCTTAATCCATTAAGTCCCAACATTGCGTAAACGTACCATTGTGAAAATTTGTTTTAGAAAATTGACTAGATATAAATTTTTTCTGTGCCACTATCGCAGTTAGAAGATATTTAATCAGTTTTTGCCTTTTTTTATTTATATCAGAGTGTAAATTTGACTTTGTTGAATTTTGAAACTTGGAGATAATGTAATGCATGGAGTTACCTTTATTCAATTTTTAATTTAATTATTACACAATACTTTCACTGAAAGTTCTTACATAGCTTATTATTGATAATTTAAAGTAAAGTTGTGTTTATGCAACGCAAAACAAAATGTTGCGTATACACAAAGGATGAGATTTAGTGTCAGGGTATAAGCTGCAGCATTATGTGATGATGATAAAATCCCTTTTGAGATTATCATTATTTACTATTTATATTTACTTTATTACATTGTACTTCACAATTTCTTTTGGTATTTGTTTGATGTATGAATGTTAAAGGGTACATCCTGTTAATAAATATTATTGTTATTATTATTATTATTATTATTATTGTTATTGTTATTGTTATTACAAAAAATGGAAAACAGCCCTGACGAATCTAAGCAATATTCAAAGAAAAAATCCGTACACACATCCTTTCTTTGTGTCCTGTGATGTTAATTTTTTTAAATTTTTTTTAAATTTAATTTTTCAATAAAATACAATACAGGCCAACACCCTGTTATAATTGGGACATTAATAGATTAGCATCGTCAATCGAAATTATTCAAAATCAGTTTTCTCGTGTTACATTTAAATTTGTAAATCATGCAATGTTGATCAATCGCATCATTGTAAGCTCTTAGACAGATCTTCCATCATGGAGCATAATAAAAAGTTTGTTCTTGCAAATAAAACACTAAATAATACAGTTCCAGTAGAATGCAGTTCATACTTGAATTTCACCCATGGAAGTTTAGTATACAATGTTGGAGAATCTATCAACTTATTTACCAACAACAAAATGATCATAATATTCCCTATAATAGTGCAGAGAGCTTATATTACTGTGCGGGTCCCAGTTTTCCGACCGTCGGAGAGGGGTCTTAGTTTCTGCGCGGGCCGAGGGGCAAGGTAGGAGGGGATGGCTTCCAATGTACCGCACACAGTCACGTGACATAATCGCAACCGTTCCAAGAACATCGGAGCGACTAGATCGCTTGTGGTAGGCCTGAGTGTTAATGTGTGAAAATTATTAGTTTCTCATCATGGCAAAGAGAGTTTCTAATACCACTATACCCAGCGAGTGCCACGAAATCATTGCCCGCATCATTGTAAAGTGTGATAAAGAGAAAGAAGATAAATGTTTACTTTTACCGTTAATGAAAGCAAGTGAAAAAGCCGTCGAATACGCAGGAGTTGGACTCACTACCATCAAAGCCATTCGGAAAGAAAATAAAAAGAGGAATGAGACTAGCCCAAATCGAAAGTTGAAGTCTCCTGGTAAGAAGAGAAGAGTGCCACGTGACAATTCTGTCCATGTAGATAGTTTTGACCAGTGTGTTATTAGAAATACTATACTGGATTTCTATGTGAGAGAAAAGGTTGTGCCGACGGTGCAAAAGCTTCTGCCTATTATTAAGGACAAAATTAATTTTCCGTGGGGCCCAAAATCTTTATTGCGGGTTATGAAATCAATGGGTTTCAAATGGAAAAAATTGCCAATCAAAGAGACGGGTGCTGATAGAGAGACTGGACATAGTGGATTGGAGATCCAGATACATTGTTCAGTTGAAACAATTTCGAGAAGAGAACTGAGATATCATCTATGTGGATGAGACATGGGTTGATAACACACTTAAGTTTCAAAAGTGCTGGCAGAGTGATGATGTTTTGGGTGTCCAAGTGATGGGAAATGCAACAAGTAGACTAATAATTGTTCATGCAGTGGGGGGAAAGGGATTTCTTTGCGACACCTGTCTAATTTTTTGAGCTGGTAGTACTGTGGGAGACTACCACGGCCAAATGAATGGCATTAATTTTGAAAAATGGGTGTGTGATACATTATTGCCACATCTGCCAGAGCGTGCTGTTGTTGTCCTTGACAATGCTCCATATCACAGTATGGAAGTTAACAAGACACCGTCTGCATACTCAAGAAAAGCCGACGTGATTGCATGGCTTCAAAGAATGGGAGTGCTTTGTGAAGAAAGTATGCGTAAGACAGATTTGTACCAATTAATTGCACCTTTCAAACCATGGGCAAAGCAGTAAAAGATTGATGAGTTGTTAGCAATACACGGACATTCAGTTGTGAGACTTCCTCCCTACATGTGTGAGATGAACCCAATTGAACTTGCTTGGGGGAAAGTAAAGAGAATATTTAGGGAGAGAAATGTAACGGGTGATAGGTCAGTTACTAAATTGCAAGAAAACACTGAAACTGCAATTCAAGAAGTCACCGTGCAGGACTGGGAAGGATTTTGCTGCCATGTGGAAAGAATAGAAAATGATTATTGGGAAGAAGATGGTATTGTGCCGAACATGATTGACGAACTAATTGTTAATTTGGATTCCGACAGTGATTCGTCAGAGAGTGAAGCCTGCGGGTCATCATCAGATTCTGAATAAGGTAAGCTCGATGCTGAAATAATCATGTAAGAAAAGCGTCTCTGATCGTGAAGTAAAAAAAAAAAAATGTTTTTCGCGTGGCTAGTAGTACGTCGATGGGCAGGATGTCCTCCCCACCGCCGCTCCGTATCTGGGAACACGCGTACGTTAATTCTGCACCGCGGTCGGAGAATTCGGTCCCGGACAGTAAGATTAGCTGCAATATGGTGGTAATCATGAGTTAACCTAGGTGATGGTATAACAAGTTGATGAGCAACAAAAGTAAAATATTTATGCTGAACAGTTTCAAGTCTAGAGATGATTTGGTAAAGAGGAGACGAAATCTGTGAAGCTTACAGCAAAATAGGTTTCACCAAGACAAGGTATAAGATTTTAAGTGTTTTCACATTGGTGAAGTCTGACAAGGAGTCTTACTAAGCACAGCATCCTATTACCTTTATTAACAATATAAGCAATATGTACATAGAATCATTGTATCTAGAAGAGATTTTGGACAAAGGTATATTGTATTCTATTTATGTAGTAATAGGCCATGCCCTTAGATATACAAATAATTATACAACATAAATGTGTCTCGCAGGTTACATGACAAGAAGACAATAATAAAAATGCAGACAGCTAATTACTTAGAGTATAAAATGCACAGGAAAGCAAATAACTGCTTCACTGCAAGAATAAGAGAATTACATGTACCAGGTGATCAGTTTAAAACGCAACCCAGGTTTTCGAGGGCCTGAGGGAAAAGTGAAAGAAATGCAACACTACTTCTGGAACAACTCCTTTAACTGCATTTCTGCATTAGTCCCTTCACTCACCACCCCTCTCCTGTGGTCTGGGTCATACCGATTCAAAGCAAAACAGGCTGAGTCTTCATTCACCATTTTGAAGTTAACTTGCGATGCGCCCAGCGTACAGGAGCGCTGATTTGTGGGGGAAGAGTTTATCCGAAAGTTATCTTTGAGTGTCCACACAGGTTTCAATTAAAATTTTTCATCCAAGTCTATTCTAAACAGTTCCATATTGCAGTGAGTGAAATCGCGAGAGAGGGAGCGTGTTTGATCGGAAACACAGTCGCCAAAATGCAGTGTTCACGCAGCGAAAATTAGAGTAAGTTCGGGGTATTCTTTCTACTTCTCCGAAAACTTTATTAAAAAAGTTTCAGCAACAATGTAATTATTTGTGCAGAAGTGCCCACCGTGTCATAAAAAATTGAAAATGCGCACTCAAACAGTGGACATCTCAGGAGCTTACAGTTTTTTATCGTACTGCTCACATGAATTACTGTAATTGGCTATGAGGAATTGTTGGCGAAGCCTTGAAGCACTTAATAAAGTGTTGTTTTTTTTTTGTTTTTGTTTTTTTTAGAGATGAGGCTTCATTTTGTATGGATGGATATGTCAACCAGCAAAACAGTGGACTCTGGGGTACAGAGAGACCTCAGGAAACAGTAGAGACCATTGCATTACAAAAGATTTGAGTATGGTGTAGAGTAGTGACCACAGAATAATTGGTCCTTTGGTTTTCAAAGAAACAGAAAAGGCAAATACATGTGAGAATATATTGAGAAATTTTGCATCCCTTTGCAAAGGATGAGTGAAATTGTTTGTTTCAACAAGATGGGTCGACATCACATTATGTCAAGTCGACAACGCGATTTCTGGAAGAGGTTTTGGGGAACAGAATAATTTCAAGAAGTTTGTGGCCCCTTGTATGCCTGATTTGTCCTCACCAGATGATGTTATCTTTAGGTATGTCTCAAAAGTAAAGTTTATGTGAAGAAGCTTGCTAATATTGAAGAGCTCAAAGAAACATCGAGGAAGTGACTCACATGATTGACGAAGAAACTTTGTATTGAGTGGCTGCAAATGTTCTCATGCCAGTTAAGGCTTGTTTGTTAGCAAATGGAGGACATTTTGAACATTTTTTGAGGTTTGCTTGTTTCCAACACCAGTTGTTCATAATAAATAATTTCCTTTTCTAGTTTACCGATTACTAAAGTTGCATTCTTATTTTTGTTTGCAAGAAATTTACAAAACTTTTATCGTTAAGGTGGAGATAAATGGGATAAAGTGCAAAGTTGTGTTGTAGCACAAACCAGTGACTATGTTTCACTTGACAATTTAACCAGTGGTTATTACGCACTGATTACTGAGCCGGTTTTTGTCCAAACTTTTTTATTTTTAATGTAACATTATTTCAATAATAATAATAATAACCACAAATTTTTGTTCTGCGAATATAGAATTAGCAATATTTTATTACTTACTAGCAGACCCGGCGAACTCTGTTCCGCCTTAACTGCCGGTCCCATCTTTCTCTCGCGTCGCACTCACTGTGAGAAACTGTATTATCCTTGTTGCACTGCGTACGTGCAAAAACGTGCGTTCTCACACAGGAACGCAGTCGAATGGGATAAACAGTATCCTATGTCCGTCTCCTGGCTCTAAGCTTCCTGCTCACCAAATTGGTACAGCCGTTCTTGAGTTATAAATGGTGTAACTAACACGACTATGCATAGATATAACGGCGAACGAAAGGCGGCTATCATTATCGCCTTCTGTTATCAGTGCGGTGTTACAACAATGGGTTACAACAGGTAAAAATGACCGCTAACATGCGAAATCACGCGAAAACGTGCAAAAACGTGCGTTCTCACACAGGAACGCTTTCGAACGGGATAAACAGTATCCTATGTTCGTCTCCTGACTCTAAGCTTCCTGCTCACCAATTTTCAGCCAAATCGGTTCAGCCGTTCTTGAGTTATAAATAGTGTAACTAACACGACTTTCTTTTATATATATAGATTTAAAACAAGAAAAAATGTGTAAATATTTGGAGCATATTTGTTGAGAAAACTAAAACAAGCACAATCTATATATATAAAAGAAAGTTGTGTTAGTTAGTTTTCAAATTCGTAGGATTGTTTTCAAATTGAATAAATCCATGTCAGTCTTGCTCTAGTTAAAGCTTTGCCATTTTGAAAAACATTCTTTAAAATTTGGGGTACTTTACATGAAGATCCCTGGACATTTTCAAAATTTTCTCAAAAACGGCTCCAAATTTTTTCTTTAAACTTTTGGTAGGATTAGTGCAAAACTCACTCAATCAATGACATTACTCCTCAATGCTTTTGTTTGTTTGTTTGACATTTTCTCAATAATGACTTCTTTTTTTTTTCTTTCTTTTTTTTTTTTCCTTCTTTTTTCTCAAACTTTTCCCATGGATAGTGGTAATGGCACTGTTAAATATAATGTAAAGTTCATTTTGATGTATTCTCTTTTTTTTTTTTTTTTAATTATCCAAATGTGATTTTTTTGAAATACCTCTCCTGCGGTTAATATGCACATTTTCAGCGATTTGTAAATATTATGGCAATTATGAGTGAATTACTCAAATGACTTTGAATGAAGTTTTTCGAAAACTCAATGAATCCGTGTAAAAAGAGCTTCAAATTTTGCATTTACAGTAACACTTAAATGACATTTTCTTAAACAGTTTTAAGTTTTTCAATGAAAACTGCAATTTAGGATGAGAAATTACTCTTCTTCAATTTTCGTAAAGTAATATTTCAATGCTCCAATTAGGAAACCGAAAAATTGAGAAATTGTCAAAAAGTGAAGTTTAGGCAGCAATAGTTGGCAGCTGGCAAGAGGATGGGGCAAGACCTTAAAGCCTATACACACCAAGGAAATTAGAAAACTTTACTACCATGTGTATGCCATTTCTTGCATCCCTATTTTCCCCCTGAGAATATTCGAAAATTGCAGAAGTTACAAATAATGCAATAAAGTTTGCCCTGGTCTAGTAGCACTAGTTAAATCAGGGATAATTTTTATTGCTATATTATTTCTTGAAAATTCTGGAAGTGTTTTACTTTAAACTTGAATTTGCATAATAAACTAAAGTTGCAAGGATTTGCTATTTTAAGATCAGTATAATTATAGTTAAGATCTTAGTTTGGAACTCAATGGATTGTTGAGAATTATTCTGTTTAGATGAGTTTTCTTATGCAGAATTTCATAAATTTGTAATATAATTTTTTTGTGATGAATTGGAGATTCTGGCAGTTTGAAAATCTATTGAAATTCTGATTTTAAAAAATCAGGATTCATTCCAATTCAAGGAATTGTGTGCTGGTTTAAAGCATTGTTGTGGTACATAGTATTGTTGAAAAATCAGTCCTTTTTGGGGGAATATTCAATGTGTTGCTCAGTCACTGTGCTGTGCTTCGTGCAAGTAAAAGAAATAGGATTTTAGGATATGACCATCTCTTATTAAACAATTTATATGAATTGTGAATTTTATTTTTTGTGCTATTAAGATGTATGTGTTTATTTGCTGTAATTTTTTCAGATTGATAAGAGCTTGGGTGTTGTGGAACTGGTGGTATCATTTGCAAAATTCAAGGATGAAGCTAAAATGGCCAAAGCGGGAGGAAAGAAACAAATTAAACTTCATGGTATGAAGAAAGTGCAGGTTTTATCTATGTATTTAGGCATTAAGAGTTTTTGTTTAGAAAGAAGTTTGAGCTTTCTACTCGACAAGATTTTGTGATTGTTTTTTTAAATGAATGGTAGTAAGCCCTAGATATGGTTTCTCATGATCATATTAACAAGTTTTAGAGTATAAGTACTAAATTTGAATAGTATTCTTGAAATTAATAGAATGAACATTTATCAACAGTCAATTGTTCATTATTTTATGTAGTTGCATAATTGTTTTTTTCGAGAGTTCTATCAAAAGCAGTTGTACTTTTGTTCTGTGGTGTGGACAAGTAAGTGTGAAATTATATTTAGCAAAGCAAAGATAATAAATTTTTGAAGTTGAAGATCAGCAAGACTACATAAACATCACATGCAGCTATTATCTGACAAGCGTATCCTTTTACAAAACAATATTCAGTGATTATGTATGAGATGTATTACATTTTTAAGGGAAGATAGGTTACACATTTTCCTGTTAAAGTAGAACCCTGATTTAATCTGACCTCGATTTAAAGTTAATTTCTGGAAATCCTGACAATGTCTAATATGTTGTTAATGCAATTATATTTTCGATATAATGTAATTAACTTTGATTCAATGCCCACATTTGTGGTTCAACATTTTTGGATTTTTATTTTATTTTATTTTTCCTTAATGAATTGAGAACTGTCACCAAATACTCATTCAGTGCCATCTGTCATGCAATGCAGCCAACTGTAGTGTACAAAAACCATTAACAGCTGCAATTACTTCTGCATTACGGTGATGTTATTGTAAGTTTGCTGTTCTGAATCAGATATGACGTAGTGGGGGTGTCCCTCACCTGTATAAATTGTGCACTTGCAGATAGAACTTGTATGATAACTAGACATCGGATGTTTAGGCACTAGAAAATCGTCTTTTAGGCGCTGAAAAAGTCAAGAATAAGGAGAAAAAAGGCACTGTCATAAGAGTCATACACAATAAAATGGAAAAATTGTATTTTTTGCCTATATTATTTTGTTATTTTGTTAAACTTAAATGCACAAAATCAGTTCGTATATTTTAATGTAAAACTAGATTTACACATTTACAACTCTTCTACATTTTATTCTTAATAGTTTCCATTAACCAGTAATGTTTACATATTACCAGTAACTTTTCAAGGATCACAATTTCAAATTTTCAACGACTGGAAGACAAAATCAGTTTGAATGCGGAGAAGGATATCTGAACGATGTGACCGGCATATTTTAGCAATCCAACACTAGCACCACTGAAACCTGGGAATTTATCTTTATTTCCACTTAAAATATCGGTTCTCTCAGTGTATCGTCCATGTTCTCAGATCATGGCTGGTATTTATGAAATAGGGAAATGGAGAAAAATCAGTTGGTATACTTTCGGGAATTCACTCGTTTTAAATTTCAAGACGTGAATCGAAGATTTCATAATGAATAGTCACGTTGGACTATCACCGATTTTCCGATATCTAAGCATTGTATATAAATATAATAAATAAAAAGCAAAAAAAAGTCCTAAAAAAGGTAGTTATGCAAAAAATAGGCATTTATGCTAAAATAAGCATTATAAAACTTCGTCATATGTCATCATTTGTCATGATTCGTGGACATATGTCATCAGCCTTTGAATAAGTTCTCTAGAAAAAATAGGCATTTCCCTAAACATCTGATGTCTAATGATAACATTGTGATTTAATTATGTATTGGATCGTCCATAAATTTTGTAACGAAAATTTACATAATTTTGAATACCCCCTCTCCTCCCATAACGTATCTGAAACGTGTGCTTGACTCGCCCCAAAATAATTACACAACATATGACCCTCCCCTCCTCCAATTTACAAAAAGTAAAAATAAATTAAGTAGAAATGAGTTGTATAAATTTTATGTGTTATATATTATAATTTATGATTGTCAGAATTAGTAGACGATGTGGTCTGCTTCATACAATAAGGTGGGGAACGTTTTTCAAGGAAGAATGCCTAGAAGTTCTGAAAATATGTTGTGCACACTTTGCTGTTGTTGATGACACATGAGTCACGAGTCTACTGCACCAATTTAATTGGATTTTTTAAAAATATTTTCTTTGTAATCTAACAGATTCAAAGAAAAAGTTGATAAATATTTTCATTTGTTATAACAAATCGTACATCATAACTTTTTAATTTATCCACGTTTTTTCATTCAATTTGGTAATATTTTAATGTTTTAGTGTAAGACTAAATGAAAGGAATTATTTTAGAAAATGTTGAGAAATTTGAAAAATAAATTTCAGCTATAAGTAACACTAAATCATGATTCCTTTGCCCCTATGTAACACAGTGAAACATTGCCTCCAGCCCCCCTACCCTCTCTTGAGTGTTATGTAATTTATGTACAATGCCTTTGATAAACATCAAGCATTAAAAAAAAATTGATAATTCGTGGTTAATCTTATTTTGTTTCATCAAAGAATACCCCAAACCCCCATTTAGTGTAAACCTCCATTTAATGTAAGGATTTTATGCCCCCTGAGGTGACGTTAAATAGGGGTTATACTATATATTTCACAATGTACATGAACATGCACACGGTGTGTACCAACCGGCCAATCATGACACTTGAGCACATTATTCGTAGGTTACAGTATGCATGGTGGTATTTGTAAAAAAAAAAATTGAATTGTGTCACCTGAAATTCTAACAAAGCACTAAACAATTGTCGGAAAGTGCATCCTGTTGATCAAGAGCAAAACTGCTCTTGAAGAGTTGCACCTCATCAAATAAGTCATACTCTCACTGTTCCCACTCACCTGAACATAATGCAAACTTCAGCAAGAAAGAGTTTCCGACAGAAACTGCAGATGCCATCCATGAATCAGTGTACAAAGAGTGGTACTAGATTGTTACCTTTTAGAGATAAGCTGGATTGTTTTGGGAAGTGTATTAACCTTGAAGTAGTTGCATGCGGCTTGTGAGTGTCCCCAGAACTCCTGCAATTTGCATGCACATCCAGATTCATCTGCGATATTACTTATTAATTGAATTCTTTGTGGCACTTGGGAACAAATGAGAGGTTACTGACAACAATACTTAATAAATATAACATGGTACATAAAATCTGTCTAAGCTGGAATCAATTGGGACGCAAAAAAATTCGGGTTTAGGAATGTTTCCATTTTATGCAAGTTTGTCCATGATATGGCACTTTGATGTTGATGTTTCTGCCCTGAAAATAGTAAATTACATGACTATTATAGTTGTCAAAGTACATTAACCCTTTCGCTGCTAACGACGCCTTTAGGCGTCCAGATTTTCCGTGCCCCGTGTGCTAACGACGCCTATAGGCGTCCGCCCGGTTTTGCTTCTGCTGTGCTAATGACGCCTATAGGCATCTTGTACTTCGCGCGGTTGTCTTTCGCTTTCTGCTGAATGGCGTAAGGCCTTAAGGACATGTGGCGATATCTGTTCGATTTGTAAGGGTTTGAAGTTTAGTTTGAACTCTCCTAGAGTGTGCTAGTTTGTCAATTCGTCTCGCCACGAGTACAAATGTTTGTAAACTGGTAGGCTTCCACGTGGCCTGCGCGCGCTGGCCTTTCCTTTCCTGAGGGAGTAGCGCGCATCTGGAAGGAGGCCCTTCCCAAATGCCCATCATAAAACCTCCTCTGCGGTTTCCGAGTATGGGGTACCATCCTTACTTTGTGTTGCGATTTCTGGCTGTGAGTGTTCTTGTTTTTACGCGTTACTGTATGAATATTGGCTTGTTTTGTGGACTTTTCTTGCGGTTTTTGGATTATTTGTACGTACGATTACACAGATTTTATTATTGATCTTATGCATTGTTTCTGGACATTGATTTTACGGATACTTCGCCAGTGCCGGTCCAAAGCCCGGATCAAAAAGGAGGATGAGAAGTATGAGCTTTGTTTGCTGCCGCGTGGGCCACCCTTACAGGGTGCGCCGGTCGGAACAAGGAAACTGCGCTGCACACAGCGGTCGCCGGCCTGTGGGGTGACTCAGCACCAGGGTGCGGCGCGCTGGGTAGGGTCGTAGCAGTGAAAAGGTTAACATATGACGTATTCATGGAGAAAATCACCAATAAGTGACACTTCATTGACAGCTTCTGATTTAAAAAGTATACCATTTACTGGCTCTATTCGTACTGCTTGCTGACTCTGGCAACATGACAAGATATCACAACACAGTACTAAGACTTTCTGATACCCTCACGTGGTCTTCAGCAATGTGCATCTGGTTATGAGGTTATGATTTTGAACGTGGGGCACGGAGATGCATAAACAGAAGCCGTGCCCATTCACCTTCCCACACTCGGAGAGTCGAGATTCCCCTACTCTGTACTCCACTTTGAACAACCTCCCAATTTCATTCAGACTGAACTGTATTAATGTATTATATTGTTAATAATAGAAGGTAGTCATCTGACTTCAGTCTTGACGGTTTAAAGGAAATGTTTCTATTTTTAGATAATAGTAATTTTTGGAGTCCAAATTTTCATATTGGATATTGAGGTATTTTAAGATTTTTTCCAATTACTTAAACTGGTAAAAACATTAATGTCATGATTTATTCTTTCTAGTAAAAAAACTGGAAGATGCAAATCATGCTGGGTCAAAGCATTCTATGGACTGCACACTAATTTTAACTGAGGGAGATTCAGCCAAAACATTGGCTGTAGCTGGATTGGGTGTAGTGGGAAGAGATAAATATGGAGTGTACCCTCTAAGGGGTAAACTTCTCAATGTTAGAGAAGCCTCATCCAAACAGGTATGTACGACAGATGAAATTGTGTATTGGCTATTAATGAACTTGAAAAATAATTGGCCAAGCAAATTGTTGAACTAATGAGGTTGGTTTACATTCAGTATAGTCTGTTTTGTATCCTGGGGCTTCCCATAGATAATTACTACACTAACATATAATTAGGGAATTTGCATTAGCTCTACAACAGCATTATCAATTTTATAAGAAACACATTGGGAGATAAAATGGACATTACTCATGTGATCCCTCTTGCTTTTGTTAAAGCATAACCTTTGCTCACCCATATTGACTGGGCCCTGCAGCTACTGCCTCAGTTCCTAGCATCATTTTATTATATTGCCTCGTATATTTCTTTCTCTTTTTCTCTATCTTTTCTTTCTTTCTCTTTTACTTTATTTAATTATACCATATATATTTGAATAGAAATCTAGTCTGATAACAGAGGAATCTTGTTCCGTGTAATTATTCGTTTGTATGTTTGACAATCCTATATACAATTGTAAGTTTGTATTATTTAGTTCGACCCCTGTACGTGGCCAGTCTGACATGCACAGTATTCTTTAATGCTGTTATAAATTCTTTTTAATTGCTTTCAGATTTTGGAGAATAAAGAAATCAATGAAGTTGTTAAAATTCTTGGATTGCAATACAAGAGGAAATATGAAAATCTGGACGATTTGAAATCTCTGAGATATGGAAAACTGATGATAATGACAGATCAGGATCAGGTACCATTGTGATTACAGTTTACTTTGTTGTACCTGTTGCACATGGTAAAGTTTTGTTAATTTGTTTATTTAATACAATCACCCAAAATACAATAATTGTTCATAAATGTTAAATTTTGTATAAAACTGGGTTTAATATGATACTTTCATCAAGAGTTTCATGAAATATTAGCTTGTACATGGTCAGATAATTTGTAAAATTGTTTGTCTGACCCCTTTTGGGAATATTTTTTTTTAAGAATTTGAATTTTCACTTATAATTTGCAATTTCTTTTTGATTATCTGGCGTGGCATTTCTTTTATATTACAATTGGATCGTGGTTAGCGGTAGTGATTCAAGTTCCAAAATCACTAACTGAGATACTCATCAATTAGAAAATGTCCTCGCTGTAAATTCTTTTTCAAAGTTTGTGAAAAATTAAGGAATTTTTTGCACTTTATGAAGATCATGTTTGTTCTAAAAAATATAATTTTGGGCTTTCATCTTGAAAAGGTCACGTGGGTCATTATCATTTATTTAACCCGTCTGGCACGACTTTCACTGCCTCCTGCCAGCTGCTTCAATGAAACTTCTAAATTTGCTGTAGTTAAAATTCAGTTTTGGTCTAGATTGAAATTGCTTATCTTACGTAATCAATGGAAATCTATGTATCTACATACTAAAGGAAAATGTCTGAAAAAATTAGGATACCTTGAGGGGAAGTATGTTTTTTCATTTAGTTTACTGAATATTAACACAAAGAATGTGCACAATAACCTAAATAACAAACAAAATGTATCTTTCCCTGAGTGGTGTACTTCAAGGCAAGGAACAATACCTAAAGGGGAGTATCCAGTACAATTTGTGCATTATGATGTTTCTTTTCTGTTATTGTTATAGCACATAATACACTTCCTTAGACCCACTCTTCTGGTTTTATAGAGCGATTTTCCTAGGGATGAGCCAAAGTAACAGCTAGTGCGGGCAACATAACTGAAGGTTCTGTGGTCGTTGTGCCCTTGAACCCATTAGACTCCCTGCATTCGTTCGTTTGCAGTTGGCTAACTTGTAAATGGTTTCGACACTACCTTTTGTGGTGTCCTTGTCCAACAAAAATATAGTGCACCGCGAGAAATAATTGATATTAGGAAGTGCAGTATAATGCTCTACTGTAAAAATTATTTTTTCTTTATATATTACATTGAATTTACTTTTTTATGATAAATATTATGTTCATTTTCAAACCGAGACTTGAATGTGAGAGGCGTATCGGTGCATGTGTTTCCGGGTTAAAATTATTTTTCTTTCTATTTACATTCGGGGCAGTTTTCTTTTACTGATTGTGAGAGCATGTTAAGAGATTTTCCACGTACGTAATTAAATTTAAATATTTCCCAAACTCACAAACGTGCTCAGCGAACACTCAGAGAGATTCTGTGTAGGGATGTTTTCACAAAAGCCATTAGCACTTTACGAAGGGGCGTGACTGAACAGCTGTCCCAGCGGAGGAATACTTCTCTGAAATACATGTGATGTTCACTTGTTTTCGCGAACTGTCACTTTGGCTCATCCTTACAAAAATCGTTCCATAATACCTGAATTTGCATCTGGATATCTTTTGTCAATCTCATCCTTGCAGAACTACCACAGAAAATTCTGTGAAAGCAATCACAAGATCGTTGATAAAAATTCAACAGCTGGTGTGAAAAACGAAAAGTTGTATACAACAAGCTAAGATACTAAATTAACCTTAAAGTTAAATGTTCATCAATATCTTATAATTTAACTTTGAATTCAAAGTCACGCCTTTGAATGCACTCAACGCGTGACTTTGCTCATGATGGTTATTTCCATTGCAAAACTCCACGGGGGAAACCTTCAAGGAGGTTCAGGAGAAATGAAAGGCAGCATGTTTCATGCGCTGACGCCAGGAGATTCCTTTAATAATTCAGGAAATAACCTGAAGCGAGGGTGTCACACATGTAAACCTGTATGAAATATTAAATGACATGAATATTTTGATAATGTTTAGAGATCCTATTCATACTGTCAGCTTTTGGTTTATCTGTTGCTGTTTTGCTTCGCTTTTTTTCATTGTACTGTTTCATACTTTGACATGCTGGTGGTGGCAGTGAAATAAGTAAGACAAAATGCAAATGGTGTGGTGTGTGCTGAAACGGTTGTTGTATTCTTTAAGAGCAATAGCAACTAGTTCCTGCAAGTTTTTTTTTCTATGATGTGATAAACAAAAATTTCCAAAACCATTTTTATAAGTATATTTTGTTCTAACTCTGAAATTTCGAAAATTCCTAATTTTTAAAAAATTGGCATCTTTAAACTAAAATATTGAAGATTTGAAATTTTCTTAATGAAATTTACCGAGTGTCTCGCCGCTTTGTGCTGACTAGCTGCGGCGGCTGGCAACTACTGTGTGCGGTGCATTTTCTTAGTTCCAAAGAACGTACACTGGTAGGGTATTGGTGACGCCACAAGACACAAACATTTTTATCTGCCTTTTTGATATGGACTTCAGGCTGGTTCTGGCGAAGTTAAAAATATTTTTTGTGTTTTGTTTTTAAGTTTTTAAAATTAGTTTTCATTTTTAAAAAATTTATGCTTTTGAAAGAATGGCAATTTTTTTGTTGTGAAAAAAATTTTAAAACATTTTTTGAACTTTTTGATATTATTGAGAATTTAAAACTTTTTGTGTGTTACACTTCAAAACCTGGTGTTACTCCACAAAAGAATCATAACTCGTGATGAATAATAAAATGAAGGATCTTCCCCCTTTCACAATCCCACAGCACTGGGGAAAATGAGCTTGCAAAGCCAGCGAACCTTCATTTCTTATTTTGTAAAGGCAAATGTTGCCATTTCCTACATTGTTTTCACAGAAATTAAGCGTTCCCAGTGAACAGAAAAACTTTTCTCGGGACATTATTGCCCTGAAAATAGGTGTTGAATATTAATTTTTTTTTATTCTCACCGTGTGTAAACATACTACCAAGAAAACATACATTCCATCAGAAGATGTATAGCTGCATTTTGCAAGACATGAATAATATTTTTCAGTGATTTGCAGTGCATTTCAATAGAATTTCTTACTTCCATTAACAATGAATGGTATTAACGAAACCATGAAAACAAGAAATCTAAAATTGAACATCCTTCATTGAATCATCCTGGTTTTGTTCACAAAAGAAGCCAATATTGGACTAGTTTTGCACGTAAACAAGAACACTCTAAGCTAGAAAACTTAATACAAAGTAAGGATGTTACTTCAAACCCAAAAACCCTGGACAATGTTTTATTATGGTCATTAGGGAAGGGCTGCTCGTGAAATCTCACGGGTGGCAAGGACCGCCACATGGCAGTCTATGAGTGTACTAACCTTTCAACTCAGAGCAAGAAGAATTTCCTCTTCAGCACACTCTAAGAGGGTTCAAACTAAACTTAAAATCTTTACATAAAGAACAGATATCGCCACATCCTTCAAGCCCTCCGCCATTCTGAAGAAAGCGAGGAACAGCCGTGCGATCTAAAAGACACCTAAAGGCGACGTTAGTACAGTAGAAGTGACTCGGGGTGTATGCCTAAAGGCTACGTTTGCACACAGGGCACAAAAAATCCAGGTGCCTTTAGGTATCGTTAGCAGCAAAAGGGTTAAATATCATAGAATTTTTACAAAACGTGAGTAGTTTTCATGTTACTTTTAAGTTCATTTCAAATAATGCAAGAAAATACATGTGCTGTTGTAGCTCCACTAGTGATTTGTAGGTATATGCACTACCACTGTTAAATAATTAGTGGAAAAACAAAATTATTTCTAGTTGTATGGAGGCTGAGATAACAAATTAGTGAACTGAAAGAGAAATGCAAGCAATGACTGTGTAAATAGCACTCATCCAAGAATAATTCGATTCCCTGGCTTCATAGTAATCACAGTAAGTGTGACAAGCTTTTGTCATTTTTAAATTATTTTATTTTCAGATTGTTTTATTTGGAACTAGTGTACTCAGCAGTGCTTTGCTATTGCAATGTATTACACTTCATACTCTTCTGGTCACGTGATTGTTAATAATGTTTTATGCTACACTCTGCGAAAATTTTAAAAGATTAAAGACTTTCTCGGGAATATGGGTTTGTGTCCTTGTTTGGACATGTTTGTCAGGAATCCTGTGTTAAAACATTCTCCCTCAAGTTTGGTAGGCATTCACTATGTCACTGTCTTGGAGAAATTTGATTTACTTGTCCGAGATAACTTTCAAGTAGTAATTCTGGTCAATTTTTCAAAACCACATGGGCGGAATATACAGCAAAGACACAAGGGTGTGGCGGGATATGTATATCTTCTGTTCAGGGGCAATTGAGTCAGCATAAATGCATAAAATATCAACAACGTCCCCATTTTCCCTTGTATGTGCAACAGACATTCCCAATGCACCATGCCTATATTCTTTGCGCAAGTGCAAGCGATAAGTTGAGAGAGTTTTATTGTAATCGGAAGAATGGAGCAGCAGCACATAAAATACAAACGAAGAAACATTGATTTTTATGTATTAGATTAGAATTACCAAAAAACGAAGTTAGGTTAATAAAATGTTTAATTTACTTTCGCCTTAATTTGTACATTGAATTAAAAAATGATAATGTTCCTGCTCCATGGGGAAAATGGTTATCATTATCTTTAAAAAGGAAAATTCTCAACAGGAAAATCTGGAAAGTGCAAGAATTCTGATGTTACACATGAAAGAAACATTTCATATAAGAAACGGGTAGTTAATTTGTCCACCTTAAGCTTTCTTATGGTCTAACAATCATTTTGGCTTTGAGAGTATTATTTTCAAGCACTTAACCTTGGTTATTTGGATCCAGATTCAAGCAGTTAAACTGAATTCTTATTTGATGGCTTTGCTAGTCGTTGTCATGGTGTACCAATCATTCTCAATGGGATAGAGGTCTGGGCTCCTCGCTGGCCACGGAAGAATACAAAGTTCTCTCTTGACCAATTTGTCACTGAAGGTAGCATTACGTCTTCCAGAATTTGACAAGTCAACATGTTGTTGGCTATGCCATCAACGAAAAAGAGATCTCTTGGACCTTCTAAAGTTCTGCAACCCCAAACTATGACAGTATCCAACAAAATCATTGCTCTCCATTGCTGTACCAAGAGGATATTTTCCCCTGAAGGTTCATATCACATTAATGTGTAAATATATGTATTGCTGAATGTTCAAAATCTGCTCTATGTTCCTTAAATCGGCATCATTAGGTTGAAATATTACAAAAATTTAACATTCTTTGCATACTTAGTCTAGAATTAGTGGATTTTCGTTATTCTCTCTCTTCAACTGCATTTCTTTTAATATTGTTTAAGATTAAACTAGAACAACATTCGCAGTACTTGAGGAAAACAAAAGTTGCATTAATGTCAGTGATGCAAAAGTACTGGTAATTTGATCATTTTTGCAAAACTGCAAAGACGATTTGTTTAACTGCCTTTAAGTAGTAGTTATTGTAGCTACTGATTACATAATTTTTCCTCAACCAGAATAAATTTGTGAAAGCAGTAAAGAATATACTTCAGTTTTGACTTTTAGATCACTGTTGCTAATTGTTTGTATTATAAACACATGTTAATATAATATATTCATCTCATAATTCACTTACTACTTTTCTCACCATCCAGACCTAACAAGTTAGTTTCCATTTTAACAATGTACATTGTATGAAATTTAGCTATTTTAAAATTCATGCTACGTGTTGTCATTGGAGCTTCAAAATTACTGTTATGGCTTTTGTGCTGTTTGGTTTTTGTGGGAAATTATTTGATAAAATTGGGTATTTCATAACTTACTCCATAAAACTCCATGAATTGACATGAGCCAGCTAGATTTTACAAACTTAGTTTCACAAAAGGTTTTGTACCAACAACAATTAGAAAAACGATAACCATGTGTAACAGCCATTACTTGTTACTCCAAAATTCATAAATATTCTCCAGTGTAATGCTGGTATACAAATATGTTTTCATATTTTTATAGGATGGATCTCACATCAAAGGTCTTATTATAAACTTTATTCATCATAACTGGCCCTCTTTGTTAAAATTGCCTTTCTTGGAAGAATTCATTACACCTATTGTCAAAGCAACTAAAAATAAACAGCAGCTCTCCTTTTTTTCCTTGCCGGAATTCGAAGAATGGAAAAAGGAAACAAATAATTGGCATACGTATGCGATAAAGTACTACAAAGGTTTGTTTGTTCTGATTTTTTGTTATTGTATTGATGTCTTTTAAATAGTTTTAATAGGTTTTGGTTTAAATATACTCAAATGCGCACATTTGTTGTCTCATACAGGTTTGGGCACATCCACATCAAAGGAAGCTAAGGAATATTTTTCTGACATGCAACGACACCGAATTCGTTTCAAGTACAGTGGTCCTAATGATGATACAAATATTACAATGGTAACCTATGTTTTTAATCAAATCACTTTTTTATATTTGTTTAATTTTCGCTTTTTCAAATTACATTTCCAGTTTCTTTGAATTGGGAGAAAATTCATTTGTGTTAATTTGAGAGAATTCTAGAGAGTCACTGTGATTTCAGGCTTTCAGCAAGAAGTGTGTAGAACAGAGGAAAGAATGGTTAACTCAATGGATGGAGTCTGTGAAGCAGAGGCGTGAAATGGGCTTACCTGAAGATTACTTGTATGAGAAAAACACAAGTACTGTGAATTATTCTGACTTTGTGAATAAAGAACTGGTACTGTTTTCAAATTCTGATAATGAAAGATCTATACCAAATGTAATGGATGGAATGAAGCCAGGTCAAAGAAAAGTAAGTAATAAGAAATTTGTATTAAAGCTGCTGACTGTTGTTAAAAAAAAATGGGTTAATTGTGAGAATTTTATGTCTTTTTTGAACAGTCATTCACCATCTGTATATTGGAAAAAAATTATTGGAGGCAATTTTGTAGCCTTGTAAATGCAGCAGTTCTTTTGTTAAATTATGTGCCTCTTTTACAGGGACAGTGGCGAATCTGGGGGCTTGGATTTCCCACCCTCCCCTCCCCTCCAAAAAATTAGTTTTCGTTTGTTGCCATCTTTTATTTCAAAAAATTGATTTAAATATTTGTGTTAGAATTATGTAATTATTTAAAAAATAATGTATATTATCATACAAACACTACCAAAATAATACACAATATAACAAATGTTCATTATTTAACCCTTCAACTCGGTTTTTCCAATACTTATCTGTACTCTGAGGCCCAAACGTTTTACACAATAGTTTACAAGCATTTGATGCATGGATGTTGTTTGAAGTTATTGAGAATGTAATGCTATTTATTTGTTTTATTTATTATATTGTACTAAATATCAAAGAATAAGGTTTCCAGAAAAACCTTCTAGCTTATCATAACTGTACATCAGCGACAATCTCACCAGCATGACAATGTTTGAAACAGAGTTACCGAAATTTAATAGATAAGTGCTCCAAATTATCACCTTGAAATTGCAACATAATACTATAAAACAAAATGGACACTTTTATGAATTGTTCTTTTTGAATTAGGTGTTAAATATGGCATTTCTGACTCCAACTGCATAAAATTAAAATTATTTCCAACCAAAAAAGCAACTTAAAAAATGGAAAAGTTAACAACACATGTAAAACTGGACATATAAAGCGTATCAAAGAGGAAAATTCCATGTGAATAATTTTCTGAATGTTGCCAATCATTATTTGTCCTTGGGGCCATAAAAAGCCCCCAAACAGAGTCTTAAGGGTTAACAAAAATATGTAATGGCCCCTTCTCCACCCCTGACAGGGGGCCACCGGTTTGTGGGAAAGGCAAGGAATATCAGTGTTCTAACAGTGGGGGGGGGGGATAAGAATTTTTAGAATAGTTTGCTATTAAGGCTTTATGTACCGAAAAATATTTGCAGGAAAATTCAATAGATCGCAGCACTGTCACTGGGAATTTACTTGACCGATAACGTCTGAACAAATGGTCTGATTTTTAATCTGTAAATGGCATTGCATGCCTTTCTAAAATAGAATTTATGCTACAAGCCCATTTTTTCAAAAAAGATTTCCAAAAGAATTTTTTTTTCTCTCATAGTTCCAAGATTAAATTAAAAAACATGGGCTTATAGCGCGATGCCTACGTACTTCCTGAATCCAATGCCATTTCCATGATGGAAATTGGATGAACAGGAGCATCGTAAACTGAAATTTAGGAAAACGCCTCACCCCCTATCCCTTCCACTGTTAAGTGGGCCACTTAACAAGCGGGTGACATAACTATGTCACCCGCCTGTTGTGGGCCCTCCCTCGACGGGGCAGCACAGTCAGCTCTAGTGGCCTGCGGCGCGTGAGGCTGAATTTTCAGGCAGACAAGCCGGGCAGTCGGTTTTTACTTTTGTCCCTTTGTGTCTATATATATTTTTCCCCACAAAAAATATAGTGATGCTGTAACAGAGACAAACTGTCTTGTATCATCTGTAATAGTAATATAAAACTATTAATCTTGTTTACTTATTTCTGTCTTCCTTCGTATACCAACATAAAATTATTTCAGTCATTACTCAAAATATAGATTCCGATTGGGAAACTGATTTCAAAAAGAAAATTGAATGAAGAGTATAAATATCACCAACATTTCATCCACTTGCATCTTATTTTAGATATATTTTACTTGTGAGATCTTCTGTTATCATTCCACTACCGGAAATAATGAGCAGAGATCACACACGGGCTCTTTTATCCAAAACCTCGATTTTTTAATCTCAAAACGGCGTTTGTCTCCTTGATAGAATTCACTTGGTGAATCTGTTTTCCCAAGTAAAATAGCCGAAACTAATTTTGTTGTTATCTTTATAGTAATAAATATATTTTGTGTTACACTAATTCAGAATTGCTGCACGTGAAGATTTGAGTGCTTCAAAGATTCTCTGCTCATTCTTGAGTTTTCTATGTGTGTATTGTTGTCATTGCTGACAGATAAATATATTTTCTTACAAAAGCAATAGGCGGAGAAAGTAATTTTTAAATTCTCTTTCATGAATATTTTATTAATGGAATTTCAAATTGTAAACATTTATTTCACTTTCTCCCGCTTTTCAATATTTGTAAGAAGATAAAGTTATGTAATCCTGCACCGTAAAACTCTTATTGCTGGGCCCTGGTAAAGAAAAAGTTGATAAATCCTGTTGCTAAATAGTAAATTACTTCCTCTATCTCGTGGTGTGGTAATAATTCATGTTTTATGTGTCCTTGACAGCGAAACATCTGTCCGTTTGTGGTCAACGCCAATCCCTAAACCGTTCAGCCGATTTTCTGCAAAATTGATATTCCCCAATCTACCCGAATGAACTTGAGCCTTTGGGAGTTTCGAAAGGATATTTTGATTTTTGGGGGTACTTTAAGTGAAGCCTCAAAACCGTTTTCTTTTCAAAAGCTTCTCAAAATGGCACCAAATTATTTGATTACATTATCTTCCTGAATAGCGTAAAGAATGCAAGAGAATGGTGCAAGTATCGTGTCTGTTGACATTTCTTATTTTTAGAAAATTGCTAACTGACAATTTTTTGGGGTGTCTTCCTACAACAATAATATTGAAGATAAATTTTTTCCTTGCTGAAATCTGTTCTGACAGATCTTGAATTAAGATCATGTACAATATTATGAAAATATGAGTAGTTTTCGTGTAATTTGGCACGAAATATAGGCAATCAGAAAAAATTTTAACGTTTTCCCTGAAAACAGCTCCAATTTTGTGTTTAAAGACGATTAAAAATAAAGTGCTAGTCCAATTTTTGTCAAACTGGACGTATTTTCAAAGATTTCAAAGGAGGTCAAGTGCAGTTTACTGAAAAACACGTAGTTTTAGCCTAATTTGGGCAAGAAATGAATGTAATTTATAATAGTAATAATAAAAAAACCTGCTCCAAATTTTTTCCACGAATAGAAGAAAAGCTTAAAAGAATTCCCATTTTTGTTGAACTCTGCATATTGAATATATATTTGAATATTGAATATATTTTTGTTGAACTCTGAAAATTGCATATTTAGAAATAATGCCAGAAAGTATATGGTTTTGTATCATCGCAAGTTTTTATTTAAAACTTCATTTAAGTGTACTAAAGGTTTTCTAATGAAATTTGGTCTTTTATATTGTACGAGTATGTGATTTTACATATTCATTTTTCAGCGTTATCCTTATATATTTATGTTCACATTTTGCAATTTCATTCTATATATTTTTCCGGACTCTTCTTAACAAACGTGTAATATGCTAACCTCAACCTGGGAACTGTGTTTAGTAGATTGCTGATTGCACATTGTGTATAGATAGGGTTGGACAATATTTAAATAATTATATATAAAATACATATTTTTTGTATTTAAGAAACTGTATTTTTTAGTTTTTTGTATTTTGGAGATATATTCAAATACATAAAATAGATCTTTAAAAAAAAATACTATAAATACAAATAAAAAAGAAGATAACACGGATAGTTTGTTTTTGTTTGATTTTGTTAGTGAAGGTCGCTTATTGAAACAAAAATAGCTTTCTTTCAGCTGTTGAATTTGAAGTCTCATGATTTTTAAATGATAAATCTAAATCATTTAAAACCTATACAATTATACGACTATAAAAAAAAAAATTATTCATTATAACACAAGTTTCTATTCATCCACGTCAGTTGAATTACTGTTTTCCTTTGGGGGTTTTATATATTCGCCAACTAGGAGTTTTTATTATCTGACGGTTTGAGAAAGTAGTAGTTTCAAGGAAAGTCCATTTATTTGTGTTAGACCTATTTTTGAAATAGTTTTATATTTGAATACATTTATATGTTATTAGTTAGTTATTGTTCAGAAATTTGTATGAATGTCAATTTGCAATAGGATTGTATTTATTGCGTTTTGAGTATTTAAAGTATTTTCAATGTATGTTTTTCTCAAATCAAAAACTGTTTTTGATTATCTAGTTAATACTTATTTACGAAGTTTTTGGGTGAAGTATTTAATTAGTACTAAATTTAAAGTATTTTACCCAACCCTGTTAAAGAGCTGGGCAAATCACCTTCTTTTACTGATTGTTCTCCCATGCTTTCTATGAGACGCACAGAGTGAGTATGCTTGTCATCTGCCTTATATGAAAATTCTTTACAGAGCTTGTTATCCATCATTGTAAGGTTGATAAGCCAGCCAATCAGGAAACTTGGTGTAAGCATTTGCAACATTGTCTCTTTGTGAATCACTGTGTCAGTGTCATACAGGATTTGGAAATCTCGGACCTGCTCCCCCATGGCCACTTAAGCCTAGCTTTTCGCTGTGGTTAGCGGTGAAAGAACGACTGCCCGATGCATAGAGGAACTCCCAAAGCAACAACCTGCTCCATGGTTTCATGTTGAAAAGACTGAATCAGGCTCGCAGAGATAATTCACCGTGAAATATAAAGATGGAGTCTTAGAGTTATAATAAATCTTGGAAACTCTGATATCAAAGTGAAGATTTGATGGATATGATACAAGATGTAGTTTTATACTACTATGACAGATGATATGAGACCGTTCGTTCGCCTGTTACAGCATCCCTAGTTCGGTATGTGGGGAAAAAATGTATTGAGATGCAAAGGGATAAAAGCACAGGGTTGGGCAGTATTTAAATACTTGTACCTGGAATATGTGTTTTAAATACATTTTGCATTTGAAAAATTATATTTTTGAGTTTTTTGACTTGTATTTTAGAGTTGTATTTAAATACATCGAATAGATGTATTTAGAAAAATACTTAAAATACTTTTAAATGCTGAGAAGAAGATAACGATGTTAGTTTCTTTTTGATTCTGCTAGTTTATGAACCTCATGTAAACAAAAATAAAAGCCTCTTTTAGCTGTTTATTTTTATTTCTCTCTTAATTTTTAAATGATAAGCCTAAATCATTAAAAATGTTGGACAATTAGTATGTATGTAATGTCAGTAAAAAAAGTGTTAACTCCTTATTACACTAGTTTATGTTCATCTGTGCCAGTTGATAGCCGTTTGCCTTTGTGGATTTTATACATTCGCTATTTAGGGGTTTATTGTCTGTTGATTTGCTGAAAAAAGTAGTCGTTTTTAAATGACATTCCCTTTATTTGGGTTAGATATATTTTTGATGTCATTTTATATTTAAGTCTTTTTGTGAAAGTTACATTCAAATATTTTAATTATTGTTCATTAATTTATGACTGTCCTTTAGTAATTTAATATAATTGACAGTTGCAATATATTTTTCAATAAAAAAGTTATAATGCGAAAAGTGTTGTATTGAGTGTGTATGAGTATCTGAAGTATTTTAAATACCTATGTATTTAGTAATTCAAAAACTAGTGAATTTTGAGTACACATTTAAAGTATTTTTTCCAACACTGCGAAAGCATAAACAGACTGCCTGGCTTGCCTGCCTAAACATTCGGCCTCGTGCGCTGCACGGTTGTCTGAACAGGATCAAAATACGCGCATAGGCGCCAAATTTTAATTTTTGAAAAACAGTTCTGTACTGATAAATATCAATTCTAGATACTTCTAATTACTACAAACCGGGAGAAATATACAGTAAAACTTCACTTATACGTTTTTCAGGGGACCGAAGAAAAAAAATGTATAAGAGAGAAAAACACATAACTGAAATTGAATTTTATGAGAAAAAAAAATCTCTATTTTTACTCTACTGTTTTATTAGAAAACTTACTACCAAAAAAGAAGATTTTAATATGTAGTTTAAATGATTACTTATGAAAAAGTCTGTTATCTTGGTCTGTTTAACATTATAAGCCCCCAAGGTATACACTTCCCCCTCCAAACGTGATAGCTGTCCCATCACCTCATCTGCGACAGTGTTGCATAACAAACTTTTTAACAGTTTCTAATGCTGCAACGGCTTCACTGAAACCTACTACATTTATTTCACTATCATCCACTTCATCATCACTGTCTTCATCAATATCTTCGTTGATTTCACTCACAATGTCCTCAACGGACCTTAGTTCAGATGTAACCACATCTTTATCTACATCCACAAATTCTGTGAAGTCCGCTTGATTGATGGGTAAATCTCCCAAAGCTAACTCCATTTCTACATCATCTTCGGGGCTGCCAAATCCAGCTTTCCGGAAACAGTTCCTGATGGTAGATTCTTCAACTTTCTGCCATGACGAGGAGATAAAATGCATGAGAGAAAAAAAGGAGTGTTCCTGATTATAAAAACTAAAAATTCTACCTCACTGACCATAAAACTAAAAATTTTACCTGTAATACATTTATTTTAGTCGAACTCCTGTTTCCGTTGTCGATGTAGCGGATGGCCTGTTGCACCAACATTTTTCGGTAGTGCAACTTTAAGTTTCGGATAACCCCTAGATCCATGGGTTGCAACTCGCTGGTGCAGTTCGAGGGGAAAAATTGCACCTTGATGTTCCGTAGATATGAGGTGTCTGGTGGATGTGCTGGACACTTGTCTACAAATAATAGTATTTTTCGCCCTCTGATACCCATTCTGGCATCTAAAGCCCGCAACCAATCTTCAAAGATTTTCGTGGTCATCCACGAATTTTTATTGTGTTCATATTTGGTGGGCAGTGTTTTAATGTGTTTGAAGCATCGCGGCTTCGCAAATTTCCCGATCGTGACCGGTGGCAATTTTTCTGTCCCATCACTGTTAGCACATAAAAGCACAGTTACACGGTCTTTGCTCTTCTTACCCCCGTGACAATTTTCTCCCTTGAACGCCATCGTCTTTTCAGGCATTAGGGAATAGAAAAGCCCCGTCTCGTCGGCGTTAAAAATATCTTTGGGGGCATACTGCTCCACCAGTTCTTGAAGAGGTCCCGACTTCCATGCCGACACGACATCTGCATCAACATTTCCGCTTTCGCCGCACATACTTTTGCAGCAGATTCCGTGTCGCAGCTTGAATTTATGAAGCCAGCCAGATGAAGCTTGGAAATTTTCTAAACCAAGCCGCAGTCCAATTTCAGTCGCTTTCTCGCACAATAAGGGGCCGCTTATTGGTATACCTTCAGCACGATGCTGCTGAAACCACTGTAGCAATGCATCTTCCAAATTTTCATATTTTCCTCCTTGAATTCGCATTCTCTTGCTACTAGACACCCCAAACACACGTGCCTTGTCCACGATTTCTTTCCCCTTAGAAATGATGGAATTCAGCGTGGATGCCGGTATTCCCAGTTCTTTAGCAATTTCTACTTTCTTTTTATTTCCACTCTCCCTAACAACTTTTAAAATTTTTATTTTCTCTGATATTGAAAGGGGTTGCCTTTTCCTACCACTCATTTTCGTGTAATATCGCGGACGCAAAACCAGAAAGAAGACGAACTACGACAGTACAACAAACGCGAGATGAAGGCGCGACCTGAGCGACACGAAGACTATTCGCAAATCCCAGCCAAGAACTGCAGATTGCAGAACAGAAAGGATGATACTGTTGAACTTGTGTGACTCAGTTTCACTACGGAAACGAAGGCCGTGACCTGCGTGGGCTACAACTGGCGACGAAGACCCACGGCTGCTTGCTTTGCTTTCAAGCTTCATGTTACTTGAGATAACGCGGATCAAAGCACGGTGATCTAATACGTGGGCGACAGGAAGCGCACGACAGCCACAGCTCCACCGTCTGGCGACACCCGCCGCGCCGCGCCTCGCGGAAAGGGATCGGTTTCATTAGCCGCTTGCGCCATCCGCTACCGAAAGGAACTCGTGTTATTACGGCGAGCCAAAGGCACCTTTGGAGACTGGGACAGTCAATGCACAAACATTCTCATTTATTGGTCATCTATGTCATTACTCTCTCCTGGGGACACCTTTGACCTTCCCTCGGAGCTAGCTGTCGCCTCCTGAGATCCTCAGAGAGCTCCCATGCGCATACGACTGAAAGTTTTCGTTTTGGAAGTCCCGCTTCTGGAGGTGGGCCGGGAGCCGACTTTCGCTACCACCCGCGGGCTCGCGCGGTCTTGACCCCTCAGCTAGGCCGAGTCGAGCTTCTATATTACAAGTTTCATTAACGGGAAGTGGCCTCAGAGGGCAAGAGTCAGCTCCGCGGGAGCGCTCTGGAGCGTGTCGACTCGAGCAAAATTTCGGGCACGACGCAGATCGTCCAGCGCCTCTGCGGGATCATTTGAACGTTATACGGCCTTAAAGGGACTTTTATTTTGAACGTATAAACGTAAAACGTATATCTGAAATAATTTTGCATGGGAATTATAGGAATTTATTCGGGACCTAACAAAAAAAAAACGTATAACCGTGAGAAACGTATAAACGGAGTTTCACTGTAATTTTTTATCAATACTTACAGCCATACAACACCCTCAAAGCAAGGCATTTCGGGCAAGGAAAATTTCAGTCACTCAAACAGTGACAATACATTTCTTATTGTTTATAACTTTTTTCCTGATAAACTTTTCTACTTCCAGGATTTATATGCCCTTTTGTATACCCTTCTAAAAATATTAAAGCTTTTGCAGTGACAATTATTTTTATTTTTCATTTAATTCAGCCATTAGTAATTAAGGTTATTAAACTGTTTATTTTATTAACCATGTAAATTTTCAGGGTCAATTACAATAAAACAAATAAAGAACTAATCCACGAAATGAATATGTTATTAAGTGAATATTATTGAACATTTATCCGTTGAGGTCAGCTGCCCCGGTCTGCCCCTCTCAAAATGATGACTTTAAAGTTTATATTACGTGTTTGGAAAGAACATCATCAGTACCTTGGGACGTAATGGTGACAATGTTTACTTCTTGAAAACCTTATCTTTTCAACTTTTGGATTTATATTAATTGCATAACTGTGTCAATTTCTTTTCAAAAAAATTATTTCAATGTGCCAAATTTCTTTGTTTTTAATTAATTTAAACATTAAATTGAGATCTGCAGAACTAAAATCTGCATTAATTAAGTAAGTGAACTTTGACAGGCAATAACATTAAAACATCTAAACACATCTCGGTGAAATTAATATATGCTATTAAGTGAACATTTGTAAATAGTTTTTCATTCAGAACAGCCACCTTGGCCAACTTCTTTCAAAATGGCGTCCATTTTAAAGTTTACATGACGAGGTTGAAAAAAGTGTGATATTCATTAATTGAATCTTTGACGGGCAATTACACAAAAACAACTAAAAACACTTCTATGAAATTAATAACTATAAATAAATGGTTATTTGTTAGTGTTTTTTGTTAACATCAGTCGCCTCGGCCTGCGTTTTTAAAAATGGCAAATCATTAAAAGTTTACATGACGAAGTTTGAAACAAAGCGCCATTCCTAAACCGAAGTGATCATTCATGGGCAATTACACAAAAACAACTAAAAACCCTTGTGTGAAATTAATAACTATTATTACGTGGATATTTGTTAGTGCTCTTTCGTTACCAACAGCCTCCTCAGTCTGCCTCTTTTAGAATGGCAATCATTATAAGTTTACATGACGAAGTTTGAAAGAAAACGCCATATCCATTAACGTGATCTTTGATGGGCAAGTTCTCAAAAACAATTAAAAACACTTTCATGAAATCAATAAATGTTATTAAGTGGACATTTGTTTGTTGTTGTTGTTTTTTTTTTTTTTTTTGTTTTTTGTTTGTTTTTTGTAAACAGCAACCACCTCGGCTTGCCTCTTTGAAAATGGCGAATGTTTCAACTGGATTTGATGAGCTTTGAAAGAAAGTGCTATTTCTATTAAGTGATCACTGACGTGCAATTATAAAAATCAGAAACACATCTCCATGAAATTCACATGTTACTAAGTGAACAATTGCAAATATTTTCTCATCGCCCCAAACATCTCTCTCTGTGGACACAGCATGCAGTCGAAGTGTCAGCGGTGGATGTCATGCCAGAGGTGATGCATAGGGTGGAATGATCCGAACAGGAATGCCTCTGGCGTATGCGAAACCACAACTGCTAAAAATAAGGTTGATGTGATGTGAAGAGTCCCAGAGGAAGCTGAGGTGGCCAGGTCTCTGGCTTTTCCATATTATGATAATCACTTTATGGCGTTTGGTCCAAACGACAAGTAACTGAATAGTAATATAATTATATAAAATTATTCATTATTGTCTGTCAATACGATAGATAAAAGTAGTAAACGTGTTATACTGTAATTTACTACCATTAAATTTATTCCTTTAAATTAATTTCTATTAATTCCTATTCCTTGCAATGAATTATTAAATTATTCCTTTTACTACCTAAACAAAGAGTTTTACTGTATTTCTACGTTTGAAAACTATTGTTAAAAAAGTTATAAACTCTAACCGGACACAGATTTTGACCTATTTTCCCTTGAGTCATGTTGTAAATTTGTATAATAACGTTTTCTTTACGTTTGGATGAGTCAATGAAGCTTTTATTCATCTTCAACAATATCAGATAAAGACCAGTATTGTTTTCGACATAAATAAATGAACAATATAAATTACGATGCTCCTATTCATCCAATTTGCATGATTGACATGTCTTTGGGTTCAGGAAGCACGTCATCATTGCGGTATAAGTCCACGTTTTTTAATTCCATCCTGGAACTATGAGAGAAATTTAAAAAAAAATTGAAATCTTTTTTTGGGGGGGGAAAAAACAACAAAACCTGCTTTGTAGCGTAAATTCTATTTTAAACAGATATCCAATGCCGTTTACAGATTGAAAATCGGACCATTTGTTCAGAAGTTATCGGTCAGGAAAATTTTTATTCTTTTGGTGCTGCCATGTGGTGGCGACAAATTGAACTAGTGTTGGTACATTTAGCCTTAATGAAAGAGATCAGTCAATTACTTCATTTATGCCTGAATATAGGTGAGCCAGGCAGCTACAGTATGTTTAAAATTTGTTACCCTTATAAACTATCAAAGTACAAATGAATTTTTTTTAAATGATAATAACCACTGGATGCACATTGCTAAAGTAGTATTAAATTCATGTTACACACACAAACCATTACATAAATGAAAATGATGCTGTGTATGCCTTGCTTTTATGCATTTCCTTAAATAGTATGAAACATTAAACACATTTTATCAAGGGGAAACTAAAAAGTGTTAGAAAATGGAAATAACAATGATTTGTATGATGAATTATAAATTAGCAGGGTGAAAGCTTTTTCTTTACATTTTTTTAAAAGAGCTAATGTAGTAAAAAAGTCGGAGTGTATCTCTCTGCTGAAGCAAGGCGCTACTGTTGTCATCTTACCAACAGTCCAGACTCTTTCACTGCTGTCTGGTAATGTTGATTCATCTAAACGTTGCACAATGCCCATGTATCTATCCGAATGTCCAGAATTGCACAATAGAAATGGATAATTTCTTGACAATCTTTCTTGCATGACAAAGTTAACACATTTGAAGTAGTGTTACCTTCTTTTGTCGGGTTACTGTTTGTATGTTTTATCATCCTGGATGTTGATGGCATGTTCAGTAAAATTTTGTTTCGTAAGTAAAAATTGCACTGTTGAGATTTTAATTGTCTTATCATGTACAGTACATACTGTTAATTTTTAACAATCAGTCTTGACTCTGCAATACAAAAATTTACATTTATTTATACTAGGGATGGGTCCTCGATACTTTCTATACTTCGATACCCTTGATACCCGGGTAGTATTGATAGCGATACTTTCAGAAAATGACTCGATACTTTGAATTATTTATGCCATTCCCCAGCTCTTCTGATTTTACGGAATAATTGTCTTCCTTACATTCCTCTTTCTCCTATTTTTCTTCTGTTAGCAACAAGGAAGTGTCTGTCTGTTCGGATTCACTTGCAGTCGTTGAAATTACCGAACGCTGCAACGTCAGAGCGCCGTGCCCTGCTCTTTATCCCACTCGTGCCTGTCACCATCTCTTGAGATAGCACGCAATTCGCGACCAATTCAGCTTGGGGAAACTCATCCTTGTGAGCTCCCGGCAATCAAGTGACGACAGGCAGGATAAGCATTGCTCGATGACAGCGTTTCTTCCCGGGATACTCCCCTCCTCAGCCCACCGCGTCTGACGGAGTTCTTGAGTTCGGTTCTGCATTTTAAAGTGACAGAAAGACGACTAGATTAGTGCATTCCATAAATATAATGAGTTAAGTGTGGAAATATTTTGAAGAGGACTCTATAGATGATGATCGTGTTAATTGTAGAATATGTAAAAAAACATTTTCGCCTGGTAGAAAATCACACAATACTAGAAATTAAAAAAACATGTAACATCAATACACCGGATAGTAATCAGTTCCACCGACACAAGAGAGCCAAGCCAACTAATGTTGCACTGGCCGTTGGAAACGTTGCAAATCGTACAAGTGAAGTCGTAGAAGTTAAAGACCCATGACCAGTCCTGTCAAGATCAAGTTTCAACACAAATCAACCAACACTCATTGATTTTTTGGCCACAAAGAACAAATTTAAATAAGGAGACCAGGTCAAAAGCAATAACAAGAAAATTTGTTTACATGGCACGCAAATATAATCAATGTATCAGTATAATTGAAGACAATAGATTCAAGGAATTAATTAAACATCTTGAACCTAGATACAACATGCCCACAAGAAAATAACAATCCTTTAATCATTCGATTGTCCTTTATTTCAGTAGTTTAAAAAAATCACTATATGATTCTGAATAACTCCTTTTCATTATCTGCATTACAAATTTTTAATTAATTTAATTTATTTTATAGGCATCCTCAACTACTGAACCCCTGAAAATGAATTGGCATGTGGTCTCTTAATAGGAATACTCTGAAGAGTGATCGCAAAAATATCATGATGTGTATACAAAACCACAGCACAAGAAGATGTATTAAATGTGCGGACTTTCTTTCTCGTGATGCAAATGTACTATCTTACTGAAAAAAACTCTCCCCAATTTAAGAAAAGTGCTGTTCGATACGTGGGCATTCAATCACCTACAGAGTTTTCGCAGAGACTTCCCAGTACTGCTGGATTGATATGTGACAAAAGAAAGAAATAGAATGGACATAGAAAGAGTTGGAATGTTAGTTTTCTTTAATAAGAATCTTTAAAAACTTTAAAAAATGTATGTTTTTAAATATTAATTTAATATATTTAAACAATAGTTTCTAAATATTAAAATAGTACATGTATGCATGTGTGAAGAACAAAATATATCCTTCCAATTCTGATTGAACCACTTTTACTGCTGAGCCTTTAAAGTAGTGTGGTATCGAGTATCAAAGCTCTCAGGCAGGTAACAGTATCGAGTATCAAGAAATTCAGGTATCGACCCATCGCTAATTTATACTTATTTATTCTGCACAACTCTAATAATTTTATTACACAAAATGCCCAAGCATTATGGGATCCCCCTTAAAGACATTGAAATGAAACTACTTTGTTGGTATGTAACTTTGTTTACCCTCGTATTTCATATGTTTACGTTGATTTTCTACTATATATTACAGACATTTGCTTGAATTTCACAGAACTAATTTATTGAAAGATATTCACAAGTCGCATATCAAAGCCATTCCTGGTACCTGTACAATACCAAAGAGGGAGATGAATGATGGGCACAGAATAAATTGCAATATAATTGAAGAAAACATTTTATATGTTAGTCCTAATGCTTCATGTATTACAATTATTTTCTAATGTACTACAATGTATTTATTTATTTCTGCTGGCAACCGCCATTTTACAATCAAATACAGAAATAAGTAGTAAAGAACAATCATTGGACTTAAATTATGAATACTTAATACTACAATAGTTTATCAACAAAAATCATTCAAAAGAAGATCCTTTGCGTCTGCATTATATTGAGAACTTATCAAAGGATTAAGATGTTTATAATCAATCATAATAACTCTCATCGATGTATTCATACCCATGTCAATGCATTCATACCCACCAATTTATAAAATAAAATAAGTACTCATTATATTCGCAATGTGACTGAGGCGAGCTAATATTTAATGTTTTGGCAAGCTCTTCATATTCAGCTGTTGTTCTAAGTGAAAGAACTTCCAGCTTCCATGCAATGTGCATAAAAAATTTATATTGAGTCATCTCCATTTTTCTTTTATAAATTTTGTAGTAACGTGACCAAATCACAGAGGCCACAGAAGAAACCCCATGCATTAAATAAAGCCTTTGCAAAACTAATGTATTATTGAAGTCAATGTGTAATGCTTTATGAAGCCAAGTGCTGTTTGCCTAGTTGTTATATAGTCAATGCGACTATCAAATTTCAAAATTTAGTCAAAAATGACTCCAAGATCCTTGTACTGATTATTAGCTTCAATATTTTTTCCACCCAAAGAATACTTAAAATAAATTCCCTGATTGCGATTATTGTTTAGTTTACATTTACTGACAATCAAATATAGCAAATTGTGGTTCTTCCACTAAAGTATTTTTCAAAGATAATCTTGCAACATGTCACAATCGTCCAAAGTACCAGTTTCAAGGAAAATTTTCAAATCTTCAACAAATATTAGAAATTTACTATTATTACATATATAAGATTTAATATTGTTGATAAAATTCAAAAACAAAAGTGGTATCAGATGGGCTCCTTCTGCCATGCCTGATGTTACCCTTATTTTATCAGAAATCAACGATATTGTTTAACGCATTATGTTTTGCAAGATAAATAATTTTCTACCTAGCATAGGAAAGTACCTTGAATATCATAGTACTCTTGGCACTAATATTTTATGATTGACAGTAACAAATGCTTTCACAAAATCAGCATAGAATACATCTATTTGGGACTTAAATTCAATTTGCATAATCAAATAAGTCATGTAGTCAAAAGGTCATAGGTCATAGATCATTGTGAATCTATTTCTACAAAAAAACGGTTCATCACTCAAAATAACATTCATTACAGTTGATAATTTATTTGTTTTTTCTCTAATTTTGGGAGGGTACTTGTAATTGATATAGGCCAATAATTAACCACATTATTGTGTGTAACCTACATATAGCTTCAATTCCTATCTTTAAAGACCAGTATAATAATGCTTGGTTTCCAAATGTCGGGTAAAAAACCCTTAGCAAGTGTTTTCTCAATTAATAATATAATATTTATTTGGCTAACATTGGCTGATTGCCAGGTGATAAACACAAGTCTACAGATTTACAATTAAAAAAACTAAAACAGAACAATACAATAAAAAAATCCTACAATAACTACTAATACAATCAAGAGTACAATACAGGAGCTCTCTGTAGAGACCTGTGAAGAACCAAATATTATTAATGTTAACCCTGTGTTAACATTCATAATAATAATAATTTTTAAAATTTATGACCTTGTAAACAAAGCTTTTACATACTATTGTTTTACATATTCAACCCCCCAACCTCATTTATCACCCTATATATAGTGCATTCCTGAACTCTATACATGCACCCATTTACTGAAGTCCATCCATAGACAAGAAAGTCTACTTAACCTACCCTATAACTCGTACATACTCATCCACATTTGCACTTACACGGTTCAGATAAAGTATACTTGCACTACATATACATTACGTGATCAAAAGTTTCTGGACACCCCCCAAAAACATAAGGTTTTCATCTTAGGTTCATTGTGCTGCCATCTACCGTTGGGTACGCATTCTCCGTGGAACTCACGGACTTCGCATGTGGTCAGGTGATTGGGTGTCACTTGTGTCAGAAGTCTGTATGCGAGATTTCCACACTCCTTAACATCCCTAGGTCCACTATTTCTAATGTGATAGTGAAGGGACATGTACAGCACAGCGTACAGGCCGACCTCGACTGTTACCTGACAGAGACCGCTGACATTTGAAGAGGGTTGTAAAGAGTAATAGGCAGACATCTATCCAGGCCATCAAACAGGAATTCAAAACTGCATCAGGATCCCCTCCAAGTACTATGACAGGCGTGAGGTGAGAAACCTTGGATTCCATGGTTGAGCAGCTGCTCATAAGCCACACCATCTCGCACGAAAATGCCAAAAGCCACCTTGCTTGGTGTAAGAAGCGTCAACATAACATGATTGAACAGTGGCAAAACTTTGTGTGGAGTAATGAATCACAGTACACAATGTGGCAATCCAATGGCAGGGTGTGGTTATGGCAAACGCCCGGTGAAAGTCATCTGCCAGCGTGTGTAGTGCCAACAGTGAAATTCGGAGGTGGTGGTGTCATGGAGTGGGCATGTTTTTTCGGGAGGGCCCTTAGACCCCTTGTTGTGTTCGTTGAGAGCCCCTACACGAGCGTTGCGTTAACGCTGATGACCTTACACAAATGTTTTGGCGATATGCATTGTGCCCACAGCTCAAGCAAGACACCCAAGCTACAACATAAGTCAAGATAACGCGCATTTTCTAGATTTCAATGCATGTTGTCTAGGGGACGTTTCAGTTCATGTAAGAGACCGTTCAGTTCATGTAAGAGACCGTTCATCGCGAAAGTACAATTACGCTTGATAGATGAAGCAGAACACATTGGTAACCATGTTGCAGAAAGGAAGTACAATGTGGATGAAAATTGCATTTGTGATTGGCGTAAGAACAAAACATGTCTTGAATTATTTTTCTTTTATTGCAGATGCATGATTGTTTCAACATACCAATGTAATAAATTAATGGAACCCTTTTTTTCCCCCAATAAAAGTGGGGAGGGTGGGAGGTGTCTCAGATTCCTTTCCGTAAAATTAGGCGGTGGTGATTATTTGAGTATATATGATATTGTGATTGGTGATAGTCTGATGTTCTATTTTTTCAGCACTTTTTTGTAGGTCTTAGCAAAGTTTGAAATTAGCGATAGAGGCCTATAATTGAAAGGGTGAAAACCAGAACAGTAAAAATGATACTTTATAAATTCTGGAAAAAATGTTTTTATATTAGGCTGTATTTCAGTGCCAGTATAATTTCGTGGTATTAAAGACCAATTGAATTGCTGTGGCTTTAATGATGAAACAAAGCATCGCGACTT
This sequence comes from Teleogryllus occipitalis, assembly GCA_011170035.1. Taxonomy (NCBI): domain Eukaryota; kingdom Metazoa; phylum Arthropoda; class Insecta; order Orthoptera; family Gryllidae; genus Teleogryllus; species Teleogryllus occipitalis. Next base: position 138,921 of record BLKR01000826.1, on the reverse strand, counting down.
TATGGTAATATTGAATTAAATAAACTTTTTAGAATTTATAAAATGTCACACATCTTTCTGGTTTTCACCCATTCAGTTTGTCATCTTTTGAGTATCTCCAGACTTAAATACTGGTATTATTTGAGCTTTTTTCAAACAATGAAAAATGACTCCAGCAATACTTTTATATACATTACATACAAATGGTTTAACTATATTAGGAGAGACATTATATATTTATTATAATTTTAATTGAGTAATGTTTTTTTAATATTTTTCTGTCTCCTTTTTGAGTTTTTCATCAACTATAATGAAACCTTTTGCTTTTCACTTTTAGTATAGCAGGTGAGCTTTCGTCTTGAATTGGGTGTAGTGTTGTTTATTTTTGTAATTATGTTCTTCATTCCTTTAACTATTTTTGTAAACCTAATTTTCATCTAGCACCTGATAAGAGAGACGAAACAGTCTCCAAGACGTCATGAATTTTAAAATTTTTTAATTTTAATAGAATTTAGAAATAAAGTTTGGTATATTTAATTATGGTTGTTAAAAAAATAAAAAAGGGACTGAAAATATTAAAAAAATATAAAATAAAATAAGGGACAACCAGATCAAAGCTTTATCTTGTGTAATGTGTGTATTCATTATAACATATTAGTGGATTTTTTCATGTGCATCTAAGTAATAAGCTTAAAAAGTAGCCTGGTCACAACCAGAAATATTAGAAGAGTTTATATTTGTCCAACTTGTGTTGCAGGTATTGTTCACATGCTTAAAACGAAGTGACAAAGAAATTAAGGTTTTCCAGCTGGCAGGAGCAGTTGCAGAGAAGTCTGCTTATCACCACGGTGAAGTTTCATTGATGGGCACAATTGTAAACTTAGCTCAGAACTTTGTTGGCAGCAATAATATCAATCTTTTGCTACCAATTGGTCAGTTTGGTACTAGACTTCAAGGAGGAAAAGATCAAGCCAGCCCTCGTTACATTGTTACCAATCTCAGGTAACATGCTGTTTGTTTTCTTTTCCCAAGTTCACAAAATGATAAAATAGATGTTTGTTAATGTCTGGGGCTATTGATGGCATCTCTCCCACCAGTGGGGCACCGCCCCAGCCAGGACAAGCTCTAAGCTCCTGACTTGGTATGTGTGGTAGTGTAGTGCATGTTATAGCAAGTGTATGATAGTAAGGGGTAGAGGATAAGGACAAGGAAGAGGAGGGAAAGATTGTGCATGGTCTGTGACCTGTTTGTTGGGTACTGCTCTGGCATGTGCCTGGTGTAAATTCTAGAGGGGGAAGAGGTTTGAGTCAGTGTTATGCTGTTACATAACGGAAGGGAGGGGGTTCGTGGTTTAGTGTTCTGTAATGCTGATATTTAGTTTTAAAATTTTTCAACATTTGGTTAATTTATTCCTTTTATTCAGTCTTGTACTAAACTTTCAGTACTTTCTTTCTCCCCTAAGTGTCCTTCCATCAAAAATTCTCCCTATTTTTATTGTTAGGTGCAATCTGCATCTTTGACTAATTCAGTCTTTAATTATCATAAATTTTAATATACGAGGGGGATCCAGGAAATAACAACCGTTTTGATGTAATAATTAAAAAATATATATATTTATTTGAAAAAACAGTCTGTTACATAACTGAAGCTTCCTTTACTTCTCTACGTAATCATCACCTACATTTAAACATTTGTCGTATCTGTTCATTAGCTTTAGAATTCCTGTGTTGTACTGCTCTGCCACCCTTCATTAAGCCAGGTGTTCACTGTCTTCAACTCATCACTTCCAAAACATGTACCACCCAGAATGTCTTTGAACTTAGTTAAAAGGTGAAAATTGCTAGGAGCAAGGTCTGGACTAAAGGGCTGATGATCAAAGATTTCCCAACCGAATTCATCCAGCAATTCTGGAGTTGAAGCAGCAGTGTGCAGGCGGGCATTGTCGTGAAGAAGCACAACTCCTCTCGAAAGCATTCCTCACCTCTTGTTTTGAATGGCTCACCGTAGTTTTCGTAAAATCTCACAATAACGATGTGCATTGATCATAGTGCCTTTTGGCATGAAACCCAGCAAAAGAACACCTTTGTGATTCCAAAAGACAGTAGCCATGACTTTTTGTGTTGAGTGTGTCTTGTTTGAATTTTATCGGCTTCTTGAGTGATGAGGGATAATGTCACTCACGTGATTTGTGCTTGGTCTCTGGGGTGTTGTGAGACACCCAGGTCTCATCACCCGTCACAATTTGATCAAGAAAGGTGTCTCTATCTGTGTGATATCGCATCAAGAATGTCAATGCTGCAGCCATTCTCTGAGTTTTGTGTTGGTCACTCAGTTGCCGTGGAACCCATCGTGCACAGATTTTGTGGTAGCCAAGATGTTGCGACACAATTTCACCAAGCAAAGAATGAGAAATGTCAAGAAAGGCAATATGCAATTCGTTGGGTGATGTGCGCCTGTCTTGCAAGATTCTGTCGTTCACTTTAGTCTTCAGGTCTTCTGTGATGAGTGATGGGCGTCCGGATCAAGTTTCATTGTGGACATTTGTTCGCCCATTGTTGAACATTTCACACCATTTTCTCACATTTCTTTTATTCATTACAGTATCACCATACACTTCTTTCAATTGCCGGTTTCAAATATCGGGCATTCAAAAATCGAATCGCACTCCTCACCTCACAGTCGGCGGGATTATCAATCACGTCGTTCATTTTGAAGTAACACAAAATGCACAATGGTGACTTGTTGCAACCAGCACTCGCAACATTATGAGAACACATGTGAAGGAAGCCAGTTGACCTTCAAACAAGGAAGGAGAACCACCTGCACAGTGGGTATGCACGAACGGTCGTTATTTTCTGGATCCCCCTCTTATAATAGAAATGAAATTTAATACAAAGTATTGTTTCTACTGTATGATTTGTTTTTGCTTATTGTTAATTGGGGAGGTGGAGGGTCTTGTGTGGCAAGTGTAACGTAATTATTTAGGTGGAGGTACATGTGTGCATGTTACAGATGTGTTGCGGGGGAGGGGTGTGTGTTCAAAATAGTGTAATTAGTGTTACCTAATTTACAGTTTCACATACAATTAAATCACAATATTGTCATACATAAGTTCTATCTAAGAGTGTGAAATTTGTACAGATTGGCGACACTCCAGCAACATCAAAACCAGAGTCAGATCAGCAACTAACACCACCTTAATTCAGATGGCATTGCAGATGTTAATGGTTTTCATACACTACAATTGGCAGCACTAGTTGACAGATAGCATGAGAGGACATATTTGGCATTTATTTCCAATTCATGGAAGAAAAGTAATTGCATTAATTACATACATACAGACATCATCAGAACTTTCAGAAATTAATGTTAAATAGGTTTTTACTTCATGTGCTTTTGAAAATGAAAAGAACATTTCTTGAAAGGAAATTTATAAAGCCAAATGTCAATCAGTGGATTCCTAGGGGTCATTCTAGAAATAAATATTGAGGTGTGGGGGTACCATTTTATTAGAGAATTGTAAATAAATAAAAGTACTCAATTTACACAATTCAATTGCTTTTTTTATTTCTGTGTTAATTTTTCTTTCTGAACAAATATATTGATTTCTTTTGTAAATAATATACAATTTAGTTTCCGGAGTGTTTATACGTTTCTACAATGTAAATTTTTGCATAAAAAGCCTTTTTTCAAATCAACTTTCGAGTGCTTGTGGGTCAGCCGTTTGGAATATCCTAGGAGTTTGTTAGACAAATTATGTTTAAAATAATCTTAGGATCTTATTTTCTAACTTTCCTTGTTTCTTCCCGGGACACTGTCTATTTATACACACACAAACTTACAATATCTTTAAAATTCAATTGAATTTTCTTTGGGATTGAACACAAGGGGAATTTGTTGGTCATGTGAATAAAAGTAAGTAAATGCTTACTTATACCACAAGCTTTTGAAGCAAATGGTTAGGTTTCAGGGTATAAAACTTAAGTACTAGCTTTTACTTACTAGTAAATTCTTCGTACTTATGGTAAATACTTAGTAAGAACTTACATTTCCATCATTTACTTAAAATGACATGACTAAACTTCTATTTCATTTCATACGTAAATAATATGAATTTTTTAAGCAAGGTGCTGACTGCACTTAAATCTTTCACAAGCAAGTTTAAGCTTTTGTAAATAAGATTAAGCTTTTCTAAGTAAGGGCTGTGAGTTTTTGCTGCTAAGTCCGGCAAGTGTGTTCAGAATAACAGAATTTGTGGATTAATTATGCTATAATTGCCAAATTTTTGAATTTAAGGGCATGAAAAAACTACTGCACTCACATTGCTGGCAGGACTGTTAATTAGGAATTAATTTAATTTGGGAGTGTGTAGAGTGATTATCAGAATACTTGCTCGGCAAATCCGCAGGAACAAGATGTAGTGCTCTGACGAATATTCAAAGATGAAATTTTCATGTATTGCGTAAGTGGTCCAGGTCTCCAAATTAGAATATCGTATGTGAGACATTACCAAATGTTGTGCAAAAAATGGACAAATCTCATTACTGGATGCAATTCCCAAAATGCAGTGATGTAGATATTGCGCGGGCAGAATGGACTCCGCATTCCTGCTTTCCGAGAGCAATTGTTACTATAGCGACTATTTATGTATGGGTGTTAAAACTGCGAGTTGTAAATCCCTGCAACAGCAAGGGATTTACTCCCAAAGAATTGTTATTGTGTAGGCCTACGGAGATAAACCATACAAAAAATATTTGATTGTATTTAGGAATGTAATTATTAAATTAAATTTAAATTCAAATAAAATGTGTCAGTTTTTTGCCCTGATCAACTGAGCACTTCGTCAAACGTGGGATCCTGCTCTCATGCTATTAGACCCTTTTCCCCTCATAGCTGCAAAATAATTTTTCTGGTTACTGTCGCTTTCAAATCTACATTTTTCTTCACCTCGGTTTTCAAATTATATATCATTTTTTCACTTGCGGCAATTGTCACTGGTTTTCCACAAACCTGTACTTACTCACGGAAAATGCAACTTTTTCCGGCTTTGTTAGGAAACTGGCTTTCCCCTGGTTGGGGAAAATAGACAAGCAAAAAGAACAGGAGGCACGTCAGATTTCTAAGACACATCATGAGAATCGTGAGAAGAGACAGACTGAGCAATACAGGAAAGTCAAAACCAAAGGTTTAATAGAAGAGATAGGACAGTTGCAAAGATCATTTACAGAGAATGAACAACAACATATAGCCAAAATGAATCTGGAAGGGATCAGAAGGGGGCAACTTAGGCAACTTAGCACAAATTCATCCTTTTATCAAAATTGTACTATTGGTAAACATGCTGGAATGTATCTCTCTCCTCTCTCTCTCCTCTCCTCTCTCTCTCCTCTCCTCTCTCTCTCCTCTCCTCTCTCTCTCCTCTCCTCTCTCCTCTCCTCTCTCTCTCCTCTCTCTCTCCTCTCTCTCCTCTCTCTCTCCTCTCTCTCTCTCTCCTCTCTCAAAGGCTGTTGTTTTTTTAATACGGTTTTCCACCTTTAGGATTAAGGATCCACCTTAATATATGATTTTAAATTCATTTTATGGACACCTTTTGGAAATTAGTTTTCACTTAATTTCGAATTCAATAGTAGAAGATTACTTTAGGAAAAATATTAGTAGCTTGCAGCAACAAAAAGGCTTGTGAATGCATAACCGATCAAAGCAATTTGCTCAAGACTCAGACACAAAATGCACATTGTGTAAGAACAAATAAAATACTCTCGAAGAACTTTGCTATAAATTATTGTAACAACTGAACTGGGGCAATTCTCATAGGTCTGCGTGTCTACCACTTCTTCCAATACAAACAAGAGTTCTTCGTCCAGACTGAAGGCACTGCCATGGATTCTCTGCTCTTAGTGTGGGTGGCAAACCTGTTCATGGGGACCTTTGAAGAATAGGTCTTGGAAAACGTGCCTCTAAATCCGACGCTCCGGCTTCGCTATGTCAACATTTTGTCATTTGGCCCCGCGGCTTCGAGTCTCTACAAACTTTCCATGGACACCTCAACAGCACCCACCCTCGCATTCATTTCACTATGGAAATAGAACTACACAACCAGCCCCCCCCTTTCTCGATGTCTTGGTCTCTTAGATGCCCTGATGGTACCCTCGACCACACAGAGTACCGAAAGCCCACCCCATACAAACGCTACTTACACATGGATTTGCACCATCACCCTTCCACGAAACGGAGTACTCACTACTGTTAGCTCACCTGACCGCCCTTGTCAGCATCAGCAACAGCCTCGAAAATGAAAAAGAGGTACTTCGAGGAACTTTTGTGGCCAATGGCCATAGCCCCTATGCCAGACAATGTGCCTTGAGCCTCAATGCACGAGATGCCACACCAAAACCAAATGCAATATCCAGCCTGACTCCTCTACTTCCAGAATGTCAGAGACTGGATTAGCTGACTGCTTTTTAGAGCTGACAATCTGCCCTTCTATGCCTACGAGGAGGTCAGGGAGCCTGGTCCAGGTGAAAGACCGCCTTGATCCACTTCATAATGCCGGGATGTATGAAATTCCGCTGATGCATGCTAGTAAACATCCGCCAAACAGGATGCCATACAGATGAGTGCATATGTTCACAAATGCACCATGACAGGCTAAAGAACATCCACAGTTTGACCTGAGCTCTACGCAGTGCTGCAACTGGTTGCCTCATTGAATTTAACTTGATCGGTTCTGAAGACTTGGTGGCCACATATCATTGAAGAGGCCCTGGAAATATTGAGGGCCAATAACTTAAATTAGATATTGTGTTCTCTGCCTCAGCACCACGTGGAAAAAGGTTTTTATGATACATATATGTATGTATTTACGTATATGTTTATAAAAAAGAGGGTCATTGTACATCAAGCTGTTTCGACTCATATCACGAAAAGTTGTATTTATTTCGTAATTTATCAATATTATTATTATTATTATTATTATTATTATTATTATATGATTTTTTTAAAACAGTCAACTTAATTTAATAACCTTTTTTTCCCCTTACCGTTTTTATTTTTTACACAATTTTTCACATGACAGATATCAAAATAAGTCACACTGTATGCTATCCAGAAGTTACGGAAAGACATGCCTGAAGGGTTATTTAAGATTATAAGAAGAAAATAAGGTAGTTGTCTGCCCAATATTGCTGGCGTAAATTAACTAGTGTGTTGGTTCAAAATACAATAAAATTTTACAAATGCTTAAATAGCTAATAAATTCACATTTAGCAACATACATTCAACTTAAACAAATCTAAATCTTGTCTCGGGTAGCTCATTTGTACTAAATAATTCGTAAATTCATGAATACAAGTTGTGGAAAACTAGAAAATAGTCTATGAACTCTCACGATTTGGTTGTTCTTCGTGGTTTGGAGTAATTAACACATCCATTCATTTAGATTGTAAGCAGTGATGTATGAGTTATCATATCTAACAGGGCTGAATAAAATTTAACTTGGAACTAGTGTAAAGTTAGAAATAGCAACTTTCATGTGTGAGAATAATGATAAAAACCTGGTTTATTTAGTAATTTAATTTGATCATTGTCTGTTGCAGTCCGTTGGCAAAATATATCTTTCATCCAGATGACGAACCATTGCTGACACCCCAGTATGACGACAATTTGAAAATTGAGCCAGTGTTTTATGTACCAATCATCCCAATGGTGCTCATAAATGGTGCTGATGGAATTGGAACTGGATGGTCAACAAAAATTCCTAATTTTAATCCATATGAAGTAATTAAGAACATTAAAAAAATGTTGAATGGAGAAGAACCTGACCCAATGGTAAGATATAGAAAATAATTTACAGAATTTCAAAGGGTTATGTTTTTCATGTGTAGTTATCTTTTTACTTCCTTGAATAAGTGTATGCAATGAAACAATATTAAATTTTAAAAAAGCCTCAATTGTTTGTTGAGATTCAGATCATAAGGCCTGTTCTTCTGCCTGAACACCTAAAACTACACTTCCTTACTGACCTTCAAACATTAAAGTGGATCTTAACCTTACACTTTAGGAAATATTTCTTTTTAATACTAACAGTTGCAGACACTTGGTTCAGTGTTGCCAAATGCAAATGTTCTTGCATATCTGCAAGTTTCGTTTCTAATAAAATATATTTGTCAGAAGTCTGAATAATTGCATATGGCCTATTAAGCACTTGCGTTTCGTTCCAAGACACTGAATGCAGCAACTCGCACACTTAGATGTTTATGTTCCATCGGCTTTGTGGGTTGGGAGGGGTTACAATTCGTTTTTGACTGGCTTGGCATCTGCCTACGGCAACATAGTAGGCACCCAATGTTGACCCCTGTCTCATATATCGCCTGAAAACTTAGTTAACCCTCATCCAAAGTATCTCATGAAGCTGCTAAATCGTACTAAAGACTACCGGTTTTTTGTGTGAGAAAGAGTGCTTGAAAATTCCAAACTACATTTTTTTGCTCTACATGTGTTTTTATTTAAGTCGTGAAATCTAATTTATGGTACTCAGCTCTTTTCTGTAGAGAATGCAGATCTATTAATGTATTTCATTAAAACTCCCTTTTCTTCTTTTCTTTTAATGCAATAGTACTTGCGAAAGTTGCGAGGGTTTTTTATGACTATAATATCTTATTACTAAGGGACCGAATTTCATGTAATTGTGTAATTTTAGAGGAACCAAATACCAACATTCAATATTTTTTTTAGTTTGCAATAAATTTGTTTAAATAAATTAACTCTTCAGTGGGGACACTCTTTTCTGTAAAGAATGCAGGCGGATGAGGCACTTTGTGCCACTCAACCAATTATGTAAGACTTGTTGATGGCTAAAAGGGGCAAGGAAAATGTTATTAAGTTACAATTGGTGTTTATACAAATACTTTTAATTGTAAAAAAAAATCACATTAAGAAAAGAATATTCAATATTTTGCGAATAAAATAGAATACACAGGTATAAGAAAGAAAGGAGAAAAAATGAAGAATGCAGTAGACCTGATTGAAATATTTAAAATAACATAATTTAAACATTTAGCATGGTTTCCAAGTCTTCTCAGCCCTTCATTCAGTTGCTCGTATCTTCCTCTTCTTTGGAGCATGTTACATAAGTGAGCTGGCAGCAGTTCTAAAGTTTCCTCATAATTGAAGCACTAAGTGCAAGTTATGATTGTTCTAATTTTTTGATGTAGTTCTCATTCTTGACATGCTCCACTTCTTATCTCATCTACAGTTCTAACTTCTGCATATTATAACCGAATCGTAAAGCAACTTAAGCTGAAGGTCGTAAAGCATACAATAGATCCAAAAGTGACAAACATCAGATTTCAAACAAATCTCGAAACAAATACTAGATGCAAAAGTACATGCACAGGAACCGTTCTCATCAATCTGTTGCAAACCAGGAATAGTTGGGCGCAATTATACAATATGTTAAAAAGCGGAAAGAAACCAGTACAAGGACACCAGCAATCAAAGGCTGCAGTAACCAGCTAATAGAGAGTTTTTCCAAGACGGGAAATCTATTGTTGTAGTACATAAACATTATCATCAAAAGGAAGTAATGTATCTTCAGAATATCAAGTTTTTCCATGTCATACAATCAAAAATGTACGTTAAAACTAGGAACTACTTCGAACTGAATACCTCTAACAGTCTAAAAGCAGGTATGGAACCTGTGCACCTTGAGTCCCTTATTGCTTTTATTTGCATTACGAGTTTGTAAAATGTATAATACATGAAATCTCATTGTATCATACGAATAAGTAAAATTTTCTTTCTTCAAAGAAAACTATAGCTTCCTAGATAACCCCGTTATTTTACTATAATATATTTATGTTTATGTCGGGATTGGGAAATGTTGGGCAATTGTAATGCCCTAAGGATAAATAATTTATTTTTCGTGACAATCAATGTAGTGTCACTATATTCATAACCTCCTAATCCTAAACAATTATGTTAGTTTATTCCTGACACATTTGAATGAACTTGAGAAAAAATTAACCATTAAGTTTCTGCCATATCATCTCTTAAGCTTAAAGTCTTACAACCATGGGCCTTTTAAACTTTTGTTGAACCTGGTGTGCCTGAGATAGCAAAGACTGACGCACAACGATCGTAAGGGTTTTGGGAATGCTAGTAGTAGCATATTACATTGCTAGATTGCATTTTCTTCACACTCGTAGATCACAAGGCCCCTTTATCAAATTGTGTGTGTCTGTGTCCGTTTATAATTTGTGATTTACATGAAAAACAAACTATTGCTTAGATTAAGTTTTCTATTTAATGTGCTAAAGAAGTGTTTTACATTAAAATTTAGATTTTTGGATAATTTTTTAGTACTATAGGATAGTGTATTTGTCAACTGTGACAATAGTGAAGGTTCAGCGTTAAGTGCTTCTAGAACTCTAAGAAGTAAGTAGTAATGTCTGTTCGAATGATTTTTAATAGTTGCCGGTAAATATTTGCAAGAGTCGTGCCAAAATGTGCTGTGAAAGTGGAATGTTTATTTATTTTGTTCACGGAACAAAAATTGTATTAAAGATTTTCAAGCAAAAAAGTTAATTTTTAATAATGCTTTTTTTTCTGACTTTTTTTTTTTTTTTTTTTTTTTTTTTTTTTTTTTTTTTTTTTTTTTTTTTTTTTTTTTTTTTTTTAACAATGGAAAGTGCATTGTCTATTAACACGTTGACTGCCACTGCATTTTCGGATATATTTCGCCCGGGGCCAAAACTTTTTTCTTCTAATTTTATTTAGGCTGATTGACAAGGCATTTGGTTCTGATTTCTTATTTTTTTCTATATCGGTATCTTTTATATGAACAATGGAAAGTGTCAGTTACATGTGACTGACGTGGCCTCTTGATGAAACTTTTCACTGCAGGGCCATGTCAGTTGATTACGTCTGACACTTCATTTCCTGGTAGCGCAATTTTCATTGATTTTATTATCAGTTCTAGGAATTATATTGTTCCCTGTCCTGATTTGTTTCCTCGCGTTTTCTGTTGTGTCGCGAATACTCGCGTATTGTAGTTGATTTGCGAAATTAGTGCAAGATGGCTGGGAAGAGAATGACGACTGACGAATTATGTGCAATTTTGGAGAATGAAACAAGTGAGGAAGATTATTCTTCCGATGATTCATTGTTGGATCCATTGTGGAGTCCTGTGGAATCGGAAGATGAATCCGAAGGAAATCTTTCAGCCGTACTACAGCATCTTGAATTCGAAGAAATGGAAAGTCTGAACCAGGAACAAGCAGAATGTCTGAACCAAGAGAAGCAGAAGGCAAGGAATCTGAAAGTAGAAATGGAGAATGGATGGAATACACGTGAGGCTACTGACTACAAAGCATGCACCAACTATGACAGATCCTTCTCAAACATCGACGGGTAAGAGATCTAGAAAGAATATACCAAAACCTCATGCTATTCTCGCTTACAATAAAAGGAAAGCTGGTATTGATTTATCTGATCAATTGGGCTTGAATGCAACAAATTTGAGAAAGGGTGTGAAATGGTATAGAAAATTGGCAACAAAATATATCCTCGGCATATCTGTAGTAAATGCTCTTATCTTGTACAAATCTGCCACAAAAAGGAAAGCAAAAATAACATCGTTCAGAGAAGAAATAACAAAGCGCTAGCTCGATTTTCAGGATGTGCCCCAATACTAGCCTCCTTGTCATAATGTGCATGTCTTGACAACAAAAGTGGATCAGATCAATAAGAAAGAGAGACGAATGTGCATATTGTGCTATGCTCATTTGAAGGAAACCGAAGGAAGAGCAATTGCCAGAAGAAAGAAAATTAAACAAGTGGGCACCTACTTCCCTGATTGCGAAAATCAACCTTACATGTGTTTGGAATGCTTTGGAAAACACCATAAAAAGTAGAAAAATTGGAAATGTATTTTCTGTATTCTATGTTTTTAATACAAACAGCATCTCTGAATTTGTTGATTATCTTTTTTTGTGTACGAGACCGGCCAAGGCCATATTTACCAACGATGCATAAGAGGCCAACCTACCTCTTTGCTACGTAAAATAGCATTTAACGTCAGTTTCCAGTGACTGACACGGCTACAACCAAATTGAGGACTGTCAGTCGTATGTGTCTGAAATGGCCTACAAGAAGTGTCCAGTGTCAGTCACATACGACTGACGCGGCAGTCAACGTGTTAATGCTGGTCATGAAACAAAACTTATTTTGAAAATTATTTTAAAGTTATTAAAATTGTTTCATGTAAAAATAAGTTAATTTTTATGTTAAAATGATGCTCTTCTATTTCATTTTTCTTTAAAATACTGTATTCATTAGTTTCGTTTTAAAAATTCTGTACTCATTACTATCAAACCCTCACCGTTGCACGGGTACACCCACGCAAAACGTAGAAACCTAATGTTTTTAAAAACCTTTTTCTACTCATCTTTAGATATAGAATCAACATAAAAATAACATTTATTTGAAATTGCGAAGAAAAATAATTTCAGGTCTTAGAGGTTGGTAGTATGGATATTGTATTTGTCATTACTTCCTTGCTCAGTGTGTGTTAGCGTTGAATCCGTGTTCAGTGGTGGCAGCGAAAACTATTTAAAGTGTAAGTTATGAACATTTGTCATAGACGACAAAATAGGGAGAATGACGAGGCCCGTCAATTGAAATCCTGTCATTTAATGCCGGCCCATGCACAGTAAAATTCTCCCCAAAATTGTTGTGTTAAGTCTTTCAAAAACTCTCTTAATAACAAATCCAACGGAAAAAGCAAATGCTTTCAATCATTACTATGTATCTGTGTTTACAAACGCTCAACTGTTCATGTCAATAGAAAATTCGTTAACAATTCGCTCTTTAGAACTCCTTTGAAAATTATCAGAAAAAATAAAGTAACCATAAGACGCAATAAATTGATAGGACCAGACAGTGTACCATGGGAGATCTTGAAATTTGGGCAAGTAATCATTGTCCGTTTCATCACACGACTCTTTGAAATATCTATTAACAAAGGTACTCTTCCTGATGACAGAAAAAAGGACATAGTTGTTCCAGTCCTCAAGGGTGGAAATCGCTCTGGTGTCAAAAAGAATCATCCGATTAGTGTAACATGTATAGTAGGTACCGTGGAAAAAATTATTGCAGAATACATGAAAACAGTTCTGAGAAAACAATGAATTGTTGTATGCAGGGCAATATGGGTTCAGACCAGGTTACTCCTCAGAAAGCCAGCTTCTTAGTTTGCCAAGACATTTCCGACTCAATAGACACAGGGGAAACATTGGATGCAGTGGTCATAGATTTTATAAAAGGATTAGACTTGGTGCCTTGCGAGTGATTACTTAATGAACTTTAAACAGGAATTGATACAAGAAAAATCACTTGGATTGAATCTTACCTATGTTTCAAAAAGTTAAGATGATTATCTTTCTGATGAAATTCATGTGAGGTCAGGCATTGCGCAAGGAAGTGTACCAGGCCCTCTTCTATTTCTACCCTATGTTAATGATATTTCTGATTCTTTTTATTTAATGATCAGGTTCTTTGCCAGTGAATGCATACTCAGGCTCAATCAGCAGATTTTCGAAAAGGATCTCAATAAAATTATGAAATGGGCAAAAGAAAACAAAATGGAAATCCTAAGAAATGCAATGCAGTAATCTTTAGATGGAAACGTGAGAAAATGTGACTACAATACACACTTGCAAATCAACCGGTACCAGTAGTTTTAAGTACAATTTCGGGGTTGTTATTCAGAGCGATCTGAACTTGTCCAGCCACGTCAGTCACATTGCACGCAAAGCTTAGAAATCACTCCATTTTCTAATGTGGATATTGAAGAAAACAATTGTGCGTACACATACACACACGCATTTAGCGCATACTTCTCTTGGATGTTTGGTAATGGAATACAGCTCTGCATGTTTAGGACCCATGGAGGGCTGGGCAGATAAGCTTGTTGGACCATATCCAAAAGAAAGTGATAAAACTTGTAGGTAGGTCAAACTTGGATGTGGGAACTTCTAGGCAAACCTTGAAAGAGCTTGGCCAGTAAATCTTTTTCAAAACGCACTCTGGAAAGTGTTACTTGACATTCGAACTAGGATAGGGTATCGTCAATGTTTCAGAAGAGAGAATCATCCATACAAAATTAAATACAGGAATAAGAAAAAATTGTAGCTAAATACTCTAATAATAATAAGAAATATGAAAATTGATAACATTAACAGGAACAAAACAACCAAATCCAATCAATAAAGTTACAACAATAGTGGTAAATTATTCTAAATAGCTAAAATTTAATATTCTTTGTTTCAATTATCTCACAAAAGTCGCCTAACTCATACCTATTTTTTCATGACTCAAAAATTTATTAGAATTCTTGTTAATCAAGGTATTGATGAATAGCAGTAACTATGTGATTTACAAAACATTTCCATCAATTGGATATTTCTTCTTGTATTAAATGTGTTATGGTAGCGAACAAATAATTTTCTTAATTCTGGGCAATCAATTTTAGCATTTAAAAGTTAGTACAAAATTTAATATCCTGTAATATATGTAGAACTAGTGATGGTAAATCAGAATTCAGAGAAATATCTGAATAATAATGGGAATAAATTGACATTGGATTTTTTATCTTGAATGGTGCATATCTGAAAAAATCTGTTGTACACTCTCAATCATCTTATTGCATAATTCACTCTTACTACTGTACAGTTCATTGATTTTGATTTCATTAATGAGCTATACGAATTCCCGATTGTATCATGTTGTTTAAGGCTAAATGTACCAAAAAATACTTGTAGGAAAATTCAATAGATCGCAGCACTATCACTGGGAATTTACTTGACCGATACCGTCTGAACATGTGGTCTGATTTTCGATCTGTAAACGGTATTGGACGACTTTTTCAAATAGAATTTACTCTACGAAGCCATTTTTTTTCTTTTTTCAAAAAAGATTTCCAAAAAGATTCTTAATTTATCTCACAGTCCCGGGATGAAATTCGTGTTCCTGAATCCAACGCCGTGTCAATCATGCAAAGCGGATGAATAGGAGCGTAGTAAACTGAAATTTGGGAAAACACCGCAGCCCCTTCCACGCCCTTTCGTCTTCTGCCCATTGTGGGCCCTCCCGCGACGGGGCGGCACACCCATCTCCGGCGGCCTGCGTCGCGCGGGAGGCCGAACGTCCAGGCTGGCAAGCCGGGCAGTCGGTTTATGCTTTCATCCTTTTGTATCTCAATATATGTTTTGCCCACGAAAAAATATAGTGATGATGAAACATAGTCAAATAGTCTCGTATCATCTGTAATAGTAGTAGGTATAAAACTAATTACCTTGTTCACATATTTCCGTTTCCCATTGAATACCATCATAAAATTGTTTGAGGCATAACTCAAAATATCGATTCCGATTCGGAAACTGATTTCAAAGTGGCATGCATTCCAGGTAAGCTAGGTACGCTGCTCCTACCATGGAGAAAAGACAGTTAATTGTAATTATTATATTTTGAAATCACCATTCTCGCCATAGAGAACCAAGATTGATTTTTAAAACTCTGCAGAGTACACTGGCTCGCGTAGGCGCGCGGCCCTTCATTGAGCATACACCGCTGTTGCTGACAAGTCAGAAAGCGGTTGAAAGAGACGGAGGTAATAGTCGCCGCAACCCGGCCTGAACTGAGCATGACGTTCTCCATCTAAATACATTAGGCAGTTCGCGTATGCGCTCTTGACTTTTTGGAAGCTCCATTTCGTTGTATGCAGCACGCTGGTAAGCGCCGCCACCCGGGCCCAGTGCCGCGGCACGTCGCCCAGGGTGGCTCTCTACTGAGCTTGCAGATGTTCGCATGCGTACACACTGGTATAAGCACCGCCTGCCACGTAATGCCACGGTCTTTTTCTTGTGGATTGATTTGATCTATGCGAGTTATTCACACTGCATATTATTTTTGTGTGCACAGTCTTTTAATGCTACATGATGGTAAGATACTGTGCTATGGCAGAAAACACTTTTATAATTGAGGATGTTAAAAAATATATTCAGTTGTACTTTTGTGGAGAAAATGAATTATTCCTATGGGAAGGCCTGTTCCAAAACGGGTCTTTGTTTTGCACAAAGAAAAGGGAAGGGAGCATTTCCGCTTCTTTAACACCTCAAAATATGAAAACACCAGTAGGTTAATAGGAAACAAATAATTTATTTTGCTGGGCCATGATCAGTGTTTTTGTATGTTTGTAAAGTGAGGAGTAAAGAGCGCTATAACAATTTGCAGTCTCTCATAAACAATCACAAAAATGATCAATAAGAGTAATTGGTGTCCACTTATTCAGCTGGCCAGTTTTGGAGTGTCACCATTGAAGCTTAAGTTGATTTATCAGATGTAACACAACATAATTAATAAACACAGAACGAATAAAGTCATATTAAAATGCCTGATTGACATGACTTTTTTTTTCCCCCTCCAATGCAGAAATTACCTTTCGGAAGGCTTGGTAAAAAATTTGTTGAGTAAGTATGTTACGACTTTACAGCAATATTTAAAATGTTCCAAAACAGTTAAAGGCACTTCTAACAGAATTCAAAATTATTTGATTTTTGCAATTAGTAGTTTCTTGAGCAAATCTATTAAAGAAAATATTTATATGGCCCAGCATGTTGCAATTGTTTAAGATGAAATATAAATATAGTCATTGATCAGATGCTATGTCGTGGGAGAGAGGGCAGTGCGAAGGAAGCTTCTTAAGAGTCGTGAGTGTTGCCAAATAAGCACGAATAATAGTGTGTCTTTTACGGGATGCAGCGTTCATTAAGTTTTGAAAGATAAAGGCAGAGGTTAATAACTGACTTTTGGTTCACTGAAAATTGTGGGCACGTATGGGGAGGTTTAGTGTTATTCCAGAAGACGCAATAATAATAATAATAATAATAATAATAATAATAATAATAATAATAATAATAATAATAATAATAATGAATTACTAATGTATTTTTGATATGATTTAATTTAAAACGTAGAGATTGAATATATTTTCGTTTTGTCTTCCAAAACAGGTTCCAAATCACACTAGCAATTTAAAGAGCTTACACAGTCAAATTGGTCACGCCCCTGTTTCAAAAAGAAAACTGAACTAATTGTGTAAATAGCACCAATATTCCATCTCCTCAAACTTATTTTAGATATATTTTACTTCTAAGTTCTGTTATCATTCCACTACCGGAAAAAATGAGCAGAGATAACGCACGAGCTCGTTTATCCTACAACTCGATTTTTTATCTCAAAACAGCGCTTGTATCCTCGATAGAATTCATCTGGTGAATCTGTTTTCCCTAGTTAAATAGCCGAAGCTCATTTTGAAACTGTTTTCGTACTTTCGGACAAATTTGAAAAAGTGGTAAAATAGCACGCAGGCGAGATGTCTCCAGAACCCAACGCCATATCATACACTGAAATCAGATAGATAGACTTATATAGTCAAATGTAGAAAACAAGAATATCTTCAGCAACGTCAAAATTCTCTTTCGCGGAACTCCCCGACGATCTCATGACTAGAGTCTGGATTCTAATGTAATTACATATGCTTTGTCTTTCTATGTACTGTTCTCAAATTTGTGATCTCAGTGAGTTGTTGCAATCGTAACAAAATATCTAAATTTTTCGTTACATATTCTTGTATTGTACGACGTAGTTTATACATTTTGTTAATTTTACAAATTTTTACAAGTTACCAATATTCCTGAAATTATTTACGAAAAATATTTGATTAATTTTGAAAATCGTTTTTTATTTAATATGTTATTTTCTAGCAATAAAAATATTTTCTCATACTAATTCAGAATTGTCACACGTGAAGATTTCGAAGAGAGTGCTTCAAAGATTCTCTGCTCATTCTTGAGTTTTCTACGTTTTTATTGTTGTTATTGGTGACAAAGACAAATATATCCTTTCTAAAAGCAGAAGGCAAAGAAAGTATTTTTAAATTCGGTTTAATGAATATTTTATTAATGGAATTTGAAATTGTGAACATTTATTTTACTTTCTCCCTCTTGTCAATCTTCTTAAGAAGATGAAGTTACGTAATCGTGTTCACCGAACTGGACGTATTTTTTGAAGATTGCAAAGGTCATGTACAGTTTATGATAAACGCGTAGTTTTAGCGTAAATGCATGAAGTTGATGCAATTTATTTTTAAAAAATCTCATAAAACGCTCCAATTTTTTTTCCGCGGATAGAAGGGACGCTTAAAAGAATTCCCATTTTCGTTGAACTCGATAAATTTTCGGAAATTGCTAATTTAGAAGTAAAGCCGTACTTACACATGTAAGTGTACTAAATGTTTTCTAATAAAATATGAAATTTCATATTGTATGAGTATCTGATTTTACATATTTTTTTTAACGTTTTCCTTATAAATTTATGACCATATTTTGCGATTTCATTCTATATATCTTTTCGGATTCTTCTCATGACATATATATATATATATATATATATATATATATATATATATATATATATATATATATATATATATATATATATATATATATATAAAGTGCTCGCTCAAGCTGGGAACTGTCATTGGTGGATTGCTGATCGCACATTGTTTATAGACAAGGGTAATTAAATACTTAATACGTATTTTTTGAACTTGGAAAAACAGTATTTTTGCGTTTTTTGGGGGAGGGGCATGTATTTTGGAGATATATTTAAATCCATAAAATAGTTGTATTTAATAAAATAAATATTTGAAATACTGTAAATACAAATGAAAAAGAAGATAACAGGGATAGTTTTGTTTGTTTGATTCTGCTAGTGAATAACATTTATTGAAACAAAATAAAAAGCTTTCTTTCAGCTGTTGAATTTGAATTCTCTTCACTTTTAAGTGATAAATTTAAATCATAAAAAAAGCTGTACAAATTATCCGAGGAAGAAAATCACTATAACACAAGTTTATGTTCATCCACGTCAGTTGAATGATGGTTTTACCCTGCGGGTTTTATTCATTTGCCAACTAGGAGTTTATTGTCTGATGATTTGTTTGAGAAAGTAGTCGTTTTAAGGAAATTCCATTTATTTGTGGTAGACCTATTTTTGATATTGTTTTATATTTGAATACATACTGTGACGAATGCGTGTGTCCACGTTCGTCCCACACGCCCACGCAAGAGGCAGACGACGGCTGTAGACGTGGTGAGCGAGCGCGACGCCATTCCAAAGGGGCGCGTCTCCAAGACTGTTGCGCGCAATGCCCGCGGCTCGGCGCGAGCCAGGCGACGTATCAGCGGTCAGAATGGGGAGAGGGAGATGACGTGCCGCTACCCGTACGAGGAGGGCGGACATAAGAAGACTGCGGGTGACCGAACATTACTTCTTTCTGGTTCCGATCGCCGTTCGAGCAGTAACTTCGACCTATAAATTCAGCGAGAGATTTAGTAGTTTTTGGACGTCAGAGAGACGTGTAGATAGTCACGAAATTATTAAAATTTTGCCAGAGGAGAGTTTGTCGTGTGTCGAAGACGGGAGCAAGTGATACAAATTAAATTGTTAAAAATGATTCAGTGGTCAGCAAAGAAGGGACGGTAATTTGCATGGTGAAGACGCAGTTACTTTCGGTTAGAGGCGCTGAGTAGACTGTGATATCTAGTGCGACGCGCATCGCCCGAAGTAAGCAAATACGCAATTATTCAATCAGTTGCAACGTGCAAGGGACATTCGCACGCGGGCGTGAACAAGACGACGGGTCAAGAAAGAAGCAGACGTGGACGTGAGGTGCCGTGAGAGGGAGGAAGAAAGAAGCCGATGAGGACGTGAGGTGAAACGGCACGCGCCGCAGCCGAGAGCACCTGGCAGCAGCAAGGCCCTTTGAACGCCAGCGCACAACCGCTGGCGTGCGCCGCCGTCACTCCGAGGTATACTTTGAGGCGAGCAGCGAAGGTACCAACGAACAGCGCAAAGCGCTGAAATATAGGTCAACGGCCCGCAACCGGGGAGAACTTTAAAAGGGAACGTTGATAGGGAGAGATGAAATAGTGCACGAAGCTAGCAGAGAAACTAAAAATTTCTGCCATTTTAAGTAATTTTCCAATAGAATTGTTATAAAATCAGAGAGAGATTTGTTGGTTTGTGTTATTCCCAGTGATGATAAATTATTTGAGAGTATTATGTAAATGTTTTCAAGTTGATGTTAAATTTGTTTTGAGACTAAATGTCGCAAATCTGAACCCGGCATCACTGGGCAAGTTAAAACTGAAATTAGAGTAAATTTCAAGTGTAAACTGGTCGACGGGAATTCCCAGGTTAAATATGCAAAAGAAATGAAGGTAGGTTTCATTCGTTAAAAGAGAAAGGTACCACTTATGTGGATGGGTGTTCAGTGTAATCATTTAAAAGGGTTTCAGAATATTAAACCCAGTTTAATTGATTTACGTGTACTTGTTTGGATTTCCTCTCAACACCCTCTTTGATGATCTGGGCTGTCCGGGTGACGCCGCGTCGAAGGCTGGGGTGCCGACGTTTCGACCGACATATCGCGGTCCTCTTCAGGGCTGTACTGCGACTGAAGAGGACCGCGATATGTCGGTCGAAACGTCGGCGCCCCAGCCTTCGACGCGGCGTCACCCGGACAGCCCAGATCATGACTGGCCGCGGAAGCCTACGATTTCACCCTTTTTGATCCCACTGCCCTGAGGTGTCACAAAGCTTGCAAGAGCATTATATCTGCGAATTCCCGACAGGCACCTAGGAATTGCTGGGCAGGGATGATCGTCAGAATATATATTATAGTTATTGTTCAGAAATTTGTTTGACAGTCAGTTTATTGTAATTAACAACAATATTTTGTTCCAGTAAAAAATATGCTATAGAATTGTATTTATTGCAATTTGAGTATTTCAAGTATTTTAAATGTACTAAAATCAAAACTAAAGTTTTTTTAGTATGTATTTAGATACTTATTTACAATTTTTTGGGTGAAACATGGAATTAGAACTAAATTTAAAAGTATTTTACCTGTCTGTTATTGAGCCGGGCAAACTGCCTTTTATTACTGATCGTTCTCCCGTGCTTTCTGTGAGATGTACAGAGCTTGTCATCCATCACTGTATGGTCGATAAGCCAGCCAATCAGTGCACTTGTTGTGAGCATTCACAACGTTGTCTCTTTGCGAATCACTGTTTCAGTGTCATACAGGATTCGGAAATCTTGGACCTCCTCCCCCATGGCCACTTAAGCCTAGCATTTCGCGATGGTTAGTGGTGAAAGAACGACCACCTGGAGCAACACCATGTTCCATGGTTTCACAATGAGAAGACTAAATCAGACCCGCAGAGATAATTCACCATGAAATATAAAGAAGTCTCACAATTATTATAAGTCTTGGAAACTCCGGCATCGAAGTTAGATTCGATGGAATATATAGTACGAGTAAATTATATGGTACTAGTAAAAGATAAATAGGTGATACAGATGATACGAGACCGTTCGCATCTGTTACTCCATCCCTAGTTCGATGTGTGGGGTAAAATATATTGAGATGCAAAGGGACAAAAGCACAGGGTTGGGCAGTATTGAAATACGTATTTTAAATACATTATATATTTGAAAATTATATTTTTGAATTTTTTGGACATGTATTTTTGAGATGTATTTGGAAAAGGAAATACTTAAAATACTTTAAATATTGATGAAGAATAGTTTGATAAATGATGATAGTTTCTTTTTGATTCTGCTAGTGAATAGACAGCATTGAAATAAACATAAACCCCCCTTTCAGCTGTTGAATTTTCTCTCTCTTCATTTTTAATTATGCCTAAATCATTAAAAATGCTGGACAATTATACGACAGTAAAAAAATGCGTTTATTCCTTATATCACTAGTTTAAGTTCATCCACGCCAATTGACAGTCTTCTTTGCGGGTTTTATACATTCACTAACTAGGGGTTTATTGTCTGATGATTTGGTTAAAGAACTACTCATTTTTAAAGGAAATTCCGTTTATTTGAGTTAGACATATTTTTAATGTCATTTTATATTTGAAAGTGTTTTTGTGAAAGTATAAGTGAAGTTACATTTCAAAGATTTTAGTTATTCAGAAATTTATGACTGACATTTAGTAATTTAATGTAATTGGCAATTACAATATATTTTGCAATAGTTATAATGCGAAATTATTGTATTTACCGTATTTTGAGGATTTGAAGTATTTTAAATACGTATGTATTTAGCAATTCAAAAACTAATTTTTTTGAGTATGTATTTAAATACTTATTTACAAAGTATTTTGTAAGAACACTTTGTAAAACAAAAATTGTAAAACAATTTTGGCGAAGAATTTAAATACAATGAAGTATTTTTCCCAACAATGCGAAAGCATGAACAGAGGCTTGCCTGCCTGGAAGTTCGGCCTCCTCCCGCGCTGCAGGGCGCCGAGGCACACCGTGCCGCCCCGGGTCGAAAGGACCCACAACGAGCAGGTGACGCAACGGCATGGAACAGGCGAAGAGGGTGAGGCGTTTTCCCAAATTTCACGTTACGTCGTTTCTTCTCATCCGATTTGCATGATTGACACGCCGTTGGATTTAGGAAGCACGTCGTCATCGCCCTATAAGCCCGCTTTTTTAATTCAATCCCGGGACTATGAAATGAATTTAAAATATTTTTGAAATCCTTTTTTGAAAAAATACCTTCGTAGCGTAAATTAGATTTTTAAAATGTGTCCAATGCCGTTTACAGATCGAAAATCGGACAATTTGTTCAGACGGTATCGGTCAAGTGAATTTTGCCGGTTTCGGTGCTGCCACGTGATGGTGACATTGAACTAGGCCTTAAGGCTAAATGTACCGACACTAGTTCAATTTGTCGCCACCACGTGGCAGCACCAAAATAAACCAAATTTACTAGACCGATAACGTTTGAAGAAATGGTCCGATTTTCGATCTGTAAACGGCATTGGACTCCTTTTTAAAATAGAATTTACGCCACGATGCCTATTTTTCAAAAAAGAATTCCAACAATTTTTTTAATAATTTTCTCATAGTTTCGGGAAGAAATTAAAAAATGTGGGCTTATAGCGCGATGACGACGTGCTTCCTGAATCCAACGCCGTGTCAATCACTCAAATCGGATGAATAGGAGCGACGTAAAGTAAAATTTGAAGAAAAAAAAACCTTCCCCTCCCCGTCACCGCTCCACACCGTTGCGTCACCCGACCCTTGTGGGCCCTCCATCCACGCAGCCGAACGGCCAAACCCGGCGGCCTGCGACGCCGAAAATTTAGGTAGGCAAGCCAGACAGTTCGATTATGCTTTCATCCCCTTCAATCTCAATATATTTTTCTCCACTTATCAAACTAGTGATGCTGTAACACAACCAAACTGTCTCGTATTATCTGCAATAGTCGTATAAAACTATATATTTTGTTCACATATTTCCGTCTTCCTTCGAATACAATCAAAAAATTATTTGAGGCACTACTCAAAATATCAATTCCGATTTGGAAACTGATTTCAAAAAGAAAATTGAACTAATTGTGTAGATATCACCAATATTCCATGTCCTAACATCTTATTTTGCATACAGTTTACTTCTAAGATCTTCCGTTATCATTCCACTACCAGAAAGAATGAGCCGAAATCACGCACGAGCTCTTTTATCCTGCGACTCGATTTTTGATCTCAAATGCAATGAATTAATTTAACAATATGCACACTTTGAAAAGGTTATATTTGATGTTGGTCAAAACTATTTTGATGTTTTACTCAGGAGTCTGGTCTCCTCTCTTTGAAGTTCATGCTCATAAGTTGGAATCCATCCAGCATAAGTTTTTTAGAATAGCGGCAACTCTTTCTACCTGATCCATATATAGATCATGATTATAGTACTATCTCAACAGTTCTTGATATAACTTCATTGTCCTCTCAAAGAAAATTGTATGATCTCATTTACTTACATAAACTAGTGAATAGAAATATTGACTGCCCAATTTTACTTGAACAATTGAGGTTTAGAGTTCCTACTGCATTGAGGCGAAATACTGTTTTTTCGATTCCGATCTCGTCGTCCTATATGTCAAACAATCCACTTTCACGTATGTGTAAGCTAGCGAATGATTATAATCTCAATATATGGGAGCATAGTAATTCAAAATTTATTTGTGAAGCCAAATAAAAGACATATCTTTGGTTAATGTACTATTAGCTTTTATGTTACTGAAATTATATTTTTCTGTTATTCTACTAATAGATATTCTACTCGTGTGTTAATACTTTATGTATCACATAGTTTTTGTTCATGGATGAGAGTGTTTATAAATAAATATAATACATGTAGCATACTTCAAATAATATAACTTTAGCTATGATACAAAAAGCTACTATCTTAACAATAGTGAATAGAAGTTGTGTATCTTGCATATGTTGCAAGGGTAGTATACAAGAACGCAGTGTAGTACCGTCGACTGTGCTGGCAATATATTCCAGGAGTTCACCACTCTGTTACTCAAAAAGTGGTGTAACTGTAGGATAATTGTCTTCTCTCAGCGCAACTTCAAGGAGTGACCCCTAAGGGGACAATCCAGGCTTCTCTCTAAGAAATTTGTGAGGACCCTTTCATATCTTCCATTCATAATCTTAAACTTTGCGATGAGGTCTCTTCTTTGTCTCCTGTGCTCCAGAGGTGGCAGTTCGACTGTGAAACATCTCTTGGATCTGTTCCGTAGATTGATAGGAGACTTCATCATTTCTGCACTTTCTTCAGGGCCTCAATATATTTTTTGTACTAAGGGGACCACACTGAACTGGCATATTCCAAAATTGGTGTGATATACCTCGCACACAGTTTTTTCATCACTGCTGACTTAATTCCTGGTAAGACATTCCTCAGATACAGTGCAGAATTATTTCTCTTGACAACTGCTGAAACCTGTCTGTCCCATTTAAGATCTTGGGTTACAACCACACCTAGTTTTACCTGTGCGGTCAGTGGTTGTGTTGTATGTCTACCAACCTGTTTCAGGTTTCTGGGTTGTTTTTGCCCAAATAGCTATAACATTTGTTGCTATTTAATGGGAGAAATGACAAATTGGACGATTCTTCTATCCTTTGATAATCTTCTTGAAGGTCCACTTGCTGCATGCTCGGGTTTCCATACAACTTAGTATCATCAGTGTAACTATTCCACTTTGATCTCAAGCTTTTTCCAAGGTCAACCATGTACAACAGAGAACTGAACAGAGCCCTTATGAACACCATTTGTAACAGGAGCTTTCAACACAAACTTCAAAATGGTTTTCATTATAACTGTTTTGTTCAGTTAGTTATTATTTAGTCCCACACAGTTGATAAGAAGAAATTCATTGTAATAAAATAAGATTTCACACCAGACAAAACGTGAGCGTTCTTCCCAAGTCAAGGAATGACCTAGTCGTGCATTTAAAGGAAGGAATGACCCGGGACATGCATTTCAATACGAATCTGAGATACAACATTTCAATCACAGATGTGAGAGCAAAGCAAATTAAGCTATAGTAAAAAAAATTCTCAGTATATAGAGTACAAATTCTTAGTATTGAATTATTTTCCTACCTGACTGCACCAGTTGCAGGCTTGACTTTGATTTTTCAGAAGTTGGTATTCAAATACTATAGTGGCTAACTTTGTAGCCAATACCTTCTCAATACCTGCATTTCTTCAATCCATTGGTCAACCAAAGTTGCGCAGATGTTACCTTATAGTGTATACTCTGTAAGGCATAGATCTCCAGCCTTTCTTATTGGTGAACCAAATTGTTTAAAGTGGGAAGACAGATCAGGTCACTTGAAATTCATCAACAAAATTTGGTTAGTGACTAATTAGAGTGAATAAAATCGATTTAATTTTGATTGCCATAATTATTTTTTGTGTACAAATTCTTTTAAGTGTAGAATCAAATTTACAGAATAAATTAGTTTTACATTTCTGTTGCTTGTGTCGTCGTGAACCCAAAACATTAATTATAGTTAACAGTGGTAAGTGGTAGAGTCTTCAATAGTTATGGTAGAAATAATAAAAATAATATTCATTCCATTATTCCTTTGTGTAGATCCCATGGTATAAGAACTTTCGGGGCACAATTGAGCCTTATGGTGGTAGCCGCTATGCTACCTTTGGAGAGCTGGCAACCTTGGGCGAGAACACTGTGGAAATTACAGAACTTCCTGTCGGTGTGTGGACTGAAAATTACAAGTATAATGTGCTGGATGTAATGTGTGGAGATGGAAAATCTCCTGGTGTAATAACGTAAGGAAATGAATTTATTAAACAAGCTTAGTATGCAGCATTACCTGTACTGTACCATACTTGTCATCTTCGTTGTGTGGTGAGAATGTGCACATTGAATTCATTATCCTTATAAATTGAAAACATAATGTCCACCTTTTTTTTTTTTCAGGAGCTATAGCGACTATAACACGGATACTACTGTACGTTTTGTTGTACAGTTACCTCCTGAGAAGTTGGCCAAAGCAGAAGATGAGGGATTACATAAGTTCTTCAAATTGCAAAATACAATGAGTACTGCATCAATGGTAAGATTTTAAATTTGTGTTGTCCAAATAGTATGTTTTAACTTCACCTCATTTCAATAGGCATTATTGAAAAAATTAAGTATTTTTTATTCATTTAGTCCTTTGTCCTGTTGCTGTCCGATTGCTGACCCATAAAATTCCTCTCTGTTCTTCTCCAGTCTACTTTCTCGGTTAATAAAAAAAGTACAATTTTCTAAATATTATCTTCAAGACTACTCCTGAATATCTAGAACTTGCTTAACATTGCCTTTATCCACCATTCTGTAAGAATCACCACCTGATTTTAATGTTTTTTCCCTTAATATTTCAAAGTTGCCGTGATTTCACCTGTATTCTTACTTATTCTTGCTGAGTCTTGTTAACTATTTTGGGGCCTTCAGCTAACCTGAAGGGTACTCCTGTGCTTTATTTTAGTTCAGTTGACTAAATTGGAGTATTCAATAAATTATGAAACAAGGTGTCTTGGTTACATTATACATTAACTCTAGTACGTTGTTATTCAATAAATAGGCCCGTTACAAATAATCAATAGGAACAACATAAGAATCCTCATTGACAAGAATTAAAACATGTTACAGCTTTATTTTTTTCATTTGTCAAATTGATTGTATGTCGTATACCATTTTACTAAAGCATATAAAACTCACGACAGTCGGGTAAACGTTTCTAAAGGCCAAAATCATTTCGAGTGAGGATAATTAAAATGAGAAGTAACGACTGCCCACCACAAAATAACTGTTCTCTCCTTCAAACCAACATACATACACTCGCCCTCCGTGAAACCTATGAATCCACGAGAAAATCATAAAAACTGAAAGGGACAGACAAGATCAGTCGGACCAACCGACGGACTGGCGAGATCGGTCGGACCGACCGACAGACAGACTGGCGAGATCGGTCGGACCGACCGACAGACAGACTGGCGAGATCGGTCGGACCGACCGACAGACAGACTGGCGAGATCGGTCGGACCGACCGACAGACTGGCGAGATCGGTCGGACCGAGACAGACTGGCGAGATCGGTCGGACCGACCGACGGACAGACTGGCGAGATCGGTCGGACCGACCGACAGACAGACAGACAGACTGGCGAGATCGGTCGGACCGACCGACAGACAGACAGACAGACTGGCGAGATCGGTCGGACCGACAGACAGACAGACAGACAGACTGGCGAGATCGGTCGGACCGACCGACAGACAGGCAGACAGACTGGCGAGATCGGTCGGACCGACCGACAGACAGGCAGACAGACTGGCGAGATCGGTCGGACCGACCGACAGACTGGCGAGATCGGTCGGACCGACCGACAGACAGACTGGCGAGATCGGTCGGACCGACCGACAGACAGACTGGCGAGATCGGTCGGACCGACCGACAGACAGACTGGCGAGATCGGTCGGACCGACCAGACAGACTGGCGAGATCGGTCGGACCGACCGACAGACTGGCGAGATCGGTCGGACCGACCGACAGGACAGACTGGCGAGATCGGTCGGACCGACCGACGACCGACAGACAGACTGGCGAGATCGGTCGGACCGACCGACAGACAGACTGGCGAGATCGGTCGGACCGACCGACAGACAGGCAGACAGACTGGCGAGATCGGTCGGACCGACCGACAGACAGGCAGACAGACTGGCGAGATCGGTCGGACCGACAGACAGACAGGCAGACAGACTGGCGAGATCGGTCGGACCGACAGACAGACAGACTGGCGAGATCGGTCGGACCGACCGACAGACAGACAGACTGGCGAGATCGGTCGGACCGACCGACAGACAGACAGACTGGCGAGATCGGTCGGACCGACCGACCGACAGACAGACAGACTGGCGAGATCGGTCGGACCGACCGACAGACAGACAGACTGGCGAGATCGGTCGGACCGACCGACAGACAGACAGACTGGCGAGATCGGTCGGACCGACAGACAGACAGACAGACTGGCGAGATCGGTCGGACCGACCGACAGACAGACAGACTGGCGAGATCGGTCGGACCGACCGACAGACAGACAGACTGGCGAGATTGGTCGGACCGACCGACAGACAGACAGACTGGCGAGATCGGTCGGACCGACAGACAGACAGACTGGCGAGATCGGTCGGACCGACAGACAGACAGACTGGCGAGATCGGTCGGATGTACAGGCAGCCACAGGAGATCTGCCGGCTGCTGTCTGTCTGTCTGTGACACCCACACACTGGCAGTCAATCAGTCCGTCTCTCTCTCTGTCTGTGACGCAGTCAGTTTGTCTGTTTCTGTCTCTGTCTGTCTGGCAGTGAATCTGTCGGTCTATGTGGAAAAAAAGAATTAAATCTGTTGAAAAAATCCAATTATATGAAATTTGAACAATGTTGCTGATCTAACAGTGTCCGTTTTTGTTTTTCAGGTTGCATTTAATTCTGATGGCTGTCTACGCAGATATGATACGGCTGCCGAAATTTTGAAGGATCATTTTAGAGTACGTCTGGAATATTATGTGAAGCGTAAAGCGTATTTGGAGGGAATGTTACAAGCTCAAAGTAGAAAATTGAGCAACCAAGCCAGGTGAGACAGTTGTGAGAGTAGAATAAATGTAGCATGTTTCCTTTGAGAATTTTTTACATGGACCGGGATAAAGATGCATATTTAATGGGTAAGTTCTAGAGCTGGGAAGTATAGCAGAATGTCGTTACTGTTAAAATTTTATGACTTTTAACTTTAGGAGATAGAAATTGTTTGTCTGGGGTAGTTTAAATACATTTTCCTTTTACCTACTTTCATTTCCATAGGCATTTTGCGTTTTTGTTCCTTTTACATCATTGTTACTTTTTGTCCTGACACCAATTTCAATCAAAGTGGATATGTACTTACAGGTCTGAACAATATGAGGGCACAGTTGTATTTTTTCTGAGGAGGGGGAGGCGTGTTAAAAATCTAAATGAAAATGAAAGAAGGTACCAATCTGGAGTTTTGTTTTTTACTTTCTTGCTGTTACAAATGTAGGAAAGTAATATTGTAATTGTGCACCGGAAAAACAGCAAATTTTCTACAGAAAAACTTTTTCTGGTAACAATAAAGTGGATGATTCCTGTTGCTATGTATTCTCTTAATGCCTGGTGTAGCCAGTTGAAATTTGTTGGCAGCCGACGAAGACATGGTCTGGGCAACTCTATGAGAGGTGCTTGGAGATGACGTTTCCGCGCTCTTAAAGGTTTTTTTGTTTTTTGAGAGAAAGCTGAATATATAATTTTATCTGACAAATAAGGGCAATAAATATTTTCTCTGCCCCAGATTTGTTTTTAAAATTTGTCTTGTTTACCTTATTTTTTTTAATGTCAAAACGATTGAACTGTTTTGTTAAAATGTGTTCAAAATTCCAAATTTTCAGAAATGCTCGAACGCCATTTTCTCAAAAATAGCTCCAAATTTTTTCTTAAAACTTTTCTAATGGATAGGTCCCATTGCACCATTTAATATGATGAAAAGATTTTTTTTTTTTTTTTTTTTTTTTGTGTTCTTTGGTTTTTACCAAAATTCCACATTTTGTTGAAACATTATCTCAATTCAATTATCCTGAAAATATGGACATTGCCTTTGATTTGTACATGTTATTTGAGGGTAGAAGTGCCTCAAATGTCTGTAAATGAAGTTTTTCAAAAACTCAATAGATTCCTGTGAAAAAGGGCTTCAAATTTTGCATTTGCAGTATTGCTTAATCGCCATTTTCTAAAACCGGCTCAAAATTTTTCAATGGAAATTTCTATGTAGGACAAGCGTTTTCCTCTTCTTTAAATTTAACAAGGTTTTATTCTTGAAGTAATATTTCAGTTCTACTGTTTGGAAACTGAAAATTTGAGGAAATGTATTTAAAAAAAATTAAAAACAAAACAAGTACTGTGAGTGACTATAGATGGCATCTGGCAAGAGGATGGGGCAAGACCATAAAGCCAGCTCATACCAAGCGGATTAGAAAACTTTATTACCAGAAAGCCTTACATATCAGGGACCCACAAAACTTGTTTTCTGTGAAAAACTTACTGTTCATGCTGTAGCTTTACAATATTTTCTGTGTAATAAGTAGCATACAAGAAAGTTTAAAAAAAAAAAATTGCAAATGAAAATACATTTATTATAGTGTAAATAGCATATAAATTACATCAGTGTGTCAAGAATGAATTCAGTACAATAATTAGCCTCTTTGAGTTGGCAAGTACTTTATCCATGATATTAAGTTGCTATTTGTACATTCATTCTTAGTAGAACAAACCAGCCAAATACATAAAATATGTAACTTTTCAAACAACCTTTTCACCAGGAGCAGTGGCTCAGTACATCAACTAATGTCACTGCAGCACCTCTGACCAGGACGTCCTAGGTTTGAATCCCAACGGCGGCAGGATTTTCGACACTAGCTTTTCAGCTAGGTCGAATTCAGTCACTGTGTGGGCGAGAATTTTAGCATCCTGCTGCTCTGATCAGTAGTTTTCCTTAGATTTCTCTGATCAACACCAGGTGAATGCCAGAGCAGTACCCTAACAAATGGGCCACAGATCATGCACGCTTTCCGTCCTCCCCCTTGTCTTATCCTCACCCCTTATACACACGCCCCCGCATGCACAAATACATACATACATTCATGCACTACACTACACTACACTACACTACCTCGCATGCCGGGAGACCGGTCAGGGACTTAGAACTTGTCCCAGCTGGAGGCAGTGTCCCGCTGGTGGGAGATACCTGTTTGGGGAAAACCCTATTAGCAGACGGTAGGTCAGTGCCAGATCCACCTACCAAGCAAAACATACACTACACTTACTGGACAAATGACCATAGTTGATGTGCTCAGAATCGCTAACAATCGAACAACTTTTCAAACAAGACAACCTGAATAGCTGCTATCACTAAGGCAGATGGGCTGTGGCAATCTCAGTCCAAGGAGTTGTGGGTTTGAGTTGCACTTACACATAATTGTTTGTATATCCATGTGTTGTTATAGTGGGCTTTTCAAATCATGTTGCCACTAAACTGCATGCTCAGATCACAATGTATTTCCCATATCCCTTCTACCACATACCAAATATTTAGAGTATTATTCAAAATTATTTTTTCAAGGTTCATCATGGAAAAATGCAGTGGGCAATTGACAATTGAAAACAAAAAAAGGATAGCCATGGTGCATGAATTGCAGAAGAAAGGCTATGATCCTGATCCTGTCCGCGCATGGAAACTTCTTCAAGACAAGGACGGAATATTGGTTAGTACTGGAATTTGAAGAAAAATAATGCTTCTAAAATTGAGTTAAATTTTTTTCATCATTATAATATTTTGATTGGTCTTCATTTTTGCTGCAAGGATGAAATTCTAAAGGTAGTATGCTTACTCCATAATTATTCCTAACTAGAAAGTAATCCAGAAAGTAGTAAGTTTAGAACTGCCTCTGTCAATTTTCTTAACCATTATCCCTTTCATTCATGATTTAATAATAAATTACGAAATTTTTTTTTACTAGAAATAATGAATACGCGTCTCTGAAGCAATTTCTTGAAAAATTTTTGCAATTTTCATTTTATTGATCTCAAAATTTTAATGTTGTCATTTGACACCAACGAGACTCTGAGACTACTTTATTACCAGGAGAACTGTCATTAAGAATGTGCTAAATATAGGTGAATTTGGGTTTTAGTTTGCATTTAACTTAAATAAAAGTTTTATGGTAGAACAAATTATTTTATTAATTCTATTTTTAATATTAAATACAGTGGAAAAATAGAACTTACAATTATTGACAAAAGAGTTTTGAAGAAAAGAACATTGATTTTATGATTGTAGATTTTATTTGGTAAACAAACCACTTTTTTGAATTTCATTTATTGTGAAATTTCAAAAAGGAATTATTTTGCTTATTTAAGCACAATAAAACTTTGCATTTAATACGTTGCATTCTGCTTCTTCCTTTACATCCTTCTAACTTGCACCTCTGCTCTCTTCCTTTTAAATAGCTTGGCCAGTGAGCAAACATGTTGTACCTCACTTCAGACACTGTTTTGTACTCGCAGACAGCTTTTTTTTTTAGTAGATCTGTCATCACTAACAATACCATCGGCATCATCATTAATGTCTAATGTTAAACGTGGTCGTCCTCTTTTCCTTGTGGGTGTTATGTTAGTTCCTTGGTGCATAATTAAAACTTCTGCTATATTATTTCTGAATTTAAGTAAATCCATTCTGTGCTTTTTGGGTATATTCTGTAGTTCAATGTCTCTTTGATACTGCAACCATGCATTGCAGATAACCAAATCTACCATATGAAAGATAACTTTTAGAGTCCATTTTCTGCACTTCATATTAATCCTGTAAAGTGAAATTAAAAAGTCAAATTTGTCCACTCCCCCCATAAATGCTGAATACTCTTTTACAATCTGTTGCCAGTTTATTTCTATGTGTTGCTGCTGAGCAGCACTCCATCTCTTCACTTTATCACACACATTGCTTCCCACATACGACAAAACAAGGGTAACAACCCCATTGTCTAGCGATCTGACTACGCACAAATCTTCTTCGAGTGGGACACTAACATCCACAGCACCTCTTCCTTCTTTTTTCAAGTCTTTCTCTGATTTTAAGGGGCAGCCTTTCAGCCTGTTTCCACAAATTGTACCAACTGAATATATTTTGTTCCGATTAAGCTCAC
The DNA here is from genome assembly GCA_011170035.1 of Teleogryllus occipitalis. Classification (NCBI taxonomy): domain Eukaryota; kingdom Metazoa; phylum Arthropoda; class Insecta; order Orthoptera; family Gryllidae; genus Teleogryllus; species Teleogryllus occipitalis. The sequence goes on along the minus strand of BLKR01000826.1, from coordinate 105,674 downwards.
GAATTAGTGGCAATGATGTAAAGAAGTTGTCAAAATATAATTTGTACCCACAACCTGTTGGAATGTTTTCACTTAGTCTCATAACTATTGAACCACCTAGGCCTAAGCGTTTGTGATTTACACTGATGCCAGTGCTCTTGCTCTGATACACCTCAAAATCGTACACTAATCCAGACACTCCACACCGTAAAAAATTTTTGAGTCCAACTGGATTTGGCTTCCCGCTAACAAATTGCTTCATCACAGTTCTCCCTTTGAATGGGATCATCTGTTCATCGACACTGTTTTTTTTCTTGCTGAAGGTTTATACATGTTTCTCGAACTCTGTCGAGAAGAGGTAGCACTTTCCACAACTTGTTTTCTTTAGAAACAGAAGAGTCATTGTCTACCAAATGCCAATTATTTATAAGTTTAAATACTCTATTTACAGATATATTGTCTGTCATCTTCATCACCAGAGAGATCAGAAAATTCACTACTATCCAAGTTGTAAGCATATTCTTCAATTTCAGTTCTTGTCAACGAACACATGTTGCAACCTTTAGGCAATGGACGGTAAAATTGTAAGTTCTAATAAGTATAATACAACATAAAAGAAAACTTGCATCTCATTTAGTCCGAAAATCAAGAAAATTTGCATCAAAAACAAAAGCGCATGAACTAACCTCACTCAACATACAATGCAATGTTTCGACACAAAGGTGGCAAATGACACCGGCAAAATTACAAAATTTCTCACAATGTTGTTATTGCAAATTTTCCAATGCGATCATATATACTATTTATACGTACCTTAATGCACATTAATATCCACCAAAATTCCAAAAATACAACGAAGGAGACCGCATTAACACAAAATCAATCACATGCGACTCAACGCCATGCACACACAGATCATACCGGTATAAACAAACCGCCATTTTGACCAAAAATGAAACCACAAAGAAGCGCGCCTGGTGGCAATCGCTGGAAACACGGTGTTGGCAATTGCCATCGGCATGTCGGAAGGGAGACATTCTCCCTTTCACGTCTGTAGCTCCAGAAACACAGTGGTGTCAAATGCCACCACAGTGAACGAAAGGGATAGGTACTTTAATACCTATCATTCATTACTTCATTAACACTGCACATCTATTGCACACGGTATTATGCACATCTGTTGCTCATGGTTTTATGTACTTTTTTTTTTTTTTTTTTTTTTAAGAAATATTTCATAAAATGGGTATGTTGTACACGGTCAGATTTTTCATACTATTGTTTGGCATGCCACTTGAGAGGAATGCAGTGTACTAATATTACTGTTTGGGCCTCTTGTCTTGCATTACAATTATAATTCAAATAAAGGTATGTAAGCGTCCATTGACTACCCACAGTCAACCACTTCTGTCACTTAATGCTCCATTACTTTATGCTCCTTTGAGGAACCTAACCTGAGTCTGGATGTAAATATTGACCATCCCAGAACAGAAATTGGTGCAGTTGGTTGTCTGAGCTTCAAGGTTCTCTCACCAGTAGCCAGTAGTTCTGATGATTGCCAGTAGCGTTGTTCTGATGACTGCCTGATGATGAGTGGTTGTTGTGTAAAATTATATATTGGAAATGTTCAATTGTACCAATTTCTACTTTCTTGCTACTGCATACACAGAAGAGAAAATGTTATGTAATGCTGCGGGGGAAAAGCAGTGAATTTTGTGCAGAAACATCTTCGCCAGGCCCTGGAAATGAATTTCGTTATATTGCGTGAAAAACTTAAATTGACAATGATGTGTTAAAGAATGTGCATGCACTAACTAAGAACTACTATTGGGGTGAATTTGTACCTCGCTTGGTTTGCCACATCACCAATTTTTATTCCTATAGATCGTTTCAAACATTATACTACTTTGGCATGCCAATATTAGAATCAAAGGAGTGACATTGAAATGTTTGGAAGTTTCCTGTTATACGTTTCAATCATCGTGTCAATCTACTGTCCTAGTGAATGAATGTTCCTAGTTCTTGTATTTTTGCATTCCAAAGGACAATGTTAAGGCAACTTATAACAGATAAAATGTTGTTAAAAGAGAAGATTTATGTCGGACCTGGGACAAAAACATATCATATCTGCAGTTGAAGAGAGACTGGAAAAAAACACACAGACACACACACACACACACACACACACACACAAACAAACAAACAAACAAAGATTTGACTGAAAACAAAACTGTGATGAAATATTTGCTTGGGGACCGAGCAGCGGGCTCATTTCCTGAATGTTCTTCTTCAGCCTAAGTTAGAAGATGCACACCGCACAGGAAAGAGAAACAATGAGTAGGACAAGGTGTTTTAAGTGTTCGTCATGTACAGTTAATATACATTCTATTTATTTATTAAGACTAGTCTGTATATACAGGGTGGCCAGCGAACCTGGAATCCTTGAAAACCAGGAATTTGAAAGAGCCTGGAAGAACCGGGAAAAAAACGGGAATATGATTTGAAAACCTGGATTTTTCGTTATTTTCAGAACCATTGATTGAATAGTTTCATTTCAAAAGAAGAAGATAGGCCAAAGGAGCCTAGATTCCTCCTCGTGGAATGCGCTGAGGAAGGAAAATCTTTTAAAATGGTAAGTGCTGTCCGTTTAGCACGCGCAATTGAGGAAACGTATGGAAAGCTACAAGCCGTGGTGCAGCAAAGGAATTGTACCATTCTCTTTGAAGCACGTTCGGACGACCCAATAGACAAGAAGCAAGTTCACATGACCAGATAGACAAATGCCCTACTTTCTTGAGGGAACGCGCCATACAGAAGATTTGAGCAGTTGACTAAGTGTCCTTTCCTGAGGCCAAACGTCGGTACCAGGTGAGGAACCCTGTGGATCTCTCTCGCTCCTTCTCCGATGCCGTGAAAGTAAAGACACTCGAGGGTAGCAGCGGGCCTCCAAACAGAATGAGCTACTCCTCAAGTGGTCGAGTTTCGCATGTCAGGTGTCTCCAGTGGACCTCCCAGTGGATCCCAAACGTCGGTACCAGGTGAGGAACCCTCTGGATCTCTCTCGCTCCTTCTCCGATGCCGTGAAAGTAAAGACACTCGAGGATAGCAGCGGGCCTCCAAACGGAACAAGCTACTCCTCAAGTGGTTGAGTTTTGCATGTCAGGTGTCTCCATTGGACCTCCCAGTGGATGCCTCTTCCCTCCAAGGTGAGAGAGTGATCATCCCTATGAAACATAAGATGGACAGAAAAACTCAGCCGTCGCAGTTGATTAAACAGATATCCAACCCTCCTTCAACAGAAAATGATGTTAGATGCAAATCTGCCTCAGACACGCTCATCAAAGCCACGTGTCACTCCTTTCGAAACTCGCACTGAGCGAGAATCCAGCCCCCCTGGCAGTGCCCGGGAGGTCTTGGCTTCGGAGGAGTCTCCCAATGTCGGAGAAAAAAAAAAAATTGAATACACCATGGCTCTCATATGGAACACGAATGGTTTCTCCTCGCATTGGGACGATCTTAAACTTCTGTTGTCCCGTCACAATCCTTTAATAATCTGTCTAAAATCCTCATCCCACCTCGACCCTTGTCTCTTCATGGTTTCTCTCCTTACAGGTTTGATTTGGTTGATGGTATCCATGCTAAGGGTGGAGTTGCTTCACTAGTACATGATTCGCTGCTGTCTAGAGAGGTGCCTGTTCAGACTGACTTTCAAGAATTGTGTGTGCAGATGCACCTCCCATCCCTCACACTCACTGTATGGAATATTTACATCCCTCCAGGACTGACTGTATCTGCTCATGAACTTCTGGACTGGATAAACCAACTGCCCTCTCCGTTCGTGGTTGTCGGGGATGTAAGTGCCCATAGTTCTCTCGAGAGCTCTTCCCGCACTTGTCGGAGAAGCAGTGTATTAGAATCAGTAATAGACACGGCGAAGTTGGTTATTCTGAATTCCAGTGAGCCAACTCATTTTGCTGTCGCCACAAATTCGAGCACGTGTATTGATCTAGTACTCTGCAGCCCTTCTCTTGCAACAGTCCCGCAATGGTCCATCCTAGAGGACCTGTGCAGAAGCAACCATTATCCTGTTATCGTCCACATTGATGGACTTGTTCGTGGGTTGGCACGCCCCCCCTCAATGGTGTATTTGATGTGCTGACTGGCTGACATTCCAAGCGAACGTGTGTATCAGAGGGCAAGTTTGCCAGTGTGGAAGAAATGGCAACACATTTAACAGTACTGTACTACATTGCAATTCCTAAGTCAACTGGCAAATTGCAACACCCTTTCGTTCCGTGATGGAACTTCGCGTTCCACTCTGCGACCCATCAATAGTATACACCACGCTGGTATCCGTCTATCAACAGGTGCGTGCCGCTCCAGCCGAATTGAGTGCCTTCTAGCCGAGGCTGGTGAGTCTTCCTTAAAATGAAAGCGGGGTATTTTATTAGCATCTTACAGTGCTAAAGTATCAGGACTCTCTCATCATCCTTGTCGCCAAACACTTATCCATACTGAATATGAAACATCCTATATTCTTCGAACATCGCTGCCTCACCCTCCAGGTATTCAATTGCGAAATCTTTTGCGACACCTTATTGTTGACCTTCCCACCCCTTTGAAACCCCGAATATTGACCTCAGACTATCTAATCTTCCCGAAGAAATGACTAGTTCTCTTGTTTACCAGATGCATTTTCAGGAAAGGAGGGTAGCCTATCCAGTTCATGTATTCCTATACACAGATGGTTCATCGTGCAACGACACAGTGGCATGTGGTTTTTATTGTATCAGTGTGACCAAATCATATCGGGTACATTCTCAGTGCAGTACCTTCACTGCTGAAATGTATGCAATTCTTGAAGCCCTAAAATACATTGACTTTGTGCCGAGCAGTTCTCTGTTCTGATTCTCTCAGCTCACTACAAGCTATCTCCCGTTCTTCCTCAGACTATCTGACGAAATCAATTCAAAACCTCATTTATCGCCTTGTGTTTCGCCACTATGATCTGGTACTGAGTTGGGTCCCAGGCCATGTGGGAATTGTGGGGAACAGACTGGCTGACCAGGTGGCGAAATCGGCGACGGAGAATACTCATGTTGGCATTCCTTTTGTACCATCGTCCGATGTTAAAGCTTTTTTAAAACTATGTCTTTAGAGCGTGGCAAACAGAGTGGCACAATACCACCTATAAACTAAGTGCTATAAAAGATTCTGATGATTCCTGGCATTCCTCATCCCGACCTTCCAGGCATGAGGTGGTTATTTTAACCCGTCTTCGTATTGGACACTGCCACTTCTCTCAGTGTTTCCTCATTCGAGGTGAATCTTCTCCTACCTGTGATTAATGCAGGGCGGTTCTTTCTGTGGAACACGTCCTCCTGCATTGTTTGAAATTTGTTGGCAGTCAACGAAGACATGGTCTGGGCAACTCTCTACGAGAGGTGCTCGGAGATGACAAGCCCGCGCTCTCAAAACTTTTTTGTTTCTTGAGAGAATGTGGAATATATAATTTTATCTGACATATAAGGGCAATAAAGTTTTTATGTTTTCCTGGCCTCAGATTCATGTTTTTAAACTTTGTTTTCATCTACTTGTATCTTTTATGCGTAATTGTAGCTCTCCTTTTTAGGGTATGTATGTGCTTTTAAATTAGCTGGTAAATTACATCAACACTTTTACTAGAATTTCAATTTATTTATTTTAGAAATACTTTGACATGGGCGCCAATGACCTTAGCAGTTGAAGCACCCTTTAAACTCAATCAATCAATCCAAATAACCATTTACCATTACTGTTTTATTTCAATTATACTTACCAAATTTTCATTAATATAAATAATCATGGCGTGTGTATTCATGCCTTTTTACGACATTAAGCACATCCATTAGAAAATGATTTGTAGTGGGTGGTAGGGTTAATTGGTTAAGAAAGAGAAACTGAAGTGCTGCATCGAGTGCATAGCCTGTTGATGCTGCTATTACACTGGTTACAGCATCAGTGAAATTGTTTCAAAATATATTAGATGAACTCCTGCCAAGAAGAAATAAAGAAGTCATTATTGTAATCATAAAGCAAACTAATAGGAATTTTTGAGCTTTTTCTCGGATTATTATTGTTAAAACTGCCTGCTGAATGTTCTCTTTTTCTTTCAAAAAGAAGCCAGTTTTTTTAATACTTCTGTATTTTTATAAATAAGCTACCTACACAAAAGTTACATATAAAACCTTGGTAAAAATTTGGTTCTTAAAACCTAATCAATAAGAAAAAATCCCGAACACTTCACACTTTCGAACACTTCATAAATATAAATAGAAAGTAATAAAAATGGTATGACCTGAATATATTACCACTAACTTGTGTATTTCTGATACTTTTTTCTAATTAATTAGTTTCCTTTTTTTAATAGGCAGAAGAAAGTGAATCTTTGGGTAGTCCGGAAGAAGAGAATGAACTCGAAGAAGAATCAGAAAAAACATCAAAAGAAAAGTATGATTATTTATTGGGAATGGCAATGTGGACTCTGACCCTTGAAAAGAAAAATAAACTTCTACAGGAACGTGATGCAAAAATAGAAGAGTATGAGACTCTAAAAAAGAAAAGTCCGGAAACTCTTTGGGCTAGTGATTTGGATGCCTTACAGGCAAAGGTAATTCTTATTGGAATTTTTTAGACACAAAATGATATTATATAGATTTCTCAGCTCTCCATTTTGTATAATGTTAGTAGTGGAAATTGCAATAAGAAACATATAAACATTGGATTAGAAATAAGATTATTTTTTTCTTTTTTCAGTTAAAGGAAGTAGAAGAGCAAGAAAAAAAGGATGCAGAAATTGTGCCAATCAAAGCAAAGAAAACCAGTGGCGGAAAAGGCCCTAGGGTTTTGCCTTTGGAAACAACACCCTCTGCTCATGGCACACGTGTTGCTCCAAAATTTGATAATGAAATGTTGAAGAAGTTAGAAAAAATAGAGAAGCCAAAAGGGAAAAGGGTAAGTTTTTGGATTCCCGTACTGAAAAACGTTTGAATGGTCATTTTGCGGGATTTCTTAAATTTTTGAAAGAAAATTTTAGTTTTCTTCAGTATTTTTCTTTTATTTATATATATGTGGTGGGTGGTGGGGTTAATTGGTTAAGAAAGAGAAACTGAAATGCTGCATTGAGCATATAGCCCGTTGATGCTGCTATTACACTGGTTACAGAATCAGTGAAATTGTTTCAAAATATATTAGATGAACTCCTGCTAAGTAGAAATAAAGAAAAGTAGTATGTGTGTGTGTGTGTGTGTGTGTATATATATATGTATGTATATATATATATATATGTATGTATGTATGTGCGCGTATATATATGCGCGTATTATATATGTATATACATACACACGCGTATATACATATATATTGCGGATTCGGTGGTGTAACGGTCAGCGTACCGAACTGTTGTGCGGGTTCAAACCCGATCGAAGCCGTGCATTTTTAAGGGCGAGAAAATCCTTCATACGCCTTCCTTCAGAGGGGAAGTAAAGCCGGCTGTCCCATGTAGTAGATTTACTGCATGTTAAAGATCCTCAAGCCTAAAAGGGGCCTCTGAGCAAAATTGAGATCGCCCAAGATAATACCTCGTTTCTCCGCTAGGTGGTGAAAGGAGCGTACCGAAATTTGCGTGGTTAGACGGAAGAGCGGGCCTGATGGCCCACGTCTCGCCACCTAAAATAAGGCATTAACTAACACGCATGCGTGTGTGCGTGTGTACATACACACGCATGCGTGTGTGCGTGTGTACATACACACGCATGTGTGTGTGCGCGTGTACATACACACGCATGTATATATGTATATACATATATATTGCGGATTCGGTGGTGTAACGGTCAGCGTACCGAACTGTTGTGCGGGTTCAAACCCGATCGAAGCCGTGCATTTTTAAGGGCGAGAAAATCCTTCATACGCCTTCCTTCAGAGGGGAAGTAAAGCCGGCTGTCCCATGTAGTAGATTTACTGCATGTTAAAGATCCTCAAGCCTAAAAGGGGCCTCTGAGCAAAATTGAGATCGCCCAAGATAATACCTCGTTTCTCCGCTAGGTGGTGAAAGGAGCGTACCGAAATTTGCGTGGTTAGACGGAAGAGCGGGCCTGATGGCCCACGTCTCGCCACCTAAAATAAGGCATTAACTAACTATATATATATAGCGCTATATATATATATATATATATATATATATATATATATATATATATATATAAAAAAAATATGTGGGGGGGGTGCGTGCACGCATATGCATGTGTGTGTATATATTGTAACACACCCACCTACCACCACACGTGGTGGGTGGTGATGGCATGAATGCTTGTGAAGCGAGCTTACAATTCTCAGGAAGCAGGATCTTTCGGGTATGAGAAAGGTCTGAACCCTTAACACAATGAATCAAATAAAATAATAATAATATGAACATATATTCAATGAGAAAATTTACAGTGACACAATTTCACAATAGGTTATTGCACTTTAAGTAGCTGGTCACTGAAAAATGAAACAAGACAAAAAAATAAAAGATCGGCGTCACCTCGACTGCCTGAACACACTTTCGTCAACTACAATTTAGGATTTAATTACTCCTTTCTGGGTTTTTCCCCTACTAAACTCTTTACTCTTTTGGCCTCTAGTTTTCCGTGCACGGCTTCTTTCAAATGAATTTGATACTTGTTTCAAAGAAACCCTTTCACAGGTGCTAGCCTTGGGCTTCACACTCACTATAATACTGAACACAAAAAAAAATATACGTGGCATTCACGTTACTTGATTCAAACCCTTTTACATATCACAAAAGCAATTACTTGAAACATAATACAACAAAGTGATCTTTCTGTATAATATTAACTGTACAACATATAAAATTTCTGAATCATTTACGTAAAATTGTACAAGGTAGACTTCTTTAAATGAATCTACTGACACGTGCGGTAAATGGCCAGGAAACTGCCCCTCACACAGTTCGAAATACTTCTCCCTCCTATTTTAGACGTTTCACCCACTTTTAACACTGCCTTTACCTCACCAGCTCTGCGTCGCTCGCCTGTAGGTAACCTTGGGGATTTTCTGCCGCTCGCCCCGCGTTGCCGCCTCGTCTCGCGTGCTGTGTTGCGACGAAAGCAGTCCCTTCCGCCCGAACGCCGCCAAGCCACCAATTTCCACACCTTTCTCTCGTTCCGAAACCGTACTATCCTCGCTCTAGACCAAGTCCTTCTCGCCTACGCTTCTTTCTTCCTGGGGTCGTCCGTCTTCCACCGCTTCGTACACGTTCGTTCGCGCTTCCAGCCTCGAAATTATTAATGTTGCAAGAGTTATGCTCACATGCTCGGCCGACCTACCACACTTTAGGCATGTGTGATCTCAGCGTGCAATGTGAGATGCTGGATTAAATTACTGTCCTTCTGCGCGAATTTTACAACTTTTGAAGTTATTCCGATGTCAAAACAGTTACTTGGCTTGCTCTCCGAATTATTGTGACCGCGACGAATGATTTTGCACTCAATCTCCTAATTACTTCACTTTTCTAAGATACGCTTTTCCGAGCTAGCTTTTAACTATCAAGTTAAAGTAAACTCCTATACTATCTATTTGTACTCGCCGTTACAGTTGTAGCAAAAGAGCTTCTTCTGGTCGCCGCCGCAGTCGTAAAAGAGAGTTTCTTCTGGTCGCCGCCGCAGTTGCCGTAAAAGAGTTCCTCCGAGGCGCGCCGCGATACTTATGATACTCGCGCCTGGGGAAATTTTTGGAGGGGTGCATATTCTCCTCCTTTCGTAACCTCTCGGAAGAAACATTACCCACTAGTTCGGGCGTCGCAGTTTGAAAAGCTGCGGGCAGATGGCGCGTTTACCGGCCATCGCTCCGCCGCGTACCCTAGTCCTCTCTGTTAGTGGGCTACTTTACGTATCTGATGGTGGCGTTATGGGGTTGTCTAACCCCGTGACATCACAATATATATATATATATATATTATATATATATATATATATATATATATATATATATATATATATATATATATCCAAAATATTTTATTAATTTGAAAACTTGTTCGTATTATTAAAAATCTGACTACATAACATGTTAAAGGGAGTAATTTAGTACAGTTTAGAACATAATTTATCCATCTTTTCTACGGACCCCACAGTACGAGTTTTTCTGTCCCCAAATCACCGTTTTTTGCCGCAGCATTACATAACTTTCTCTATACTACGTATACAAGCAAATAAACATTAGAAGACAGATTACATTAGTTTTGGTCATTTCATAGCATTCTTAAGAATGAAGATTTTTGTGTACCAATATTGACTTAAATCATTTTCACTTTAAAGAATAATTTGAATCTCTTCATCAGAAAAAGGAACTATGTATTAGCTACGGAGGGCAACAAAACGATTAAAGAATGATGAAATTATCTTCGCTGAATTGTTAAGTCAAACGAGTCGAGCTATTTCCAATTACGTTATTTTTAAAACACAATTAAATTTTTCGTAATTTATTTATCATAGTGTATAGGAACAATAACAATGTGATATTTGAAGTTTTGAATCCGTAATATGCCGTGAAAAGAGGGTTAAGACACACAGTTTTGAATGACCGCTCCCACATTTGCCTACAACATGGCGGAGAGCGCAGTGTTCAATTTGTTACGCTAGTGCTCGCTTCTCACCATAGGAGTAGTTAAATTGTTTATTAGAAAATACAAATAAAAAATTAAGTAGATTAATCATTCATTATTGTTCCTGTATTTTGGTGCATAGGTTGCACTCTTCAGTTAAGTACCTTCACGCGAAAACATGCGAAATCACGCGGAAACGTGCGTTCTCACGCAGGAATGCTGTCGAACGGGATAAACAGTATCCTATGTCCGTCTCCTGGCTCTAAGCTTCCTGCTCACCAATTTTCAGCCAAATGGGTACAGCCGTTCTCGAGTTATAAATAGTGTAACTAACACGACTTTCTTTTATATATATAGATATGTGTTTTTTTTTATATGTGTGTGTATATATGTGTGTGTATGTGTGTGTGTGTGTGTGTGTGTGTGTGTATGTATATTTTAAGTGAGCTTAAAATTCTCAGGAAGCAGGATCTTTTGGGTATGAGAAAGGTCTGAACCCTTGACCCAATGAATCAGATAAAATACGAATAAAATGAGCATATATTCAATGAAAATTCCAGTGATACAATTATATAACAGGATTATGCACTTTTAATAGTTGGTCACTGAAAAAAGAAAAAAACAAACAGAAAACGAGGTCCAAAAAAAAAAAATATTGGCGGCACCTGAAGTGCCTGAGCCCACTTTCACCAATTACTATTCACAATTTGCTCATTCCTCTTTCCGAATTTTCATGTATCAAATTATTTTACTCTTTCTACTCTAGTTTTTCGTGCGCGGCTTTTAAAATGAATTTTTCACTTGTTTTAAGGTATCCCGTTCACTGGTGCAAGCCTTGAGCTTTGCATTCACTATAACACTGAACTTCAAAGAGAAAAGAAAACAAGAAAATGTAACATACACGTTACTTAAATCTGACCCCTTTATATATATCACAGAAAGCAATTACTTTTAACACAATACAATTAACTGTCTTTTCCAGATAACATCAGCTGTACATGTGAAAATCATGAATTACTTAAGAAAAATTGTACAAGGTATTGCCGTTTTGAAAAACTGTTGCAAGAACATTCTTTCAGTTTACCGATTCGTTAAAGTACTCTTTAAATTGTAAATTGAAAATCGGACCTGTAAACTGTGGACTATTTGTTAACCCTACTAACTCTTAGATACAACCAATAGTACTGCTATATACTCTGCGTTTTGCTGTAGTAGTATAATTACTGAGTATAATAAGAAAAGGCCGAAATGTTAGCATTAAAAAAAAAAATATTGACCTAACCTCACAATTCTCTACAATATATTTGTAATAAGAGGTCAAGATCAACAAGAAAAAACAATTGTATGATGGGACAGTATATGCAACCAACAATTAAGATTTGGGAGTTTGATTTCAGTGACAAAGAACTGTTCAGCAAATGGATTATCGGTTTCCAAATACATACTACAATATGTATTGTTAACCGCTATTGCACACACGCACCCCCCACACGCACACACCTACCTCTGGAAAGTAATTGTAGCCACAGTCCTGTCTGCATTAAGTCGTTTATGAGAGCAATGATACAATATCCAGGAGCAGAAATGAGATGCTAAGAAGATTGAGCTGGGTACAAAGTCTGCGGTCATTTTAATAGTATGTAGATATTGGTGATCCTGACTGCCTGTTTTTGTGGTTTCCCTGGTTTTGAGCATTATGAGTATTCTATTCCGACACTATTTTTGGAGTGCCATGTACATATTTGATTGTTAGGTACCGTTCCCAATTACAGTTTCCAGTTCAACTTGGACATTTTTAAGTTTGGATTGTTGCTACAGGGTTAAATCATTTTTCATGGAAATTCCTAGGTTGTTTTAGTTTTGTTCTGTTATAAATAAATAAATGTCTTTATTGATGGCGAGGCTCAGGCCATTTTGCCTGCTCTTCCTTCTAATCTCAACCACACTGTAATATAAATCATGTGTCATTTTGATAGGAAAAGGTGAGGTTAATATGTTCAGGTTTGTTATTTCTAGGCTTACCAATCTTCATGGCAGATGTGGCCAAATGGAAATGCAGATTAGCCATTGTATTATTGAAATGCTCAAGTTAAATAAATAAATTTATAAAACAACAAATAAATAAAACAGGAATGTGAGATCAGATTTGATGTCATAAAAAATGGTGTTAGCAGCACAGTGTCTGTGGTCTTCAATCTTATTGAAATTGGAATCAGACACGGCATAAGAGTTGGCTTGTGTGGTATTTACATTTCCAATGCTGAAACATGAGTATAAAGATCATCAATGGCTGCCTGTTAGTTCATTAGCTTGCTATTAATTTCTTCAAATTTGTGGATAAAGAATTCAAAAAGATCATTTTTAAAAGAATATGATTATTGAGACCAAAATCCAGAGCTGTTTCTAATCTTTTGTTGGTATAATAAGAGAAACTAGAAAGACCACTGCCTGGTACACTCTTTGGTCCATTAAAACAGCTGGGATGGTATGGGACCTAGCAGACAGGACTGTAAGATTTGAGATCCAGCAAAGACCTCTTTCTTGCAGTAATAACAAAATTTTCTTGGGGAGTTTGTGCACCTTCAGTAGCTAAGAGATCTCCAGAACTATCATTTGATGTGGAGGCGTTCATTCTTGCAATAAGTCTTCAAATATAGATGGACAGTCAGTTGGTAGTACTGCCAATGTGTAACAAGTAATCCTCAAGCTAGACGGTTTCCAGTGACGTCACGGATTAGTAGGTGGCTCAAATCACCCATACACACATAAACATTACATGCAAATACCACCAAAAAATATACAGTCCAATTAGTTATTAGCAGGAATGCAGCTAAATAGATCCCGAAGATGGAAATGCAATGGGATATATACAGGCAGAAATAGACCTCCAATAAATAGGCTCAAATATAGACAGGTCGGCAAACTCAATGCGGACAGAATTAGTTTAGAAATCACACAAGATCAAATGACCTTAAAAGCAACTTCAGTGATGGTAAAGTGATTAGAAAGTAGTCAGCATCGAGTCCACACATCCAAGAAATAAATATGAAGATAACAAAATAAAGCGAAGCAAAATATCAATAAAATTTGCCAAAGTAAGAGACACCACTAAAACAAGTGTGCATAGCAGTCCACATAACCTTACTCCACTACAAAGTACCTTTTTTCCCCGTTTCAATGTTCTGTAACCCTTTCAGTACTGATCATATATATTGGCATTTATCAAAATTTTCCACGTTAGATTGGTGTCCGGCTTATCCAATTTCCACTTAGCATAGGAAAATGGCCCATTCAGAGATTGTTTCCAATGACGGCAGGTTTCCTCATTAGGTTTTATTGTGTTTATCTTTGTCAAGTTTTTAACGTTTTATATAAAGTAATTGTTTTAAAACTCTTCTCTACAAAATTCTCCACTTGAATACTGGCATAAAAGAAATGAGATGAGTAAAAGGAGTTTAAAAAATGACTGCAGAGAAATATTGTGTAATGTTCAGCTTTGGTGGGGTAACAGTCCTTATATGACTGACACGTAGGCTCGTAAGTTGACTGACACGTAAGTTCATAGGCTCTAAACCTAATCCAGCTATCAATTTTTGAAGTGGAAAAAAAAATACTTTGTAAGCCTTCTTTTGAAGGGGTAGTAAAGCGGACAACGCCATATTGTACTGTATGTAAAATAACATAAAGCCAAAAAGAAAACTCTTGAGCCAAATTCAAATTGCTTATTTGTTTTTTTGCCTAAGTGGTACCTTCTTTCCCAGCGCGATGCTGAAGGAGCTTAATGTGATTAATGTGAAAAACAACAACTAGATGGCAAAACAAAATGGCAGTCTTTCTCATAGTAAAGTTTTCTAATTTCTTTGGCGTGGACTGCCATTCCCGAGCCAACTGCCATCTATCATCTCCCAAAGTATATTTTTTTTTACATTTTCTCAATTTTTCAGTTTCCTAATAATAGAACCGAAATATTACTTTAAGAATATTAAAGAAGAGTAAATCATAGACATAAATGGCAATTTTCTTTAAAAAGAATTTGGTGATATTTTTAAGAAAATGGCGTTTAAGCATTACTGTAAATGCAAAATTTGAAGCTCTTTTCACAGAATAGTTTTGATTTTCGAAAAACTTCATTAGAAGTCTTTTGAAGCACTTCAATTTACAAATGCGATAATATATACAAATTGCTGGAAAGGTGCATATTAACGACATGACTTATTTTTCAAAAAAATTACATTTGTGTAAATTTTGAAAAAACAAAATAATTCAGCGAAATGAACTTTATGCGATATTACACAGTGCAATTATCACTATCAGTATGAAGTACTATTAGTACGAAAAATTTGGAGCCATTTTTGAGAAAATGTGATTTGAGCGTTTCTCAAAATGAATTTTGAGTTCCTTTCACAGAAAACTTTTGGGTTTTCGAGAAATTTTATGACATTATTTAAAGCACATGTACTCATTAATATAATAATACTGCACCGAACCTGGTCTCCCAGACCTACCTTTGCTTACCTGGGCTCGTGTGGCCGGCTAGCTCAGGAAGCATGTAGAGTGAAGAAGAATAGATGGTGGACGGATTTTTTAAAAAAAATGATGATGAATTTAAAATAAAATTATTGAGAACACAAATGGACTTTAATGAAAAACTTAAATTTTAAGCGTACAAAAAATCAAGGTCTGAATAATTACTTCTCCTATTTTTTATGCTATAAAACTAATGTATTACAGGGAACTTAATAATGTAAGGAAGTCGCCAATGCGCGGCGAGCACTTCCTTGATAAGAGTTTCTTTAAACAAGCGTCGCGCCTGAAGGGCGCACTGAAGATCTTGCCGCAGCTCGACAATCAAAACACAGTCACCGTTCGCAGGCAGGTACGCTGGGGTGGGCAACCTCTACAGGTCGCCGAACCTCACACCAGGCGGCGTGTCCCGTGGGTTTCGGGGAAGGCCCTTTGAGTCCCGCGGCGGCGGTGGTGGTTGCGGTGGCGCAGCGTGACCACGGCGTCGCGACGGCGGCAGCGGCCACAGCGGCGGCGCAGTGATGGCGACGACCAAAAGCGACGACAGCTCAAGATTCAGGTGTCCAGCAACGCGATAATACTCGTCGCGTGAATTGTGACGGGCGACGCGGGCGTGATCGGCAGAGATCAAAAGAGAATATATTCGACAAATGAGCAATCGGAGGAACTACTCGTCCTCAATTTAAAGCAAAAGGGGCGCTGCCCTTCTCCAGCTCTACTGCTCTGCGAGCTGAGCGCACCTCAGCGCTCACCTCTCCTACCCTTCTGCTCCGCCTACTAGGATCTCTCCCACCGTTCTGATCTGGCTGCTCGGCGCATGCCAGCGCTCGCAAGTCTTTTTCTCTCCCCCCCCCCCCAGTTTCCCAAATGTTATAGAAGTTTCCAAAAATTTTACAAGATGTGCTTCTATTGGCAAAAGGTTCCTACGTCTTACTTAAATTTGGTCCAATAATATCTTGCGTTTCGTCGGTGTGTCGAGCGGAATTTTCCATGAGGCGCTCTCACTCGCACACTTTTCGTAAATAAATGCAGGTGGTCCCTCCCAGAGTTACCAAACTGCGCAGCCCCCCTTTCCCAGCTAGATCCCCAGGGATGGACCCGCGTCGGCGAAAACAAACACAGTTTCCCCCCTTTTTTGCTTGGCGCCGAGATGTCGCGACAGCAGTTGTGCGTAACGAATCAGCCGCCCGACGGCTCAGAAAAGACGCAAAAGCGCCAGTGCGTGATTACGCAACACTTTGTTTTCGATTAGCCTGGGTATAATATTCGGTATCGTTACAATACAAAAAAATTGCTGCTAATGAAAATATTAACGTCATGACAGACAAGAAAAAAATAATTATATATTTCTAATTTTTGAAAAAATAAGTGAATAGAGCCATATGATGTCTATGTAATATTACAGAGTGCATTTAGCACTATCCCTATCAAAAGTTTAAAGAAGATATTGGAGCTGTTTTTGAGAAAATCTTTTTTATTTTTTTATATCGTAAATGCATTGAATTGAATTAATGAAAGGATTGGGAAAAGGAGAAAAATCATGAATCCGAAATATTTGTATTGTCACCTGGCAACATTGGATACTTATGAAATGAAAGTACATTTGAAAATATTAATTTCTTAATTAAATCTTTTTATTTCATTAAAAGTTTAATTAAGTTAATTTTGGGGCTTTGAGAAATTGTAAATTGTATATTTCACTGCAGTGTAACCTAAGATTCAGTCAACTTATTGGCCATGAAATCTTTAAATTAAAGGACAAAAACCTGGTTTATGAGCTACCAGCACCAGGATATCGTGGCTTTCCCCTATTCATGTTATCTTTTTTTTATTATTATGCAGAGAACTTTTCTGATATATTTGTTTATCCAATCGGTAACAATACAAATAATGACTAAACTTATTATGGATAGTAAGCTAGCTGCCCTGGAGAGAGGGTTTGCCAGCTTTGTAATTTGCAGGCACGCACACCAAAGAAAGGGAGGGTAATCCTGTGCATGAAATTGTGTCGTAAATGTTTTATCTAAGTTGATGGTGTGTGATTTGTATTTTATTGTTGTTGTTGTAATTATTTGAATAAGAGTTGAATCAGACTGATGAGATGGAATTTTTAAAGATAAATTTTTGCATTTTTAGGTAAAGAAGGCTGATGCTGCTGCTGCTGCCGCTGCTGAGGATCAAGATGAATTCGATGATTTAATTGATAAACCAACAAAATCACTTAAAGAGAGACTTGGCAATTCTCCTGAAGAAATTGAGAAGAAGTTGCAGGCAAAGAGGAAAAGTTAGTAACAAAATCATATATGCTGTTCTTAGGGATGCATTACACAAGTTTCCTACGTTTACTCCATTTTCTTTGTTTTTGAAACTAATTTCACATTTTCCTTTGAAGAACTTTCACTTCCATTTAGTCCTTTTGCAAAATGTTTGAACAAACTAGAAATTGCATAGAAAATTGCCTAGTACAAATGTAATATTTGTAGTAGATATGTTTCCCATTCAATTTAGTTTACAAGTGTAAGGCCAAAAAATATTCTGACATCACAATGTCAAAATAAGAGATTTGTAATATCGTTCCTCGTAATATAGTTTTGGCCAACCATCGATTTGTGCCCCTCTTAGATGGTAGTACACATGACGTAAAATTAAAAGCGTTAAAAACATGTAACAAATTGTAACCTCAATGTTGTTTCCATCTTCCATCCATAAAAGGGGAGGAAGCCAGCGATTGTTGCCTGCAAAAATATTGAACTTACAAAAGGAGCAACGTTGCGGTAGGGGAGTGTTAATTTAGTGTTACAACTGTGATAATTATTTTTTTATTTTTCAATCTTCATAGAAATTTGTTCTATTCAATCTTATACTAAGACAACCAAACAAAAATATTTTAAAAAATTAATTCAAAAATTGAAAAGTTATTATGTACTTAATTGTTATAAATAAAAATTTTTTTCATTAATGGTAAATCGTGATGCATTACAAAGATAATACTTCAAAACTGATCTGTAGTAAATTTTAAAATTCAGTTAAATTGGTATATGAATTAGAACTTCTGGAAATTTTTTTTGGAGAAAGAAATGATTTAAATCTAATAAATCTTACTTATTGAAAGTGAATTATATAATCATGAGGAAGAACAACTCTTTCTTAGTTTCTTGAAAATATGTACAAACTGCTAATCTGCAGCACCACAAAACTAACACAAATTAAAAGCATAAACCAACTCAAATTAATAACATAAAATTAGAATCTAAAATATGCTGAAGGACTTGTTTAGGAAAGTTGTAAGAATGGCAATTTTCTCAAGGACAGCTCCAATTTTTTTCGATAAAAGTTTTTACAGATTGTATTAAAAGCACTGAATAATGTGACATAAATGCCATTTTAATAGGATTTTTTATTTCTTCTTTTCTTTTTTTCCCCCTTTTTTTCCCTTTTTTTTCCCTTTCTTTCTTTTTATCTCACATTAATATTTTTACACATTACTGCATTTGGTAGCACAAGTGCTTCAAATGATTTCTCATAAAGTTTGTTTAAATCACTGGTTTGCCCTGAAAGTTATTCCCATCTGGTGTTGATTACCCATTTCCTACATCTGCAAACGAACAAAATAAAATTTTGAAACTCTGAAATTGTGTTTAATTAAGGTAATAATAATTCTGTTGTGCTCTTCAACAACATTGTGTTTTACGAGTGTTCTTGGGTGTCCAGATAATGGCGCATCGAAGGCTGTGGTGTCAATGTTTCAACCATCTGGTCGTGGTCTTTCCCAGAGCTAGTCTGCCCTCAGGAAGACCACAACAAGATGGTCAAAACATCAAGCACCACAGCTTTCGGCAGCGTCACCCAGACAAACAAGAGCGCTCTCAAGATTCTGTCTGCAAAAGCTTACATCGTCAACTTTTTGTCGCTCCCTTCTGAGTCTTTTGGAAAAGTAAAAAACGTAACTCAGGGTTCTTCCTTTATTATTGCTGCAGATAATTGCAGAACAGTGTGATTCTTTCAATTCATGCCTTGTTAATTCTGTGTAAGCTGGAAAAGTATAAGAATTCAGTTGGTGCATATTCTGCACCCATTCAGTATTTGACTTACAATTTATTTACAGAAAACAATATTATATCACTCTAGAAGTACTACATCGAAAGGGCTTTAATGTTAAACTTTCGCAAATCCAAAGTGAATATAGAGTATATAAGAGATGTGCTATTTTACCTCCTTCATGGGTGAATAAGCAACTAGTAAAACCTAGTCATAGATATGTTAATAGAAAAGTTTTTAACGTATTAAGTTCTGGCTTGAAAATTCGTGATTTTACCACTCCTAAATTTAAGAAACTATTGTGATCCTGGGTCATTGAACTTGATAATAATTCAATTTAAGCATTTACTTGATCTTCCTAAAACTATGTCAACAAATATTTGATGGTTATAACAGCATCACTTTCTTATATTCTGTATACTCTGTTTGTTGTATTATTATTGATTTTCTTGTATAAGAATGTTGTGTTACTTTATTTGAATGTTATATATCATATTTAACCAAATATAAGTTGACTCTGGGTATAAAACAATTTCCTAATTTTGAAGAGGCCGCCTGAGAATTTTTTAAAATTTTTAACTAATTCTTACTACTTAGTCAAAATTAAAAAATAATCCAAATTGTCTTATTAACTAGAAAATTGCCTTGTCGATGACAATGTTAAGACTGATTGCTGTCATACTATCATTTTTGTGTTCCCTAAAATCATAATCATAATCATGGTCAATCACTTGGGTCATCTTTTGGGGCCCCGCAGCTATTTCCTGTCTTGTAGTGATTGAAGTATTTATACCCACATCATCAACATTCGCAAGATCTCTTTTCAGTTTATTTTGTGCATTATGCATGCAGCACCAGGGTTGGCTCAATTTTTCCCAACGTTGTATGAATTCCATCGGGTAGCATTTGGAATTTGGGGCATACAACCTTCCTTTTCGTTCAACCACCCATGTGGTTGATGATGATTTCGAAAGTACTTCTGAACTTCCACAATGAGTCTTGTTAATGAGGTTGGTATGATTTCCTCCAGCAGCAAATTGATATAATGAGCCGAGCATCCATATGTGACAAGACGAGGATTATCTTTGGTCAACAATTAGCGCATTTTTACTATTTTTGGCTCGTTATCTGTACACACGGCAAATACTTCTTTTCCATAACACTCCGAACACTTAATTAGTGACTTTCAACATTACATCACAGCAATAATCGGCTGTCTTCTTGTGTGCCTCACAATCTTCAGCATTCAATAAAAAAGTTGTTTGTTCCGTGTGAATGCAAGTTGCCAAAATTGGGTCGTTTTTGATGCTTGATCAACCATCTTGAAGTAAAGTAATGCTGGACGATTTATTTGCAACAGCAATTTTTATTTCCTCTTTGACAGCATTTGCAGCTTTATCCAATAATGGGCCACCTATTTTTTTTGATCCGGGCCTGTGTAATCTGGTCGTAATGCGTTCAGGATTTCAGCGTATTCTGGACTTGACGCAGCATTGAATGAAATATTGTTGCTAAAAAAATAATTTTGCAATGCAATAGTCCAGTTTTTCTTTTTTGCACATTCGTTGTTTTCACGACAAATTCACCGAGTGACAACTGTCTCCTTTTGACCCCTTGATCTCCATCGACTGAAGACCCCGCTGCAGACGATGCTTGCACAGCTACTGAAGAATCAACTTGTGGATTTTTTTTGCTGCACTTTTCGAGATGACCTCTAATTCTTTCAATTTTAGCACTAATTTCAATGTCACAATATTTGCAAGTAACCCTGGTCGAATTTTCCGTTTCAAGTACGTCTCTCCACTCGGGAGCAGTTTTTCTTTCAGCGCCGAATGGCATCGTGCAATTCAAAATACTCCTGTAGAGAACTATAAAAATACATTACTGCATTGTCACCATGAATAATATAACTAAATGTAGATATATACAATAAAAAATCATAGTACTTTTTAAATCGAACATAACGTAAATTAAACAAAAATATTGTATGGAACAAAAGCATTTCATTTAATAAGTATTACAATTTGATTTAAAACAATTGTGTAGCTCAAATGGCAAATTATCATTATTGCTTGACAATCATTTATAAGAAAAACTATATCAAATCATCTAAAATGAATTATTGTGTAAATATTTGTTTACTAATTTTTTTTAGGTTATGTAATTGGCAGACATTCCATTCCAATAATAATCTCCAATAAATATATTAGGGATTAATATATCTCAAATACATATAGTAAAAGAAATTACCTGATTTACTTAACTATGCAGATTAACTGTAATAATAAATCGCGAGTTGATAAATAGCAGTAACTTCTGACGAAGAAACAAGCAACACTTCTACCAACGTACATTATTTTTGTATTAAGCAAATCACACAATTCTTTACATAGGGACTTGTTACCAATAATTTCATTTGCAGAATGCCTGATTGTTAGTTATATTGATTCCGGTTGGTGTGAAATATGAAGTTTTCCGTTTAGCAGGTTATAAACTTCGTAACCAATTTTTAGATTGCTGTTATGTGAAAGATTTGAATTTACAATAATTTTGATTGCATTTTGGAATTTCATTTCAACTATGAATTAAGTTTGTTTGTTTCGTTTTTTTTTTTTTTTCTTTCTTTCTTTCTCTTTCTTCCTTTCTTTTTCTTTCTTTTTATTTATTTATTTATTTCCCAACCCTGTGCAGCACAATGTAAGTTAATTTTTTTCCGCTTATAAACTTGCAAGAAACCCAAGAACCCTTCGGGTGGGCATTTTGGGTCTTTGAAGACTCCTACGAAAATTCCAGTTCATAGTAGCTTTGAGTGTAGTATAACATCATAATACTGAGTGATACTAAGAGAATTATTTTCATTGTGTTTTGGTGGGACTGTGCAACGTTATCATAGTATCTTAATTTCAGATAATGTGCCTATGGTCCTTGATTGAATAAGCTTGAAATTGCATTCCTAATATTGGGAATCTTCATTTCCTGTTTTCATTAATCTTTTGTTGACATTTGTCTTGTAATATGACTGTTTTCGTAGTAAGAAAAGAATTCATCAAATATTAGTGAGAAAAAAATTTGAACTTCAAACATATTGATGGGAAACTAGTTCCTACTGATGATGAAGAATGTTGGCTGTAGTGATGATGAATATTTGCTGTCGAGCAGAGATGAAAAAAGTTGTAAGATGATGACTGCATCAATGAGATACAGGACTGCGAATCTCTTGAGTACTGAAATGATTCAATATAAATGAAATGATGTAGAGAAATTCCTAAATCACTTCAAACTTCATCGCAAAACAGTTAGAGATAAACTTGGAACAAAAATAGAATGTCCATGTTCGCTAAAAGAACTCTAAAGTCTTTCTTAACGTCGATATATTTTTTTTTTTTAATTATTATTATTATTATTATTATTATTATTATTATTATTATTATTATTATTCTAAGGGGAAAAAATAAAGAAGCCAATCAAGTCTATCAGAAATGGAACAAAGCTGATCTTATTGCAGCATCTAAATTGTGGAAGGGAATGGATGAAATAGAAAGAGAGGCTTACAGTGGGCTATTGATATCTGAGAATATTGCTCTGGACGTGAAGATTTATCAGAATTGGGGAATGTAGAACATGGTAGAACAGTTTTTTAGGCTACTATGAGACATAAGATTTCGAGCAATTACTCACGTGTGTGTGGGTGTGTTTTTTTGTTTGCTTGCTTGCTTGCTTGTTTGTTTGCTTTTATAATTTGATAACAAACAAGGCCTTAAAGAACAGAAGTCTGCGAAATGTTTGTGACTTTGAGTAATATAATACTCCAGTGTAACATTATTTAGTAGGATGCGGCAGGTGCCTTGTCCTTGAGTATTTGAAAAGCAAACCTGACAAGTACAGAACTAAAATTTGTGGTATTAGTAATTCTGCTAATTCCTTTCCATTGATGGGCCAAGTTTATTTGGGATAGCAACCACATCAACAAAGAGATAAACCAGGGTAATCGTGTTGTCAAATAATTTATCGTAAAATTGTTGAATATAAAAGTAATAAACTAATAATACAATAAATACATTAATGTTTTCATTTCAATCATTTGTGATTATATTTTTTCTCTCAATCTTAAAACAATAAGGCTGGGGTCCTTAAATGCCTCAAGTGCCCAGCGGAGGTTTAACAAAATCTTGGCATTCATTTTCTAATTAGGTTTCATTCCATTCAATGCCATTTGTTTGCATTTCTCTCTTTACTGGCATATTAAAAAAATATTGGTCTGAATTACTTTGCAAATTAGCTGTTGGATGTCGAGAATACAACAATGAATATTACGTATTGTAGATCCATTTCAAATGAATTCAGTCCATTTTAAGTGGTCCAGTATTTAATAAATTGGTTGCTTGACCGTCTCGAAAAAAAATTCATATTTGGTGCATACATTTTGGCTGTTGAAAAAATCTTTTAATTTATTTTTATTGTATCTGGTTTACAAATGGCAGCTCTTTTTTTTGTCGTGCGCAATTTTTTGCGTTTCTAGACCTTTATTCTTTTCTAAATTACTCAGCTCTGGGTAGTTCTAGCGATCTAGAATAAAAGGCATTGGATCCAGTATACTCTGGCCTACAAATCTAAGTTTTGTTTATCTACCTCGTACATTTTTTTAAAAAATTTTTGCGACCAAATCTATGGAACGAAAATGAACCAGGTTCGATTTTCAGAGAGTAATTTCTCAAAGAAGGAATAGAATCTCAGCCTTAATTTTTTCTGTGCTTATACACATAACGGTATAGTTGCTGTTGGTAAAACATTATCAGTAAGTAATGTACCCCTGGAAAATTTACACCATCTTAAAAATTGGAAATTTCGGACTTTTTTTTCCAATTTTTTAACTGTAATATCTTTGTTGGGGGACTAGATAAAAAGCAAACGAGATTACTATTAAGATTTGAGAATGTAGGGAGTAATAGTTCCCGGTATTACAACCCATATTTAATTAAATATATTAAAATATTCAAGTAAAAACTTTTAAAAAAAAAACAAAAAAACAAGGAAACTTGAAACTCTTACAACTGTGAGAAAAAAGGGGATAGTCATGTAACAGCGGTAAATTTTTTTGTGTATTGTTATCATGTGATTAATGTTATATTATCTGAGGCCTAGAGTGATAACAATAAGCAGTTTCTACTATGTTTCATCAGATTTTCACAATTTTTTTACACTATTGCAAGATTAAAGTAAATGTTTTGTTCCTTTGGCAGAAAGTTTTTTCAGAAGACGCTAGTAAAAGCCAGGAAAATGAGCAATACCTCAAAAAGTCAGTAGGAAACTGCATGTTTGGCACTCATTAGTCACGCATAACTTGTGTTACTGCTTGTTGGTGTTCATGGAATTGTGTTTTTCATGGTGAAAACCGAATATGATGCTGCAATGAATTTCCTGTCATCTCCTTTCTCATCCTTATTCACTCACTGTTAAATGAACTAAATTTAGTCCATTACGTTATGGAAACTAAAGTAGTCAGCAGATGAAAAAGAAACCACAAGACAATCTAAATGGTTTGAAAAAGGACAGCTTTGCATCAAATATTTCCAAGGTCCCTGATCTGGTTTTTTATCAGTGGTATCATCAGATGTAATTAGTTGGGTAATTTCATCTGCTGGTCAAAGTATTTGTCTTTTGGTAATATTTAATGATATATTGTTTACTTAACCCAACAACAAAATATTTTCTTGTAGTTCAACTGCATCTTGTTTGATGTTTGTGCTGGTATAGTGCAGCAAATAAAACTGTATTTGATTGTTTAATCTTGGAGATCAAAATAACTACAAACTTGGGGACATCTGAAGGGGTAAAGCAAGTTTTTAAATTTGTTCCCTTGAAGAAAGTTAATCTGTGTACTTTCATTCGGATAATTTCTCAAGCGATGGATAAGTATTCATTATTTTTCTCTTACAAATATTCTACATCTTGTTCATCTAATTTAACAAGATCTTCCTTTATTAGAATTGATGAGAGTTCTGGGAGGTTAATTTGTGTTCTTCAATTTGTCTTTTCTGTACAAACTTCCCCTTTCACACCAGCTTTGTGCCTGCCAAGTTGTGGGGTCATTGCTTCAACAATGGGTAAACGTGAAAATTCTTGTTAACCCCCCCTCTCTCTATCTCTCTCTCTCTCAATTCATTTTCTTTTCTTTTTTCGTCCTTTCTTATGATATTTTCCATTTTAATTCAATTTAATTATTATCCATTTCAGATCTCAAGCAAACAAAACTAGGTTTCAAAAAGGAGACGCCTAAGAAAAAGATACGGAGTGCTTTCCCTGAAAGTGGCTCTGAAAGTGGTTCAGATGTGGACGATGCTTTTACTACTCCTCCTGAACGAGCAAGCTCTCGAAGAGCAGCAGGTGAGCTCTCTCTCTCTCTCTCTCTCTCTCTCTCTCTCTCTCTCTCTCTCTCTCTCTCTCTCTCTCTCTCTCCTTCTCTCTCTCTCCTCTCTCTCTCTCCTCTCTCTCTCTCTCTCTCTCTCTCTCTCTCTCCTCTCTCTCTCTCTCTCTCTCTCTCCTCTCTCTCTCTCCTCTCCTCTCTCTCTCTCTCTCTCTCTCTCTCTCTCTCTCTCCTCTTCTCTCTCTCTCTCTCTCTCTTTCTCTCTCTCTCTCTCTCTCTCTTCTCTCTCTCTCTCTCGTCTCTCCTTTCTCTCTCTCTTTCTCCTTTCTCTCTCTCTCTCCTTTCTCTCTCTCTCCTTTCTCTCTCTCTCTCTCTCTCTCCTTTCTCTCTCTCTCTCCTTTCTCTCTCTCTCTCCTTTCTCTCTCTCTCTCCTTTCTCTCTCTCTCCTTTCTCTCTCTCTCTCCTTTCTCTCTCTCTCTCTCCTTTCTCTCTCTCTCTCTCCTTTCTCTCTCTCTCTCTCCTTTCTCTCTCTCTCTCTCCTTTCTCTCTCTCTCTCTCTCTTTCTCTCTCTCCTTTCTCTCCTTTCTCTCTCTCCTTTCTCTCCTTTCTCTCTCTCCTTTCTCTCTCTCCTCTTTTCAATGTTAAAGATGCATGCTAAAGTAAATGAGTCATTTTCAAGGGGCTGAAGGGGGGAAATGTATGAGTGAGATAACTGTAAAATTGAAATAGAGGTACAGGCAAAATAAAAACTGGTTTTGTTTTGTTTTGACAATTCTCATTTATTTGAAATAATATACAGTAAACCCTCATTAGCATGCACTCGCTTCACACAAATTTCACCGTAACAAGAACAAAACTTTGGCCCTAGCAAGAGATTATGGTAATACGGACATATGTAATACTCAGATGACCCGAATTTTTTTATTGCATGATCTCCAATAATTTTGGTCCCTTGGAATTTGTGTTAGTGAGGGTTTACTGTATATGCACTTTCGAAAAAGCTTTGGTTTCCTTGACCATTCAATTTTTAACTTTATCACGTACTAATATGTAGTATAGAAAAAGTTGCATAATGTATGTAAGTTGCGTAGAGAAAAATTCATATTGTTACCATGAATGTAAATAATTCTTGTTCTTGTATGTAACAAATTATTTCCTGATAACACGTTGCATAGTCAAAATTGATATTTTGTGGGTTCTCAATATTGAAAAATTGCTTTATGCTAAACTGCCCGTCTGTGACTAGTGGCGAACTGTTCACCAAAATTTGTGTTCCCTGGTCAATCTGGTTGATCACAGTCCCTTGAATTATAAGATAGAGCTTATAAAAACTGTCCTATTTTCATAGAATTATCTAAAATTTCAAAAATTGCAAAGGTTTAAAAAATTGTCAGCATCTTCCTTAAATTGCTATATTGAAATTGAAAATTTTCTGCTGGATAAAATCTGTTTTTCAAAATTCAATCTAATTAAATGGGTGTCATTTCTTATTCTTATTTTTCTCCCAAAATGATTTTTCACATAATTTTGCATGCAATATTTTTTTTAAAGACTTCAAATTTTTTTAAAATATCTTTTATGTGGATATCGCTAACTTCACTGAATAAGAAGATAAACACCATTTTCATCTATACTTCTGATTATTTAAAAATAACACACTTTTTTTTTTTTAAACGTCTTTAGTAATTAATATTTATGTTACAGTACAGTCAATTTTAAGCACTAACAATCACCCAGCAAAAATTCAACAGTAATTCAGGATTTTTAATTTTTTTATTTTTAATGATATTAGGGTTCTTGTGTCAACAAGTATACCTGTATAATTATTGCTTTCTCTACTCAGTAACGTGTGTTGTTTGCCTAATTTCCCTGCAGTACCTATCAAATTTGAAAACGGGAATCACTAGATTAAAAAAAACAAACTAGAAAACTGCTTACAATGCATCATGTCACCCACCCTCAAGCTGATGTTACATAGGCTTTATGTATGTCATAAGGACAGAGAATGAAGAACTCTGGCAAATCGAAGCTTTCTGGCACAATGCAATAGTCATGATGGGGAAACAAGAGTTAATTTAATGCCTCTTTCCTCCTTTTTATTTTGTTTTTTTAATATATTTTATTACAAAGCTTTTATTTTTTAATTTATTTATTATTATTATTATTATTATTATTATTATTATTTTATTTATTTTTTTACCTGAAAAAGGTGGACACAAACTCGGTAGATATTAATATAATAGTACAACATTGTTTAAAAAATCATTTTTGAGCAAAAAGAGTTTAAAGTTTTTACAATGCAAAGAAATCCATGGTACTGTATTCAAATTCATGGCATAGCACTCACCCATTGACACATCCTTGTGCACAGTAATTGTTGAAACACTCAGGTAGTTCGTGTTTGCAACTTTTAGAGCTAAGTTATTGTTATGTTGCTAAATTATACTACTAAGAGTGCTCCAAAGCAACAAAAGCTGGTATGAACTTTTTTATTTTAAGAAGCAAATGCATATGCCCCATCATCTTCAGTGTGGACGAACTGGCTTGGTTAAGCCCTGAGACAACCACAGGCATTTTTCATGTTAGATAAGGTTTCATTTAGGATGTCTCTGTATTTCATTGTCTTCATAAATCAAGTTCACTCCACTAGAGAGCACTGACAACTGATTCTAGCAAAGACTGAATACATGAAAAGACACCACAGTTACCTCTGCTGGCAATTCTACAATGCTTTCTGAAGCTCCAAACACGTGCTCCCTGAGGTACAAACTCACCAAAACCTATGACATCTGTTGGACTGTACAATACTGTACAATCAACAAACGCAAACTGATCACACGATAGTGCAAACAAACTGGATATTGTTTATCCAGAATTTTGAGCAAAAAACGTGTGTACTTCTGATTGCATAGCACAGCCACATATAAAATGTCAAAACCAAGGAGGCGGAGAAATGTCTTAAAAACAAGAGTTTGGTAATTACGATCAGCTGAATGAGGGACACAAAAGCACACAGGTGGTCTCAATAGTTAACACAGCTCAGGGATTTGTTCCTCAAAATTTGTGTAAGAACGTGGCTAAACTCACAGGTCATTCAAAAGACGGGAAGTGCAAGACATTGCTTCATTTGAAATAGCCCACATTTTGTCCAAAGTATTGAAGAGACACCAACAGACCCTAGATCTGCTCCTTAGGAAGCTGGTTGCGACCCAGTGTAGCTTTTATATTCAACATACTCAAAACATCTTTAATTGTGAAGGAAAGGCATAATTTTAATAAGAATAATAACAATAACATTAACTATATTATACTTGTCACTTGCACAAATGCAAGTATGGAGTGAAGTGTATTATTCTCAAACACTAAAGCTTGGGAAAAAATGTCTATGCCCTAATCTACAAAATGAGATAACTAAACTAGTGTGCCTTAGGAGATATGAAATCATATTTAAGGCTCTAAAATGCAACGTTTCCAAGGTTTGCAGGTTACAACTGCAGGGTATATTATTTTAGTAAATTTAATACGTTTGTTACACATTATATATACATTTTAGCTTTCTGCACATAAACTTTACCTGTGCCAAATCCTCCATGCAAGCAATATCCTTAAAAATTGGTACAATATCTTGTCTTAATCTCATATTAATTTATGGATTCTTTCATTTGTGAGCACACATGCCCAAAATTATTTCTTTTGAATTTTCTCAAAAACTCAAAAGTTTTTCTGTGAAAATTAGTTCAAATCTGCACATGGTCAATTTTCTGAATATCAGTGCATTTTCTTTTTATTACAGCATCAAAGGTGAAATATCACTTTTCCGATGAATCGGAAGCAGAGTGGGATGATGATGATGACAATGATAGTGCACCTGCCTCAAAATCTTCTGCTACTGCTCCTGCTAAGCCATCTGCTCCTGTTGCTGACAAAACTGAGGAATCAATGTTCGTAAATTATCAGAAGGTTTTTATGAACTAAATTCTTCAAAAGTAATTAATGTTTGTTTTTTGTGTATAATATGAAATCATCTTTGCAGAGTTATCAGTGGGACAGACAGTGAATTTGAGCCTGAAAGTATAGAGCCTAGGAATTCTGGTGGGTCAGGTATGTGACGATTCCATTTTTGTTTGTTGGTGCATTATTGTGTGGGTATGTGAATGTTATTTAATTTTTCAGATGCTATGTTTGATAGTCTTCTTGCTGCAGATAATACAGACCTTATTGAAAAGGCAATACCTGCAAATGACCCTTCCTCAAAAAAGAAAGGTTAGAATCTTATCTATTTATTTGATCTATTCCCCAGGTTTGAATTTGAATTAATGAAGCTCATTGTACATTCAGGTGGCAAAAGTCATGGAATACTTCCTAATATCTTGTCAGACCTATTTTTGCTTCTAGAAACCAAACTCTGATTGTCTAGATGTGGAGGGAACTTATAATTATTAACCGCAATGTCACAATTATTATTTAACCCCCTGACTGTTCTGAACATTGATGTGAGGAAACTTTCCTTGCCAGATGACCTCTGGGTATGTCAGCGTGTGCAGCCAGGCTTTCATCTGGGAACCTCTGGTCATGTAGACACGGAGCCATTCCCATTCTGAAAATGCCTTTTGTTAGGGCCAAAAGATTCCTGAGGTGATTTTTGCCAGTTTGCAATGTGTGGTTCACCACACTAACTTATTTTGGAGCCCTTCTGGCTTGTTGGTCTTGTTTTTCTATGAGATCATGTTACAATTCTAAGACTGGTTCAGTTCCCTCTATGTAGGAACAACCGAAATTTATTACTTAAATTATGTACGCATTGCTAGAGTGAGCTTCAAGGAGGGTTGTGGAAGTCTGTCTCTCACCAGACTGCCTCAAAAAAAAAAAATGTATGGTCACATCGACTCTTTCAGATCACTGTTTACTATTAACTTCAATACTGCTAAATGCTGGAGTCCTTGAAGTCCAGTCTTTGGCTACTTGGCTTTTTAACTGGACGAGTTGTTCAAAGTTTTCTGTGTCTATGTCCAGTTATGATTAAATTTGCTCCTTAATCTCAAAGATAATGCGACAGTGCTGAGCCCAGCCCGGCCAGCATGCTCAAGAGAGAGTGGCTGCAATGGCCAAACGTATTGTGCACATTGCGTGACGTGTTAATAATAATAATAATAATAATAATAATAATAATAATAATAATAATAATTTATAAATGTTTGACTTTTCAAACAATTGCCAGCCACTATTGTAACTCCATAGCTACTTAGCAGAAGTAATTGTTATAAATGATGTTCAAACTTCATTCAGTCTTAATTGCTCCTCCATGATTTTGCAAATAATTATTCTTCTACTTTTACGTTCTTCAATCATTGAATAGGTGTGGTGTTTAGTAAGAAAGATAGCGATTAGCGAGGCTGTATTTTTAAATGTGGGATGGAATAAATTAAACTTTGTGTTATTTAATTTCTTTGCTTCAAATTCAATGATAAATTCTTCAAAATCGGTAAGTTCTTCCTTAAATGGGACCAAAATCCCTAACAGGCAGATGTATTCAAATGAAAGTTGTTAGATATCAAATGTGTAATATATTATTGACATATTAGAAAAGTGTGTGAAATATGGATCTTCATGTGTGTAATTCTGTGCAGCTCCAGCGAAGAAAGCACCTGTTGCTAAAAAAACAACTGCAAAGCGGCCAAAGAAGAAAGAAGATTCTGATTCTGATGAATTTTCTGAAAAGTTTTCCAAAAAGGTAACTACAAATTGAATGTTTACTCCTTTGCAACTCTTCAATTTCAGTAGTAGTAGTAATAATAATAGTAATAATAATAATAAATTTATAGTTTTAATGTGTTGTCACTCAAATTACTACTTTTATTAGTCACTGCCATTAGTTGTGTAGGAGAGAACACCATTTTTTTATGACTGGGGGGGGTTCTCCCTCCCCTTCTTTGAGAGGATTATTTTCTGTACATAATGAATTATAACAGTTAGTATAAAATAACGGTGGGGGTTTGTTTATTCTATTTGAAACATTGAAATTCAAATTATTCAATAATAAAGGGCTTGAAATAATACCATTAACCAGTTTATTTATAAACTTTATATCATGTAATTCCCTCATTGTGTTCAATGATGGAATCTTTAGAGTAGTCAATATTTCATTACAAATGTGGTCTATAAATGGATCAGCAGACTATAGCGAGGAGAGATCATTCTAAAAACTTTCTATGTATGTTAAAAATAGGAATGCAAGTTCATGAAGCAAACAACAGCCTGACCAGATGGAAATGCAATAATCTCGATGTTTTTGCTGAATTTAGCTCTCTACAAGTCCTTCTAACAAAACCTAACATTTGGATTGATTCGTTAACTATTTTATCAATATGTTCATGAAATGTCATTTTGCTGTCGAAAATAACTCCTAAATCTTTTCAGTATAGGATAATTGTCTTCCGTTGAAGGAGAAGATGTTATGAAAAGGAGTTTTAAAATGCCTGAAAGTAATTGAAAGACACTTTTTTGACTTTAAAAAGACATTATCTTTGCACCATGTTCTTGGTACATCAAGTGAGTTTTGAAGATCTAAAATATCTCAAGAGATAATTTATAAACTTTAGAAACATAAGTGGTCCAAGATGAGAACCCTGGTGTACACCAGATATTAATACTTTAATTTCACTAGAGGTGAAATTTTTGTACTTCATACTGGATTCTACCAGTTATATAATCAGCAAACCAAATCTTAAGTTTTATTTTTGAATTTGCATGAAATTTAATACCATTTCCTCTTTCAGGGAAGAAAGAACGCAGATTCAGATGATGATTTTGATATTGGAATTGTTGAACCTAAACAATCGAGTGGTAGAAAAAGGACAACTGCTCCCAAATACACTGTGGACAGTGATGATGATTTTGATGATTTTGATTGAACAAGCTAATTTGTGTTCATTTGATGAAAATCTAATACTTCAAGTAACAATTTCTTGAACTCCTCTGTTGCTTTAATAAAAAAGTGGAATGAGTGACGTGTGAATGCAAGTGTGGATTATAGGTTTTAAGAACTGTGGGAGAGGTCTTGTAATTTTACCCAGTCCAAAGTGAAGCAAGACATGCATTGCAATGGACTAAGGATGAACTGTAAACTTAAAATTTTATTCCAAAATGTTCACAATTTTGTCTTGTGTTGTTTGTTTGTTTTTTGTAATGTATGTGTATGTCTTAATGTAATGATCATTTTAAAGGTAGCATCTTTATGGAAGAACTTCAAATGTAAAATTCCTTTTTATAGAACAATAAAATTACTTAACTTTATAGGTTGTTTTAAGTAACAAAGAAACTGACCAGAACCTCTGAACCATTTTTACATGAATTGGATAAGTCTAAGTGACGAATTTTGATGCTGAGACTATTTGATTTTGGTGGTTTTTTAAGAAGTAAAGTGGTGGTGTTTCATTGTGAAGTAAATAAGTCCCTTCAACCCTTGTTTTGTGGCATGGAGACTAGGGGTAATTTTACACCCAATCAATCTCAAAGGCCTGGCAATTTTGTTCAATTTAAATTTTCATATGGTTATCACTTGTCGTATTTTCCAAGCAGTTGTGTGAAATGCTCTACCCCAAATTGACCTGAATAAGTTTCAATTCTTATTTTCATGGAAATTGCATCAAGCATTCAGCTTTCACTGGCTTTATCTCAACACTTCCAAATGCTGTCACACAAACAAGTGTCAAATGTCTGCTTCTTCTTCTTTCTTTCTTTTTCCCCTGAATGTCTCATTTGAATAATACAGAGTTGTTTTATATTCGCAGATTAAGTACATGTTTTTTACATTGCTTTTCCATGTCAATAAATTCAAACATTGATATCTTAAAACTATAATCTTAAAAATACATGGATGAGTTCGTGGCTTTCCTCGCAGATTTGCCGGATGATTTACACCAACATTTTTAATAGGTCCTTATAGAAAAAATCCAACAAACAGCATTTTAGTATGTGAATTGCTACATCAAAATTAATAAAAATCGTTGCTGAGATTTTTGTTACTTGATGTTGGTAAACAAGGCTCTTGGTTTGACCTTGTTACGTGTGAAAGTGCATTTTGAACTGGAAATGAAATGGAAATATTCACCTTCACTTGCATTCTACATTGAACAAAAAGAACATTATAATTTTTAAAAAATTACTAAACTTTGCCACTCTCTCCTGCACTGGAACAGTCCCAGGGATGTATGAATTCACAGTTCAGTAAGAACATTAAACACGTGAATTTCTTGTTGAAGAATGTTTAAAAAAAATCAGTCCATGAAGAGCATGATAAGAAGAAAATGAACACACCAGTGACATAGAACAGAATGTTCGTATTTGGTGCCGTATAAAAGACAAAGGCATGGTCAAAATTTTCAGAGGGGTGTCTTGAGGACAGATAAGTATGGGGGAGGACCAGCAAGAAAGAAACAAAGTAATTTTTGAAGATGAAGTTTGAAGTGACTGAAACAAATAAAATTTTTATATGGAAAAAGAGAATACTGATAGGGCAGGCACAAATAATTGATCTTATCCAGACAACTTTCTGGTCAATATGACAATTTGTGACATTATTGTGAGTGAATATTAAAAATTTGGCAAAAATGGAAAAAAAATCTTAGGAGCGGTGAAATTTTTGGCTTGAATAGAAGGAAGTGCTGTTAGAAGTATTATGGTATTTTAATTAAAATCTGTGACTTTTTGAAAAATGCACAAATTATGAGTACTAGGAGTTGTAGAAAGACTGCTCAAGCAAATTTCTTCAGTTTTGCTTTAAGTGAAAGGTAAGGGGGCCCCCAGATGTTTTGTCCCTTGCAATATTAATTGATTTTATAGGATAGACAACAAATTTTAATAAAATGATTAGAATGAATACTTATCTGCTGCCATGTGTTTATTATTTAATCATCAGTCGTAATAGATGTATTTTGTTATGCAAGTGTGAGGTAATTGCTAGTGAAGAGTTTTCTTAAATTGAAAGTGTGTTTTGAAATGCAATAATATTCTTGAACTTGCACAAGGCACTATACATCACAATGGTGTTGGTGTTTTATTTAGTGCATTTAGCCCTCTCCAGACTAGGGGGGGGGGTGGAAGGATTTTATAGAAAATCTTGTTTTAAAACTTACCCATATTTTCACTCAAAGTAACGGGCAACCAATATTTTCCAAAGATCAATGTGACAAATCAAAGGACTAATTGAGAACATATTTCATTTAAAGAACAAATCTCTATCAATATTGTAGTTGTATAAGAAGTCAAACTTTTGCATTTTTTGAAAGTCAATAGTTAACTGACGTATGTCATCTTTATAAGTGCAAGAAAATATTTTGAAAATTCCCCAATGCTTCATGTCAAGTACCCTGCAAAATTCAAAGAATTCTTTTCAAAATCCCAGGGCCTCGTGTTAGGCCAGGTTGATTGGAGAAAATCCTTCGAACTACAAGCAGTTGTGTTCTGAACTAGTGTACATTAAGATGAGCCATATTCATTCATCTCATTGTGAATACGAGAAAATATAAAAATTCAAAAGAAAAAGCAAGGGAACATCCGTAAATGACCCGAAGATTAATATTTGAAAAAATAAGAACCTTATTTGGGTCAAAGTAGAAATTAATAAAGACAGACTTCAGTATTTTGTGAAATGGGAGGACGTAGTAAAATTAAGAACATTAATTTTCTGTCTGTCTGTCTCTGTCTGTCTCTGTCTGTCTGTCTGTCTCTGTCTGTCTCTGTCTGTCTCTGTCTGTCTCTGTCTGTCTCTGTCTGTCTGTCTGTGTCTGTCTGTCTGTCTCTGTCTGTCTGTCTGTCTCTGTCTGTCTCTGTCTGTCTCTGTCTGTCTCTGTCTGTCTGTCTGTCTGTCTCTGATCAACGCTAGCGGCTAAGCCGTTCAGCCAATTTTACTCAAAATTCATATTCCTCAATTGATCTTGCTGATGTTGCGGCACTCTAAATTTAAAACGGATATTTTCATTTTGGGGAATACTTTTCATGAAGTCTTTGGCACATTTGGCAAATTTTCAAAAAAAGGCTCCATTGGTTTTGATGAAATTGTTGTGTTGGATAATGTGAAGGACGTTTAGGAGAATGGCGCACGTCTCATGTTCGTTAAATACCCTCATTTTTCGAAAATTGCAGAAATTGAAATTTTTCTCGGCGTCTTTCCACAACTATAGTTATGAAGATAAACATTTTTTTTTCTTAATGAAATGTGTTCATGAGAAACAGATCCAAAAATGTTGAATTTTTCGGAAAGAAGTATTTTGTGCAAAATTTGTGTCAAATACAGTCAATTTTTATTTTCTTTAAAATATTTTTTCTTAAAAACGACTCAACATTTTTTATTGAATTTTGACATTAGATATCCTAAAGGACACTTAAGAGAATGATGAAGGTCTCATGTTCCTTGCAGTGTCAGATTTTTCGAAAATTGAAAAAAAATGTCGCCGTGTTTCTACAACTACCATTCTGAAGATACATTTTTTTCTTAATAAAATGTGTTCATCAAAAACAGATCTTTAAATAAGGTCATGATGAATTTTTTTGAAAATATGAGTATTTTTTGTGAATTTGGCGTCAAATGTAGATGCCCGCTCCGTGAATCCTGTGCTTCGTGATCGTAAAATGAGAGGCAGTTGGATGCTACGTATGTTAGAGTTTATATGCACGTTTCTTTGTTCGTTTCTTACATTGAAGCTTTTGTTATACGTTTACAAATTAATCTTCTAGAAATCATTTAAAACATACTTGAAATATTAGAAATAAAAATTGGTTAAATTCAGAAAATTTAGATTGGAATTCAACAATGGCATTCCGCAACGAGACTCGTCAGCTGAATTTCTGTGAATTACTTCTCATTATTGTGATATGATTTAGCTGTATTAAAATCAGTTATAATTATTAAATTTGTGTTGATATTTGCGTGAAAATATTTAATTTTCGCCCCAAATGTTCTAAAATTTGTAATGAGATTTACCAAAAACAATGCTTAATATGTATTAATTCGGAGAGAGACTGAGGTATAAATAGTATTATATCACTATTACTAAAGGAGAGAAAGTACACGCTGTTTTAGCACCACTAGTTATTTGCTGTGAAACGTGCTTTACATTCAACCATTTCTTTGTAATTTTCCGACTTATCAGATTTTGTTTCTGCAGCATTGTCTAAATGTTAATATGCTTTTCTGAATTTTCTGAATTATTAAAATGCATGAAGCATGAATGCATGAAATTATTAGAATGCATTGATCAGAAATGATAGGTTTAGGATGCCCCGTCGGCGTCGAATTGATTAATTGATTTTTTCGTGTTTCCGGGCGCGTCAACTACTTTGGTCATTAGTCCCGTTAGCGTAGTGCATTTTTTTGTCGGGAGATGGTGGTGATCTTCCCCCGCTGGATGGCGAGATCCGGCGCCTACCTATCGTCCGCTAGTGGGGTTTCCCCCTAACTAGGACTCTCCCACCAGCGGGGCACCACCCCAGCCGGGACAAGCTCTAAGCTCCCGACCGGTCTCCCGGAATATGTGGTTGTAAAGTGCATGTTAGTGTGAGTGTGGGTGTGTAAGGGGAGAGGATAGGACGGGAAGAGGAAGGACAGATCGCGCGCGGGCCGTGGCCCGTTTGGTGGGGTACAGCTCCGGCATTCGCCTGGTATTGATCGGAGAAACCACGGAAAACTACCGACCAGAGCAGCCGGCCGCTAGAATTCTCCTCCAGACAGCGACTGAAATCGACCTACCTGAAAAGCTAGTGTCGAAAATCCTGCCGCTGTCAGGACTCGAACCTAGTACCTCCCGGTCAGAGGTGCTGCAGTGACATCAGTTGATCCGGCGTCGAAGACACTGCTGCAATGAAACGAGTGAATAATTGAAAACGGATTCGCTGACGCAATTGCAGGATTCCCGCAAAGCCGCGGCCTAGCCTGCTGCCCTCTGCGCGCGCGGGGGCGGGTTGCGCGGGGCGAGAGGGTCCGGGCGTGAGCGATTGCTTCCTCCCTGCTCCTCCCCTCCCGCAACCTCGCTCTCCCGGCTCGCTCTGGCCCGTGCCCGGGTGACCCGAGGCGTGCGGGGCGGAGGGGGGCGGGGAATCCGCGCAACAGGTGGAGCTCCCGTGGTTGTAGCTCATGCAGCTGGGGCTAGGGCGTGGCGGGATGGAGTTTGGCGCGGTACGAGTGTGGGGAGAGGGTAGGGGAGGGGAAAGGAGGGTAGGGCGGGGTCGGCGCAACAGGTGGAGCTTCCGTGGTTGTAGCTCATGCAGCAGGGATTAGAGCGTGGCGGGATGGAGTTCGGCGCGGTACGAGGGTGGGGAGAGGATAGGGGAGAGGAATGGAGGGAAGGAAGGGGTCGGTGCAACAGGTGGAGTTTCCGTGGTGCGTGGCTCGTGCAGCAGGGGCTAGAGCGTGGCGGGATGGAGTTTGGCGCGGCACGGGGGCGGGGAGCGGGTCGGGGAGAGGAATGGAGGGGAGGGCGGGGTCGGTGCAACAGGTGGAGCTTCCGTGGTGCGTGGCTCGTACAAGTGCTAGAGCGTGGCGGGATGGTGTTTATCGCGTTCGGATTGAGGGGAGCGGGGCGGGGTGGACCGAAGGGGGGGGGGAGGGAGGGGGAGAAGTCGGCGCAACAGGTGGGTGTGGCGCGGTGGGTGGGGAAGAAGATCCACACGCACAGCAGACGAGCCGACCCTCCCCTCCCCTCCCCATCCCATTCCGTGTGCGCTCTGACGTCCACGCAACTTCACGCAAGGAAATGGGAATGTATTAACCTTTTCAAGTTGGAGTTTAAGTGATGTAGATCCAGGCCGAGCAGGGCATTTGAATGAGTTTGCGGAAAGCATTGTAGAGGTTTACACAAAACAGGCCATCCATTCTCTAAGAATAAATATATTTCAATAAAAAAAGATCATTTCAGCTCGTTATCCAAAGTGAATGATTCTTTTTTATTTTTATATTTAAAGTAAAAAAAACTCATAAAAAACTGTGAATGATGTACTTTGGGGAAAAGTGCAATCTGTGCTAGTATTCTTCGGGGTATGTAAATTGCGGACCAGAAGGAAAATAAGAGTTAAACCCATATGTAAAAAATGCGGACCGGCCCAGAGAATGGTATACTTAAATTGCGGACCGACTACCTACCCTTCGAGGTAAAAGTGGAAGGTTACCAGTGGCCTAGCATAGTGGGGTCCGCAGGGGCGGCAGGCCCTGGGCGGCAATTTCAGATGGCGGAAAAATTTCACAATAAATAATAATAATAATAATAATAATAATAATAATAATAGTAACAATAATAATATTAATAATAAGAACGATAATAATAATATTATTATTATTATTATTATTATTATTATTGTTTTATTTTGTAAACATTCATACCATTTCATTTCATATTTTTGTCTCTCTACGCAGTAAGTTTCATTGATGAATCGTCAATCGTCCACTTCACATTAACTTAATCGCGCTTTCCGAATTGATTTTTGTGCTTTAGTAATGGCGCTCAAACTGATTTTTGCAGAGATTGTTAAGTTATTGAACTTTCTTGAAAAATTGTACTGTTCATGTACGTATACATTCAACTACGTGAGTATTAAATATTTTATTTAATAGAATGATTAAAAATTAGACGAATAGTGTTGTAGTGAAGACAGAAGTTTTGTTTTTAATCCTAACATTTATATTATTTTTCAATAAAAATATAAATGGTAACAATATTGTTCTAGTTCTAATTGGAAATCGATTTGTGTTTTATATTAAATTCACTAATAACTGAATCTTGTCGATCGTCAAGGGGTAATCATAAGTATGGAGCGGATTTTGATAACCTAAAACCTCTCCAAAATTATCAATAAAATGCTCTTAAAATGTTATGAAAATGCCCTAAAAGCAAAGAAAAATGACGTAAAATGTGATCAAAATCATTTCGCATACACTCAAGCTATTGGATACGTTACTGATGTAATCGAGGCTTCTATTCGTTCAAATGAACTCAGCTTTTAAATTTTTGGTTTGGATTGTTCTTTGCTAGGAAATGTCTTTCTTTAGTTATCCCGAAATTGACTGATCCGACACTGGCGCTGATAGGCGTCACAGTAACCTTAAATTACATACTCGTATCTGCTAAGATTACAATTTCTAGCGAGGGAATCGAATAGGCTACTCAGGAA
The DNA here is from genome assembly GCA_011170035.1 of Teleogryllus occipitalis. Lineage (NCBI taxonomy): Eukaryota > Metazoa > Arthropoda > Insecta > Orthoptera > Gryllidae > Teleogryllus > Teleogryllus occipitalis. The sequence continues at coordinate 65,967 of BLKR01000826.1, read as the reverse complement.
TTCTGTGAAGAACATTTGTTGTATCAAGTAAATATTATTAGAAGCAAGTACCATTAAAATGATGTTAAAATCGATGAAATCAGCGAAAAATACGAGTACGAAAAATATATCGTACTACGTATCAAAAATTTCGGAAAAAGATTAAAAAATGACTTATTAGTGGAAATCCTCGAACAATGGATAAAATGACTTATAAAAATGGGACTTTTCCTTTTGTCATAAGATACAATTAATTTCTATTCTAAACGGAATTTATATAAAGTTTCGAATATGTTATATTAATGCATGTGCAGACGTGAAGGGAAAGGTAGAAGTAAAATGCTGGACAGCGGCGCGGCGGCGGTGGCGGCGGCGGCGGCTCCTTTACGCGCCTACCTGCATTTTCTTTTCCTTACCTGTGTTGGTTTGGTCTGCAATTTACATACAGAATTAGAAAGTAAGTTTCAGGGTATAAGATGACGGGATTATTTGGTCCACAATTTACATACGACCATATTCTTGAGCCGTAGGATCCGTACTCTCTCATATACAAATATGAAAACAATTCTTAACATATTGAATGCTCGCTAACGGCCACATTTTGAATAACTTGAGCTTCCAATAGCTTTGAGGAAAGGCTATTGAGGTCTTCATTTGTACTAACCCAAAAACAGAACATTATGAAGCCTTCGATTCCTCAGAATGAAAATAATTCGCCTTCGGTTTACATAGCAATGGCATGCGCCATAAAAGTGTTAAAATCCTCATGAAAAACTCAAAATAAATTAAAATACTTTTCTAACCGTGACTTTTTTTGCCCTCGTAATATATTCATCCTTACGATAAAATCGTTAATAATGACGAGAACACTGTGATGATAGGACTACAATGTATTCGGCAATGAGAGAGAAGCATTTAATATAATGGATAACGGGGTTTCGTTGAATGTTTTCTTTTGGTGTAAAACATATTTCCTTTTCGTATTTTTTCTGAAGGAAACAGAGTGATTACTTCTTTTCATTTCTGAGGGCTCTCCAGGCTGAATTTTATTTACAGTGAATGAACATTTATAATTTGATCGTAACCATGAACTGTCTGAGAATGCTTATTCATCCCACACGACCCCTCAATATCAGGTGAACTGCATAGCGCCAGGCTTTGGAAGGCCAGGCCAGCCCCACCAGCCCAACAGCAAACGGTTACCTAACTGCACGTTATGATCCAATAATTCGGAATGTGAGCTCCTGATGTCGCAATCGATTCATTAATTGGTTTGCAGCTCCGCGCGCGGTCGAGGGCGCTCCCAAAGCCCACTGTGTGCTCGCGCCGACCGCCGAGCGCGCGGGGCGCGCCGATGAACGCCAAGCCGCCGCCCTAGACCCTTGAAGGGCCGTGAAGGGCCCTCGCCCTTTGCGCCCGCGCGTAATGGAGAGCGCGGCGGCGCCTCTGTGCGGCCGCCCTGTGTCCTCTGCCCTCCGCCCTCCGCCCTCCCGGTGCAATTTTCCTCTACAGCGTTACGTATGACCTCTATTACCAGAGATACAAAGCTCCATATAAAGCGGGACAAAAAGGAGCCGGAGGCCTAGGATATGCATACAATGACCTCTTGTCTGCCTTGACGTCCAACATGCGCACGATACGTTCATTAGAAACGCTATGGGGGTAATAACACGGGGAAAACCGGTGTCCAGAATGTCCGAATTGTTTTGCTCCTCTGAGCGCCGACATGCGAATGCAATCAACGATTGATTTCTGAATAACCCTTCGGTTGTGAATGCGAAATGTTCAATTGGGTCGGTCAATTATTACTGCAGTTTTTTTCCCTATTTTCCTAGACTAAGGTGCACAGAGAGTTTCTACAGAAATAACGTCCGGCTTGCTTAGAGTGGCGGCGCCGCCGGGTATTTTCACGTTAAAAAGTAGTATTTGAGCTCCGCAAGTTCATAATATTAATCGTTTCTTATATTATTTCAGTAGTCCATATCTTTTGCGGCTCTCACACGTAACCAATATCTATAAATGAGGTCTCTAAAAAAGGTAAGAGGAGAATTCTTGTGGCCGGCTCCTCTGATCGGTAGTTTTCCGTGATTTCTCCGATCAATACCAAGCGAATGTTGAGGTAGTACCCTAACAAACGGGACACGGACCGCCCGCGATCTTTCCTTCCTGTTCCTTGTCCTATCCTCACCCCTTACACACACACTTACACTAACGTGCACTACAGTACCAACCATGCCGGGAAACCGGTTGGGAGCTTAGAGCTACTTCTAGCTGGGATGGTGCCCCTCTGGTGGGAAATAACTGGTTGGGGAAAAAACCGCAACCGCTGGTAGGTTGGCGCCGGTTTCGCTCTTAAGCGAGGGAAGATCACTACCACTTCTCAAGGAAAAATCATACATTACACTTACGGGGCTAATGACTTTCGCAATTGACGTGCCGAAAATTACTACTAATCAATCAATCATTAGAGAAATTTCTTAGAATCTTCTGGATGGATTCATGAAGACAGTTCATCAAAAAACTGATGCACGTCAAATAACACTTTATTTGCTTCGATTGGTCGTCCGGGTGAGGTCTAACTGGAGTGAGAATGTTACTCGATTAATGATGTAAAAGTTTTATTGAATATGCTTTCTTCGAAGATAATAGAAAATCGAATTCATAAGACTTTAACATTGAACATTTCTTCAGATCCTTGACATGTTTATTCAGAGCGTAGTCTAATCAAACTTTTAAAAATATTTCAAGTGTATATCTTTAATTGATGAGCGACTTGATAACACATACTACTACAGATTCGGTGCCTTTTCTCATGGGCAAGTTCTTTAGATATTATGAATTAATATTTATATACTTGAATTCAGAATAGTATGTTGACGCTTTTCACAGATAAATACGTGTACTTGCGTAATACTGTGTGTAACAGAATAATCCTATTCATAGATATTAAAAATAGAATTTAGTAGAAACAGACGTCGTATTTCCGTTTACAACGGAAGCATTCGTATTTATAAGGAAAGAACTGTAATACTTTTAAACCATTTCATTTCTCGTCGATTTTTAAGGTTTCAGCAGAGAAAATTACGGCAAACTGGGGAATAACGAAGGCTCGATGAGAGAAGCTCCAAAATGACCAATTAAAATTATGGCTTCGCGCTTGTATTTTCTTGTCTCAAATGTTAATGGCAACTAGTGCTTTAAAAAAAAGACATACATTCTCGCAAAATACATGCAAAAGACATACATGCAAAATTACGTGAAAAGTACTCAAATTTTCGAAACATTGTGCATAACCTTATTTCAAAAGGTATCTTTAAGGAACAAATTTCATTAAGGGAAAAATCTCTTACCTTTAATTTTTTAGTTGTAGAAAGACCCCGAAAAAAATTTTAACTTTTGCAATATCAAAAAATTCAAGATTTTTAACGAACTTGAGACCTTCATCATTCTCTTAAAGCTCCTTAACACTATCCAAAAATAAAAGTTAATCAAAATTCATGGACCCATTTTTTCGAAAACTTGGAAAATGTCCCAGGGGCTTAATGTAAAGTATCCCCCAAAATTGAAACACCGATTTCAAATACAGGGGGCCGAGACATCAGCCAGATCTATTGGGGAATATCATTTTTGGAGAAAATCGGCTGAATGATTTAGTCGCTAGCGTTGTTCACAGACAGACGTTTTGACGTCATTTGATTTTTTGGTATCAAGAACCCCAAAAACATTGATCTGGCTACACCACGTGATAGAGAATTTTTTTCTAAATTTAGCAACTGGATTTATCCACTTTTTCATTTCTAGGGCCCTGTAATAAGAGTTTTTCTGTCAAAAATTCGGCGTTTATTGTGCAGCATTTACATAACGTTCTCTCTACTCCGTAGCGAGAAAGTAATAATTGATAATTAAAATTTATTGCCCAGATATTCGATGGTTTGAAAAACAGTTTTTACTGTGCGTGTTCTCCTTCAATTTTTTGTAGTTTACTACTACACTTATTTCGATAAAATTTAAGAATTTGCGGAATGCACAGTTTGTTGCAGACAGACACTTTGGTGTGATGAAATGAAGCCCCGGAAATATGGCTCTTTTTCTCTTGTGAAATATTTTAATTTCTCTTAAAATAATTCACTCTCGCAATGGAAATTTTTGAAATGCAAATTTACGGTGAGTAATTAATGGCGCAAGGTGATTCACAAAGAATCGCGAATCTAGGGATATGAACACGACGTCACGCACAAATAAGAAATTCCGGTCAAATGCAGAATAACATTTGCGGGACATTTTGTTGTTGATTGTTCAATAGTTTTCTGTATCGATTGAGTTATATCCAGTACTTGCTTATCTAATTCATCATTAGTTTGGATGTGGCTAGGGTATATTATATTGGTGTCAATTAGCTCCTTAAATTTATTCCAATTAATTCGTCCCAAGCTTTCATTACATTGTATTAATTGAGCCAGCGGTGAATTGGAGCAGTTTATTTTGATAATTACTGGGGAGTGATCCGAGTCTAGTTCGGGCAACACTGTTTGAGTTAAGGGCAAATTGAGATTTTTTGTCAATACTATATCTAGTATATCCGGAATAACATTGCTGTTATAAGAATAGTGTGTTGGATATTGGGGGGCCAATTTCTGGGGGGCCACGTTCTGAGATAAGAAACTTTTTCGAAAAGCTACTTTTCAATAACGAAGTGTTCTTAGCTAAGTGGCTTAACAAACGTATTTTTGTTCCTAGTTTGTGTCCGAAACGATTCAACCAAACAGAACGTGATGTCATGAGGGGACGGTACGTGATTGTGAGTGCAAGGACAAATAGTGGTCAGCGCCTTTGGCGGAGCTCCCAGTGGAGAGAGCGGCCTCGTCGAGTGCCTCTGAAAGGACAGGACTCCGCCTGGCGACCGGCGACGCGACGCGACGCGCCGACGCGGCCGGCGGAAAAAGCGGCCCGCGCGGTGCGGCACGCCGCGGCGCCTTTTCCGAGAACAGGCGAAGCGATGGTGGCGGCGATGGTCACGGTGGTGATGGCTGAGGTGGTTGCAGCGGTGGTGCGGTGGTGGCGGCGACGGCAGTAGTAGTGGTGGCGACGGCGGTATTAGTGGTGGCGACGGCGTTAATAGCGGTGGTGGCGGCGGCGGTGGTGGCGACGGCGGTAATAGCGGTGGTGGCGGCGGCGGTGGTGGCGACGGCGGTAATAGCGGTGGTGGCGGTAGTAGCGATGGTGACGGCGGCGGCGGCGATGGCTGTGGCTGTGGCTGCGGCGGCGTCGGTGGTGGTGGTGGTGGTGGTGGTGGTGGTGGCGGCGGTGGTGGTGGTGGTGGCAGTGTCAATGACAGGGGTAACGGCGGTGGGGGTGACGGTAGAGGTGGGGGCGGAGGCTGACAGTACCGCCTGCGCAAGTCTCAGCCGTCACGGCTTTGGCGAGCGCCGCTCCGGACCGGACCGAAGCGACGCGACGCAAGTGATCGGAGTGAACTTCCCGTTCTCCAGACTTCATATTTCGTCAATCGAAGGGTTTGAGCGAACCTTACTTTACATTAAGATACTTGCATTAATACAGGAGATGCACAGTAAAGCCATCGTTATTATGATTCTTTGAACCTAAATCTGGGAGGTGCTGACATGGATTGGCCAATGATATTTATATTTACAGTTAGATGTAAGTGGTAATGACATGATGTGATTAGTAATAGAGCAATGGTGGAGTGAGATGCGGGTATTGTAAGAACCCTGAGAAAACCTGCAGTGAAACCGATTTGTCCTGTACGTCCACCGGCATTTGAATCCTTGTTCTGAGAGATGGAAAAGTTGGACGCTGGCATCACCGCGTTGTGGTTACTTCTGATAACTTCAATACACATCTTTTTATATGCATTTTTAGTAGAAACGGTGCCGATACTACATATTATATAATTGCGTATAATTTGCGTGAGTGGCACTGCAGGCATTGCTGAGTAACATCAGCCTACCACCATGGCGTAGCATAGGTCACATGGTAAGATAATTCGTTTCTTCATATCCTCATTATTTTCTCATCAATTTTAAACAACGATTTTGTTGAACCGATAGTATCGTGGTATTGATGACAAAACTTCAAAATCTGAATAATAAATACAGGCAAATATATAAGCTCTTCATTAGAATAAACTCCCTACCTTTTTCTTAGTTTTTTTGCACTAGCACACCTCAATATTTCTGCCACGAAGAAACTATGATTATGTACTTTTCAGCTCTTAGTAAGTTTGTAAAAGGGTTTAGCCGAATAAGGTGGTGAAAAGTGCCCCCAAACCAAATCGATAATAGCGATGCTCATATGAACGAGAATACAAAATGACGTAGATTCACAAAAAATCAACCTCCTAGGGCAATCTGTTGCAGAGATAAAACGAAAAATGTATTTTACATGTTTTATTTTTTTAGCATTTATTGCGTGTATCAGGCTGAAAAAAATTGCAGGGACGGGAAAACATAGCTCAATTTGAAGGTATTTTTGTCAGCGAATTTTGACGACAAATTCATATAGAAAAAACAAATACATTTTTGAAATTCATTTTCGACTTGATAACGTTGGAGTACTACCTCAATTTTTTCCTGTATAGTGGGCCTTATAACACGCTATAAAATATTTTTTTTCAGATTTTTAAACAATGTGGACGGTTGTGAAAAACAATTAAAACCAATTTTTTCACTTTCAAAATTTGACATTTCAAAATGTATATATTCGGCATTTCAGGTCGATTGTCCGACTGCCGGATAGCTAACCGTGTCCCCCGTGCCTGGACCTAGATAATTCCCACGCTGGGGGGTAAAAGAGACAAGTGGACAACATGACGTATTTGCTTCACCGTAACTGATAATCTCCACCTTCCTGAGCTTTCTTTGTCACACAGCTACAGAAACTTGCACGATTTTGAAAGAAACCGATGAGTCTATTTTTGCCTCGACCGGAATACCAGCCGGGGACATCATCAAAAGTTTTCTAACAGATAGATCCTTTACAGTTTCCTTAGAAAATCACAATCTCCAACCCCCGCAAAATAGGAGCAGTTCTTCCACAAGGTTCACCTCTCTCACCCACGCTATTCAACATATACACATCTGACATACCCACTACAATACACACACTATTAGCACAATTCGCCGACGATACCGCAATCTACAAGTCCAGTCACTCACATAAGACCATTACCGACAGGATACAACATCACCTAAATGAAATAGACAAGTGGTCAACATTGTGGAAAATCAAACTCAACCCAACTAAATCAACTGCTAAAATATTCTCACTAAGACCATTTTCCCACGCACCGCCATTAAACATAAATAAATACACAATTCCATGGACACCACAAAACCAAACAGTAAAATACCTCGGAATGAACTTCGACACAAGACTCAACTGGAAAACACCCATAACACTAAAACAACAACAAGCAACTCCCATTTTCACTCTCACTCCCATTTTCACTCTCACTCCCATTTTCACTCTCACTCCCATTTTCACTCTCACTCCCATTTTCACTCTCACTCCCATTTCACTCTCACTCCCATTTTCACTCTCACTCCCATTTTCACTCTCACTCCCATTCTCACACTCACTCCCATTCTCACACTCACTCCCATTCTCACTTTCACTCCCATTCTACCTCACTCCCATTCTACCTCTCACTTCCATTCTACCTCTCACTCCCATTCTCACACTCACTCTCATTCTCACACTCACTCTCATTCTCACACTCACTCTCATTCTCACACTCACTCCCATTCTCACTCTCACTCCCATGCTGACTCTCACTTCCATTCTCACTCTCACTTCCATTCTACCTCTCACTCTCATTCTCACACTCACTCTCATTCTCACACTCACTCTCATTCTCACACTCACTCTCATTCTCACACTCACTCTCATTCTCACACTCACTCTCATTCTCACACTCACTCTCATTCTCACACTCACTCTCATTCTCACACTCACTCCAATTCTCACTCTCACTCCCATTCTCACTCTCACTCCCATTCTCACTCTCACTCCCATTCTTCCTCTCACTCCCATTCTCCTTCTCACTCCCATACTCCCTCTCACTCCGATTCTCATTGTCACTTCCATTCTCACTTCCATTCTCACTGTGCCTCTCATTCTCACTGTCACTCCTATTCTCTTCATCTTAAAAAAATGTTTTTTTAAGGAGTTGTTTTCGCGTAATTTCTGCTTGAAGTTAAGGCAACTTATAAAACATCAAATACGACTCTAAATTTTTGTTTGATAGAGAGTAAAGAACGCTTTAAAGAATGGCGCTGGTCTTATTTTCATTCAACTGAATATTCGGGATTTAAAAAATTAGAAATAGTTCGAAAAAGATCACTAGTGTTATAAGTGGCACACTTTATTTCATGTATTATAGAGTTCGTCAGGCTAAACAATGACGGTTTTTGTCAGTGTCACTTTTCTTGTACACGGTCATTATCTGAACCACTGATTTACTTTGAAAGTCTCGGAACCCACAAAAATATTTTCTTCGTGATCGACATTCACCTCTAGTGTACTTTAAACAACTATTTTTACTTTTACCACAGAAATACAACTCCAACTTTGTCCGAGGGTGTGCAAGAAGCGAACTCCACGTGAACGAGACTCACGAAGAGCCATTTCGATCCCAATCAAAAATACGGCGCAGATAGAATCTCCGCGCGGCATGGCAGGCCGAAGTTACAATTTGACCTGCACCTCGATGTTGCGCGTCACGGAACCCGCAAAAATACTCCGCGAACGGATCTACGGCGGGAGTCAGAATGAAGAAATAATTGCGCCGGTATCTGATCCCCACGTCCTGTTCTCGGGGGCGGGGGGGGGGAGGGGTTGGGCAGGTAGACGCGCGCTTCATTAGGAGCGAGTCGGCCGCCTGCGAGTGGGTGACAGCCCGCACGGAGGCTGTCGCGCGGACAAAGATACTGCAGCGCGCGCAAACAAATGCGCGAGGGGCGGATATAGACGTTCCGTGGCCGAGAGAACGGCTTTGTACAACGGCCGATTAACTTCATTGCTGGGAGATGCGAGACGACGAAGAGGTATCACCCTGTGCTTTCGTAAGTTCATTAAACAGTTCTAGAATAAATTTGAAAATGTAATGTAACGTAATAAAATTAGTGCCTAGGGTGGAGTGTTATTTAAATATTAATCCCCACGGTAGAATGAATGATTTATTCGGTTACATAATGTTCATTTGCATGTTTTTAGTCGGTCACCTCTGTCGTCACCTGCTTATTCAGGATTTGATAGAAAATGGAAGAGTGAAAGAAAGTTATTAGGTAGAAAGAAGAAAAATATAATGGACAAAAGATTCGGAGGAGAATCTTATAAAGTTTAGAGGAAATAAGAATCTGATTTCCAAAAAAAGGTATGATGAGGTTGATTTTAGAGGAAAGTACTCTAACCTACAAACTATACGTTCATTTCTCGATGCTTAGGGTTCAAGCATTGATATTACTTATAAAAACCAGAACTAATTGTATTTCACACAACCATTTGTTTATAAGAATTCCGAAAGAAACCTATGTTGATTAAATACCTAAGGCAAGAAGAACGAGCGAATTTGGGGTGACGGAAAACTTATAAAGAAATATGTAACATTAGAAGAAATTTCCGAAAATCTAATAAGTGCAGACTTTGGGAATGTGGCATTAGGAGGAGACAACACTTGTGACACACGAAGGTGGGTTCGCGAAATGGATGAGAGAAGTTGTAGTGAGGTTGTCTGAGGTAGTTTGGTGAGTGTTGGTCCTCAGATCTTTCAGCGACACAGTAATGAGTTGTGATTCCATGTGATTGACTGCTATGGTTAATTGATTGATTAGTGATACCGAGTTTTTCCCGCTGGCGGGTGAGATCCGGCGCCGACCTACCGTCGGTTATCAACTACGTATCTCCCACCAGCGAGACACCGCTCCAACTGGGACAACCTCTAAGCTCACAACTACACAAAGTCTCCAGATAAGTGTAATAGTGTAGTGCATGTGAGTATGTGTGTGTAACGTAGAGGTCAGTTTAGGTCAAGGAAGACGAAGTAAAGATCACGTTCGGTCCTTGGCCCGTTTGTTAGGATACTGCTCCCGCATTCACCTGGTACTGATCGAAGAAACCATATAAAACTACCGATCAGAATAGACGGACGCTAGAATTCAATTCCATACAGCGACTGAATTCGACCTATCATGACTCGAACCTAGGACCTCCCGGTCAGAGGCAGTGAAATCAGTTGATCCTCTAAGCCATCTCTCCCGGTTACTGATATAGTGATTATTCCTTTTCGTATCGGAGGATGTGGCAGTGTACCTCCATTGCTAGAACACGAGACCCGACGCCGACTAAAACTTGGTTTTGCGGGAGGCTGTTCTTCCCCCCAGATATCCCCCAACCGGTACAAGTTCTAAGCTCATGACATTCATGTGCAGTGCGAGTAAGTGTGTGTGTGTGTGTGTGTGTGTGTGTGTGTGTGTGTGGGTGTGTGTGTGTGTGTGCGCGTGCAAGAGGAAAAGAGGGGACAAGGGTCAGCAAGGAAAGAACAGGCACGGTCCGTGGACCGTTCGTAAACGTGTTGCTCCTATATTCGCGTGACACTGATCGAAGAAAGTACGAAAAACAATCTATCAGAGTAGTGGGATGCTGGAATTCTCCTCCAGCCTGTGACTGAAACCGATCTAGCTAAGTAGTAACGAAAATCCACCTCCGTCGGGACTCGAGCTGTAGGTACTCCGGGTTAGAGACACTGTAGTGCGAAGCAAGTGCAGAGGAATATTTTGGAGCCCTGCCGGTGCCCTCGCCCCATTCGCAGCCACCCGTTCGCCTGACGCGGCTGCCTCCCTTACCTCGCGCCCCTCGCCACCCCTGCTGCCCCCTCTCCGATCCGGCCCCCGGTGCTGCGCCGCCTTCCTTTACTTATTCAGACAATGGGCGCGCCGGGCGGGCGGGCAGCCTATTTATGGAGTGGTTAATGTATGCTAAGTAAATCAATTAGGGGCGGAACGGGGAAATATTCGGCGCCGGCTGTGATAAAGCTGCCAATGACTCGGCGCAGCCGCCCCTCTCCTCCCCGCCCCTCTCCACCCCGCCCCTCTCCTCCCCGCCCCGCATCTTAGCCCCCCCCCGCCTCAAACACCCCCGCCCCACCCACTTCCTACCTCGTCTCGCAGCGACTCCGCCCCCGCCCGCGCACTGCGCACTTGCGCTGTTCTCCTCCTCCTCCTCCCCCTCCCCCTCCTCCTCCTTCTTCTTCTTCTTCTTCTTCTTCCTCGACGACAAGGGGTAATCGGTGGATGGAGAGAGCAGCGTCTCAAATATTCTGCTTCCTCCTCCAAACTCTTGCACGGAACCCTTTTGCCAATCCTCACAAACCCTCCAGACATTTGAACTTCCCCGTTTTTACTTGACATAATAAGTCGACGATTTGTTGTCCCATTACTTCGAGAGGTCTATCCTTATTTTGGGTTGAATCAGTAAGCTTATTGATATGTTTCGCCGAAGATCAATCTATTGCGTTTAGATACAGATAAAGAAAAACGGGAACTTCGAGAATGATGAACAAGTGATAGCTCAGAAGCCAAACGTTCGGCCCCAAATCATGGAACAATCGCGATAATATCAATTTATATCTGTTTTAGAAAAGGCCATCTATTAATGAAATTCTACTCAATGAAGTAATTTATTTGCGGGACATGTAAGTCCTTTCGCTACGAGCGTCGCCTGTGTACTGTTATAATTCTACGCGGCATTGGTGTGGCATTCATCCCGACCGGTTATATCCCGCGCGGTTATGATTTTTGAATTTGTAAGTGACATTTTTTTTATCTAGGGCTTTTATCCAGCCGACAGCCGGTTACCCTTTACGCCCCGATGGGACGCATATTCGACCATACACTAGACACCAACACACTTCCGGGGTCCTCTGATCTGGGGTCAGCAGAACGCGAGGCCCTCCGCGACAACACATACACACAAAGTCAAGGGACAAACAGCCATGCCCAAGGCGGGACTCGAACCCGCGACCGAAGCGCTGAGTCGGTACTCGCTCTTAGCCACCTCGGCCATCCAGGTCGGCGTAAGTGACAATTTACTGAGACTAATTTGTAATGTATGTGCTACACACGAAGCAATATTGAAGATAATGTGATGAAAATGTTCTTGGAGAGATTCATATGTTGGATATAATGAATGAGGCACTGGTGCCGTCTAGATATTAATTTAATAACAAGTACTTTTGACCGCGTAGCGATCATCGCTAGGGCGCGTTGGCAGATCTGATCGGTGAAATTATGAACATCGCACTCAGATGTCCAGTTCTTGTGGTAATCGCTACGCTACCGAAAAATTTAAGTTATTAAATAATTAGATATTTGGTTTTGTTTAGTGTATGTAAGAAGTTGAGAATTGAAAAAATGCAATTCTCGTTTATGTAGATTATATTGGTATTATGCGTATTTAATAATTGTTGATCCAAAAATCCAGAAAAACGCAATTCAAATTACGAAAACAACCATGAACCAACAGCAATTGAAGAAATTGAAAGCATATTATGAGCCAACTTAATGTTTGTATTCTTTCTGATTTCTCTCGCGCACATGACGTTCTGTAGTCTTGAAAAGAAAACCACCAGTTGTTTCAGTCGTAAATTTCGGATAGTGTCAGGTTAATACGAGATGGAGTTCGAAGTAGTAAATATTGAAGAAAGACTTGAGCAAACCATCCACGGTAATTTCACGGTGGACTGATACTCTTAACTGATAGAGACCACGATGTTCAACCACAATCAGTTTTCCAATAAAACTTTTCTTGTTATTTTTCGAGGAGTTTTTGAAACAGAAAACTCTGCATGTTCAACTCTAGATAATGAAAATCTAGTATAGTGCCTTGAGGAAACTAAGAACACAAGCGGAAGCCGGCAAATGAAACTTTTGACGGTTCTTGTGAACATTAGATATCGACGCAATATAGTTGATTTTAAGTTTTTCATTTTCTTATTAATTTTTTTTTATTTTATTTATTTATTTAGTCAAAAACTGTATGTGACGTATGGGGGAGAAAATCATCTGCACACGCTTTTTTGAGTTTCAGAATCCCTTCCCAACAATCTAACTATTAATAGTTGAAAGATTAATAATAATAATAATAATAATAACAATAAATTTACAAAAGCGAGAGATTAACAATTCAAAAAGTAGATATTTTCGTTGCCAAATTATAGAAAACTTATTTTTAACGGTAAAGAAACGAACAGACTTGATTTTTCTGTATTGTTAACAAAATAGAAACTCACCCTTAGCTCTACTACCACTACAAGCAAAGGAAAGTTCAACAAAACGTGCGCATAGTGAAGCTACATTTACGTCCAGAAGCAAATCAAGGGGCCATCTCAGCATTTGCTCAATGGATCAGGGAAACTGGACAAAAACCTGATCGAGATGGGGGTCGTTGACCCGGAAGTACATTATTTGTTACAGGCATATTGAGTCTTTTTTTTAAAACTATACAATGCAAATGTAAACTAATTCATTATACTATATCTTGTTTTTGTTAAAGTAAACATTATGTTTCTTTTTGGCGATCAGTATAGTCTCTAATTGTATAGAAACAGTTTTGCAGCAAAAAAATAATACTACTTCGTACAGCCGTAATACTCAACAGCTGCAGATCCAAAAGACACATTTGAGGATATTGCAAAAGTACGAGGAAAAGGAAACTAAAATTTCCAAAGATTAAGATAAATTATTATTAAAAAATGTATATTATTCAACTTTTTTAAATATTACATTTCAATGTAAGTGTGACAGCATATCATTAAAGTGTGCATTTGTCAAAAATGTTAACTTGTACTTTCTTCAGGATTATGATTTTACATTTGCCAAATATCGAAGCGCATTCAGAAAGTAAGTTTCCCTAGGTCGTTAACGAAAAGAAAATACAATTTCGTGAAAAAATGTTAGAAATAATAGCATATCGTAGCAAATTATTGTAGCTCGCACTATTTTTGCACAGAACGGGCATCAGAATTGAGACATTTGTAATATCCTGGGATCAACATTTGTATTCTTCTATCGTAGAAGTTTGCCACCTGGGGTAGGTGCAAGTGAGAGTAATTTCTTGAAGCGTGCAAGAAGGAAATAAATGGGGAGGGTGGAGATCCAGGATGGTGGTGGTGGTGGTTATGAGGTGTTTGATTTGATTTGATTTTTTCGTGTTTCCGGGCACGTCAACTGCTTTGGTCATTATTTCCGTTAGTGTAGTGCATTTTTTTTCTTGGAAGATGCGCGGTGATCTTTCCCCGCCGGATGACGAGATCCGGTGCCGACCTACCGTCGGCTAGTGGGGTTTCAGGAACTCTCCCACCAGCGGGGCACCGCCCCAGCCGGGACAAGCTCTAAGTTCCCGGCCGGCCTCCCGGAATATGTGGTAGTGTAGTGCATGTTAGTGTAAGTGTGTGTATAATGGGAGAGGATAGGACAAGGAGGAAGAAGGACAGATCTCGCGCGGTCCGTGGCCCGTTTGGTAGGGTATTGCTCCGGCATTCGCCTGGTGTTGATCGGAGAAACCACGGAAAACTACCGGTCAGAGCAGCCGGCCGCTAGAATTCTCCTCCAGACAGCGACTGAATTCGACCTAGCTGAAATATAGTGTCGAAAATCCTGTCGCCGTCAGGACTAATCTAGGACCTCCCGGTCAGAGGCGCTGCAGTGACATCAGTTGATGCACTGAGCTACCGCTCCCGGTTTATGAGGTGGTGGTGGTGGTGCGAGATACAGGGTAGAGAGTCAAACGAACCCTAACCGAACTGCTGGAAAAGATCTGTTGTGAGTCGATCCGTGTGTGGTCATGCGTGGTGGGACAGGCAGATAACACACACATTGAGCATCTTACGTCGTTTGTTTCGAATGGCCCTTCACAAATTCCTGTCTGCTCTACATTATGCAAAGAGGCCAACAAAGCATGTGGTTGTTAAACACTGGCACCTACCCCTGGCGGTAGACCTCGGTACAGGGATACAGATGTTTGTCTCGCGTTGCGACAAATCTATCAGTTCTGATGGTGATTATTAAGTAAGATGGTGCAATCTGTGCTGTATCTGCTAGAATGAAAATTTTTCATGAAGTTGCGTTTTCTTTTGTTGACGACCAGGGAAAACTTGCATTCTGGAGGCGCCTCTAAATTTAATAACAGATATTTAATGAATAAGCATATAATTTTTTTAAATTTTCAACATTATTTTCATATCATTAGTAAAACACTTTTTTAATGAACCTCCACAGATATTGATTATGCAAAGTTAATGTTTTCCTTCTTTATAAAATTGAAACATATTTCCGCATTAGTGCTATTATAGACAACCAATTAACAAATATGTTGAAAATACATTGAAAAATGAATTCAAATGAGCATTTGTATATTAATATAGATACTAAGCAAATAAAGTTTTATTCATGATGGAAATTCAAATATGGTAATTATAAATGTATTAAATTTTTATTATTTATTTCTGTAGTCCATATCCTCAATACAAACAGGTTTGTCGGAGAAACAAAACTACTTAAACACACAAATCAATGTCATGGCATGCTAATGCTCCCTTTCGAAAAAAAAAGCAGCTTCTGGTTGAATGTGTTTCTTGTACTTTAACTTCTTTTGAAATGGCTTAAGCCGAAGGCACAACGCGTAATGAGGAAAAGATAGGAAGTCAGACTTTCTCCTGAATGCAAACTGTTTCCAGACCGTTCACAAAGAAGGATCTTCGACAGGACAGTTCCCAGAACTTCATTAAGACTTTATTAAAATGCTCTGTTCATTTAAACAGCACGGAATGTTTTGCCAGTGACATACAAAGAAGTGTCTCGACCACACAGCAACATGTATCGCTAATGGGGACACAAAAAACTGTAATCCACTATCGTGAAATCAACTCGTTATTTCAATATTAATGCTCTCTCGGTAGAAGATGGCAAAAACACTACCACGAACGCGCGGGATTCAGGATATCCATTCAGATCAACGAGGTGCTCTGTGAAGTGGTGCAGTTGAAAGAGGTGGATGGGATGACAATGTAGCTCGCTGCTCGGTTGTCGCCGATGGCGAGGGGAGTGGTGCAGAAACACGGTCTGGCATTCTGATGTTGGCGGAGAATGTGCAAATAGCACAATAGCTGCAGGGCGCGGGCAAATCTTTCTGCGCCCTCCTTTGGCAACGGCTGATCGACTAGAGAGCCCCTTAGAATGCATGGATCTAGAGGAGTGATAAAATTAAAGCAATGTACTGTGTAAGGGCCACGTTACCAAAACAGGCCTTACCTAGAAAATAATTCGTCGTGTAAGAAATATGTTAAATGTTTACGCGATACATTAAAACGTGCAACATTGGTGATAAATACAATAATAGAACAGGATAATCCATCTAAAGAGTTCTGTAAAAATCTTGCGGAATGTAATCTGAACTCTTGGGTAACTAGTCAGTAAGATACGTAGCGACGGGTGAATGTTTCATGTCTTCATTGTTGAGATCTTGCTTGGTTTGTCGCAGATGTCGTCTGCGTTTCTTTTTGTATGCAGATGTCGTCGTAATCTCGTGCAAACCCGATGTTCGTGCAGTTTCATGCATAGTGTTGTCGGTTTTCTTCGTTGTTTGTTATAGCAATTATTATATTTTTAGAAGTAGTCAGGCCGAGCGGGTTTTTGCGACTGCTCATCTGCATAAATTTTTATTGTTATCTTGGTTGAAATGATTATGTTAGTAGTGAAAAGTTGTTTCCTATACAAAAACTATTTCAAAACCAGGAATGAATAAACATTATTTTGAATGAACTATGACTATTAATTATCCATCACTAATTTCTTGAACTTTGATTTTTCATCACAATTCTTGCGAATGCTTTGAGAAAACGCAGGGAAGATCTTTGCTTCTCAAGCACTAGTGATCAATCTGCATGTTTCTCAGAAGCGACTGTTTTAAATGTGCATAAACCAATGTTATTTAAACAGGAAGACATCTTCCCTACATTAACATTTGGCACTTGAAGCTTCAGTAAAGTAGTAACTGACCTGTATAATTAATAAGGAAGCGGTATTTCTGCTATACAGTTGGTACTTTAGGCAATGTAACTCTTTCTAAACCAAGAAATAAATTGTGAATCTATTCTCTTTGAAATACAGTGAAAAATACCAGTAGAATTATCCACTTCCGCCAACCTGTGTCGGCATACCAATTATAAAAGAGGCGTGCTGACCATGAATTAAGTGCAGAAGTGCAATATACTAAATCATTAAAAATATTTTTTAACACGCCGTGCGCGAAACGCAGTTTTTCGTGCTTGTTTTCCGTGTGTGAAACAACTAAATTTTTCAGTGTGCGAAACATCCCGAAGCGTGTGCAAAACATCCCGAAGTGTGTGCGAAACTCCGCGACGTATGTGCGAAACATTTGTAACGATTCGCAATTGTCTCTCGTCTTGACGACATCTTAGTTTATTATTTACAAACAATAGTGTTACGACACTGACTGGAATCCATTTAGTTTTGTACAAGTAAGGCATTCCTGGTCATTTGGTATTTATATTCCTTTCCTTGATGCATTGCGTTTTGCTCACGGCGTGTTAAAAAATAATATACCCAACTCGGGCGCGATGTGCTTCCCGTCGTTTTTACGTAAACTACAATTACAAAACTTTTTTCTTAGTTCCATTTCATTTTGTCCCCAAAATACGCGATAGAACTTGGTGAATTGTCAACAAAATTAAATCAATCATATTCCACACTCAAAAAATTCTCAAAACCACTGAGTAATTTGTCATATTCACAATACCGAATTCATATTGAAAACGTGTGATGGGTCATTAAATGGAAGAATTAAATTAATTCCATATATGAAAATTTATGTATTAATGTGATTAATAATTTACAAAATTAACGAACTGAAACAACTGCATGGCATTGCAAATATGAATGATGAACCAATCGTTTAATTGTGTCACGGCTCATTACAAACGTTCAAAAATTTTAAAATTCACTCAGTGGGAAAATACTGTCGGTTCCTAAAAGCTGAACTCGATATCAGTTTCACTCGCAATGGTGAAGTGTGTACAGAAGTCATATTGAATAATTTTTACATACTAATTTACGTAGGCTAGAAAAAGTTGTTCGGCGAAGAGTTCAGTTTTTTCGAGAGAAAAACTCTTTCTGCGGTTCCCTGATATCCTAAATGAATATTTTTATGCTCCTACGTGTAGTAAATTACTTTTTCTACTCCCATTCGATATTGCTGTCATTTGATGGCTGCAACCAGTTGCATAATGGTACTCATTACAATACAGATACCATTATGAGAATGGTTCTTGACCAATCATAGAAAAGTTCACAAACAGAGTATTGAACCTTAATTAATCATTAAGAATCGTTGTAGTAAATGTTTCGTTCGATTGCGTACTTAAAAATTACATTTAATACTATATTATGCTGGTAATATATATTGTATTATGCGTTAATTTCTTTTATTAGTAGTAATTTTGCCGTGTAATATTATTTAGAATCAATTGGATTGTAATTTCACTTTGATCCTATTTGGCTAGCGCAGTACTCTCTCGCAGGTGGACTGGTAACCACAGCCACCTGCGGCAACATGCCAGAGTAGGGTAGGGATCTATCCGTTAGGTGGCCTTGGCTGAATCCTGCATGTCAACTGCCACGAATATAATGGGTAGTAATACACTCGTGTAAAGTTTGCGATACTCGCTTGTTCATCACACTCGTGTATTAATACCCCTCATTACATCTTCGTTTCATAATGTACTATTCTAAAATACGTAGTGTGGTCAGAATTCATGTTTTGTTTCCTTGTAACGAAAAGGTGTTTTTTAAACGTTCTTCTGTCTGCCAACAACTAGCACCTAAAGTGATCGTACCGGTAGCTCAGTGCATCAACTGATGTCACTGCAGCGCCTCTGACCGGGAGGTCCTAGGTTAGAGTCCTGACGGTGGCCGGATTTTCGACACTAGCTTTTCAGCTAGGTCGAATTCAGTCGCTGTCTGGAGGACAATTCTAAGGCCGGCTGCTCTAATCGGTAGTTTTCCGTGGTTTCTCCGATCAACTAAACGCGAATGTCGGAGCAGTACCCTAACAAACGGGCCACGGACCGCGCGCGATCTGTCCTTCCTCTTCCTTGTCCTATCCTCTCCCTTAACACACACACTTACACTATCATGCACTACACTACCACATATTCTGGGAGACCGGTCGGGAGCTTAGAGCTTGTCACGGCTGGGGCGGTGCCCCGCTGGTGGGAGAGGAAGGAGGGGGAGATCCCACTAGCCGACGGTAGGTCGGCGCCGGATCTCGCCATCCAGCGAGGGAAGATCACCGCCATTTCCGGAGATAAACATGCACTACACTAACGGGACTAATGACCAAAGCAGTTGACGTGCCCGGAAACATGAAAAAATCAATCAATCTAAAGTAATCGTCGAATTTTCTTCCAAAATGAGTATTCCCCGGTCGAACCGACCGAACTTGAAGCTCTGAGATTTTGAAAAAAAAAGTCATTGAATGTGTGGAAAAGTTTGTATGAAACCTGGAAAATGCATCTGGGACATTTTAAAAATTTTCTCACACATTTTTACTTTATAGTGTCTAAGATCCAAATTTAATCAAAACATGTTGTGCTGTTTTAAAGAAAAAATGGTTTAAAGACAATAAAAAAATGGCCCACGTTTGTCACAAAATTTCGTAAATAATACTCATAGTTTCGAAAATTTGAACATAAAATTATTTTGATCTGTTTTTCATGAACTTGTTTGATTAAGAAAAAATATTTATCATAGTTTTAGTTGTAGGACGACGTCGATAAAACTTTCGAAAAAGTCATGAATTTATGTAATTTTCGAAAAATGTTCGATATTAAGGACGCACAAATCATGGATTCTGGCAATTATATATATGTTAGAGGATTTTTTCTTTCTTTGTAAGTGTATTTAGCCACTGCTTTGTTATCAGGACCCGGCAGTAAGTGTTCTTGTGTCGAAAGTGTTTTCCGGCGCACTCGCATTTGTAAGTACGAGAAAGTAAAAATGACGCAGGTCTCATTTTAGTTGAACTCTGAATTTTTCAGAATTGCAAAAATTAGAAATAATGCTTCAAATTAAGTGCTGTTTTAGCACCACTAATTCTATTCTGCTATTTTGGGGCCGAAACATTTAGAGAATGTAGGGAAAATGTTTTTTAGGCGCTGACAGGTTCGAAAGAGACTGGACCAAGAGAGAAAAACCATCCCAGATTAAAGAGACTAAATAGTAGAAGAAACTCTGCGACATTCTTTGGCATCACTAGATATTTTCTCTACAATACTTACGAATTTTAGTTGGTAATGCTGTAGCGAAAAACGATTTTTTGGTAGAAAAATTTGAATTGTAGATCCGCAATACGTAAATCTTGGATAAGTCTTCATCCTGTATACAGTAAATTACATACTCTAACACATTCTGTCGACAATACCAACATTGTTTTTTCACTAAAATTCTCCAATTGCTCTGGCTGACTTAAGTTTCACGTATTTTAAGTTTGGGGGTACTTTCAATGCAGAATGAAAAATATTTTCAAATGTAACTCAAAATTGTTCCAAATTTTGGATTAATTTATTTGTTAGAACAAATTCCACGTATAAAAATGGACAAGTCCAATTTTCTTCAATTCTCTGAATGTTCAAACTTCAGACCGAAAAATTGAAAAAGTGTAAAAAAATATATATATTTTAGGCGCCGATAGGTAGCAATTAGGGAAGAGAGTGGGGAAATACCGAAAATCTTCCCTTCAGTGAAGAGATTAGCAAACTAACAAATGCGAGAACTACTGTTCCATTGTGCAACACCACTAGTTTTTATCATTGAATGCCACCAAACCCTGGATCCTGTAGGCTGATGTAATGATGCTCTCTTTAGAACAGTACGCATCGACGTTTATCAGACGTACGGACAGACGAACGAAAACAACACCACTTGTGAAATATATTATTAATATATTGTGCTTAGTACGAAATACATGCGAAAATTATTTCATCCAAGGTAAATTAACAGAAATTTAACCTATTTGATGATTTAAAATATTACGTTGTGTTGAACCGCAACAATTAGTAACAATTTACAATTACAATTAAACACTTTGAATACGAAATGATTATGGATAGAAATTTGCAATTCATTCATTTTACGCTCATCGCACAATAATTTATTATTTTGTCGACAACACGGCTACTTCACGACACGACGGAGAAAACGATAGCTAAAGAATACGTAAATGATGTTGAGAGATTGGCTAAATTTGAAATAGTGGATAAGGGCTTGACCCCGTTTTCTTATCTTAGGAAGCATTAGTTGCCTAAATATTGAAGATACATAATGGGACTCAAGTTACATATTTAGAAACCTATGGTTCCACCAATTTTAGTGTGATAAGATAAATATATGAAAAAGTGTGGATGTTTTCCATTTTGCTTTTGACATTTTAAGGAGTGGTAGGGGATATTGTCAAAGAAGACATTCTCTCTTCATTGTCTGAAAATGAAATGAAAATTGTTGATAGCTTTATCTGTTTTGCCGAAGCGCTAATTTAGATATTCGGTGAATTCAAGCTTAAGTGATGTCAGTCTCAAACTCCTTGAGGAAACCAGAGTGATTGGTTTCTGAAAAAAAACAACAGTGAAAATCTGTAAAACCCAGAGAAATTAAAATGCTGAAATTATATAGAGGAAATGCAGGAAAACGGCTAGTCACGACAAAAGAGTGCATTTGACTCGAGTATAATCTCTTGTAAAGGGAAAAAATATTAATGAAGTGACGTGATGAATAGTAATAAGATAAGCTGACTGTTCTTTAAAATGTAGTGTGTTAGTTGTCAACACAAAAAGGTTTTGAAAAGATTTGATAATAATCATTTGTTTTAATTTGCTTTATAACACACCTCTTGACTTGTGGTGCACGGAAGTGCACTTTTCTCCCTCTAGAATGCACTTCATCCCACAATATGTCACACCCGGTTTTTATCTGTTTTTGACGTTAAATAAATAAATTGAATATTGAACTTATTTATATTCAAAAGTCTTACTTTATCCTTCAATATTTGTCACGACACTGGTCTCTTAATTCTTTCCAAAATGTATTTGATTTTAATTATGCTGCTCTAATTTTAATGCATAATGAAAAATAGAGCGGAGAATATATTATAATATATTTTGCTTTATTTAACTGTCTTGTTGTCTCGTTCTTTGCTTTTTACACTCACACTTGTAAACACAGTAGTTCGTTCTAACTGCGGCCGTAATGTAAGGGGACATTGAGAATAATTTCTGAACCACGTACATTTTGAAATGAGATTGCTATGGACGCTTTTAATTTTAAATTTCAAAGAAAACGGATGATTAGTTTATCGTAAATCAGAATGAACTGTGAAGTATTTCAAAACCAATCTCACATGTTTACACTCAATGCACCTCCTCCCCACAATAGCCTAAATTGCAGAGCACTGCTAGCTTCTGCAGTGTGCTTTGCAAGTGCCGGGCCTTCCACGTCTATCGAGGTATAACTGCGAAGTTTCTTTGCCTCTTCAATTGCATTCCTCTTACTCTTACCATCAGTCCTTTTCACGAAATCGTTGGTTTTGTAACTTCGCAACCTTCCTGATTTCACATTGCATTATTTTCTTGGAAATACTATGTAGCATTCCGACTTCTGGTCAATTGATCGTAACTTTCAAGTATTCAACATACAACAGTCTAACTTGATCAGAATTGATTCAGAGCATTGGAAAGTTAAGAGAATTATATTGCTTAGAAAAAAATGGAGAATCTGTGAGAACATGTCTACTCTACCCCATTTCTGTGTTGAAATAGTACATGCTTTCGGTTATCAATGATCTTCTTTGATTCAAATTAAAATGTTTATCGAAAGAGTCAATTCATGAATTTATATTTTCCTGTTTATTATGAGTAACATCAATCTGTTGTTAACATTTTACGATGAACATGAATTATTTATAGCCAGAACAACCCTGCTGGTATTCACATAGTATGTAGTAAACGTCCATCTGTTCGTGCTTGATTTTCTACGTCCATTATCGTTGCTGGCAACCAAGGCCGCCATCGCGGCCACCTATGAAATCCGACACACTCCTCTTGACAGATCGCTTTCATCCTGTATTTACCACCAACCTCAAAAAAATTAGTTTATAATTTTGGCTGCCAATGAGCGCTTTGACGCGCAGCTTTCGGTGCTTAGAACGTAGTTTTAAAATTAAGGAATTCCAAACAAAACGAAATAAAACCTGCACAAGCAAAATATCAGTGAATATGAATATTCCATACACTGAACTAGTTTTTGAGATCCATACTAATGTATAAATTGAGTGAATATTCGTGCTTGTAACAAGAATAGAATGGTGTTTCTTTTCATCTCATAGTTTTAAACACTAGTTGGTCAATAATGAGGCTTGAGAGCCTAATTTCAGAAGAAAATTGTTCCGTGTCATCAGAACGCCGTTAGAAGCAGCTCTTCTTTAACGTGCTTCTATTTACGACCCCTGTTAAATGTGCCGTGTCTCATATTTCCCAGGGTGCACAGAATAAAATTCGCCTCTATAACCAATCGTATCGGCGCAGGAAACACAACCCGGATTGCTACTGGGCGACTCCTGCGCTAAATGGACTCTCATACCATCCTCACCCCGCCTCGCCCCGCTGCGTCCAGCCCCGCCCCGCCCCGCCCTGCCCCGCCCTGCCCCGCCCTGCCCCGCCCTGCCCCGCCCTGCCCCGCCCTGCCCCGCCCTGCCCCGCCCTGCCTCTCCCTGCCTCTCCCCACTCCGTCCCGCCCCTCCCTTTCCGCCGCTTCCGGCCCCCTCGCGCCCCGTCTCACCTATTCCTGACTCTTTCCTCCCCGTCCTCCCTTTTCCCGCTGCATCCCACCCTTTCCCAACCTTTCCCTTTCAGCCCCGCCCCGCCCCTTCCTGACCCTTCGCTCCCCGTCCCGCCGTTTCCCACCCCTTTCCGCCCCTTTCCATCTCTTCCTGTCCCTTCCCAACCCTCCCACCCCTTCTGGCCCCTCCCACCCTGCCTTGCCCAGCTCCTCCCCTCCCCTCCTCTCTCGCTCCGGCGCGCCTCGTCCGCGCTTTCGTTTGCCCACGAAATCTCAGGCGGAAGTTTCCCCCCCCCCTCGTGCCCTGCTTCTCCCTTCGCTGCCGATATCGTGTTGACGCAGCCCCAGTGCTACTCGTTTTCCAATCCAGAAACAGCACTTCTCCCCGGAGGGAGGCGTGGGCGGCGACGATGGAGGTGGGGGCGGGGGCGGAGGCTCAGTTGAAGGAGAGAGGCGGACGCGGAAGCAGGGGAACAAGTGTGAGGGCAGTCGTGCCCAGTGAGCGATAATCCGGATTTCGGCGATCATGGCTGAAAGTAGAAAATCAAGACTCGATCCAAATATTTTATCCATCGTCAATACGTGGACTGTAGGGCTACTGCTACACTTTATTTCGTTGTCAATAGGTTCATAATGAACTTCGATCTTTTTTTAGTTCTCTAATAAAATTAAATTATTTATCACCTGAAGATTTTTTCGTTCATTCAAACTACCTAGTACAACGAAAATATAATTAAGTTACATCACCTGATAAAGAATATCAGAGGACATCACCTTAAGTTCCACAATATCTCAGAGAGAATCGCAGTGGAATTATTTAGATTACCAGAAGTTTAAACTCACAATTTCTGTGTAAATGTCGTCCAATGTAATGTTAAGAACACACTTCAATTAAAAAGGTGGTTTCAGCTTGTTCTTTGTAACTACCAGACAAATGTATGGCCAATACAGTACTATTAACCAAAAGCAGAAAATTCGTCCGGTTCAATTCCCAATCGTATAATGTTAGACATGCTCACTGTATTAAACAAAATGTTTCAATATTTTGTTTATATAAAATGTAATTGGATGAGTTAAATTAAAAGAAATTGTAAAACAGTATTACTTTCTTAAGAGATTCCACTTTGAAGACCATTTATAAATGCATTGTAAGGTACGTATTATTAGAAATGTGTAGTTATAAGTGTATTGTTACTGTCCTGAAAGAAGTACAATATGTTCGGAATAATTAATCGAACCTCACAACATATATTTTTTTTGAGTTATTTACATCAAAATAATATATTTTATATTATATTTAGTAAAATTTGAAAATGAAGTTTGGATTTAATAAATTATCAATTATTTTTTAACTAACTGATGAAACTGAAATTGTAAAGAAAAAATCCGTTTTTGATCGTGATGTTTTGTACCTTGAAAACAATACTACATATTAAACAGTGCGTAAAATAATGTTAGGTTTAGCTCCTTTCTAGAAAAAGATATTGAGTAGATCAATTTTCAAATCTCCAACTTGATTTAGTTAAAAACATATCTTTTGCACTTGGTGAGTTTCAATAAGAGATTAAGAATAATCTTTGTCATAGGGGTTAATGATATGCAGTTGTTAGTGGATGTTGCTATTTATTGTCATGTTTAATTAAAATTTGCAATAGTAGTGAGTTTCACTTGTTTACAGCCGATATATAACACAAGGATAGATACACCGTCATATCATGGTCATATAGTCCAACACATACTATAATATTCTTCCTACCGTAGGAAATTGTGTAGTTTAATTCTCAGCAAGGGGGCAAAATTGACCCAGGAAATCTCTCTCAAATAATACGAAACCCTACCATGAATAAAATTAAAATAAAATAAAATACCTTTGAGTAAACGCTCCTGCTAATATTTGATGTCCTTGCCAAATGACATTTAAGCTCTCTTGGCAAGGAGCGTCTACAACGTTTGCTTCATTAGTTCCCCTGCAGATGGCTCTGGCCGCGCGCTCAGCCGGCACTTTCAGAAGGAGCTCCAGTTCCTCTCTGTTGTCGCCCCATTTCGGCGCTTCATCACGCGAGACCCTGCGCTCCCCGCCCCCGATTGCAATTCCCGCGTCTCCCTCATACGCCGTCTCATCTCTTCCGCGTAACGAGGACCTGCGGTCTCCGTGCGTTTTCGCCGGCAAACAAGGACGCGCACTACCTCAGCAGCTAGTCTGCGCTGGAAGAAAAGCTCTGCAGCACAAAGCGACGGCTGAGCGAGCGGTACGCTTGGGCAGGAATTTGCTGTTTGAGAGTTCATTTTCTTGTACGTTCGTCGGTATTAACGTTGTCATAATTAACATAGTATCTGCTGAAAGTTAAATGCAGTGAAACGTAGATTTCTCGATTGAGAACGGCAAAGAAAAATATTGGGTTTTAAAAAAATTCGACTTGCGGTAGGTCAAGTAACCAAACATCGGTAGGGAGAGGAGAATTAAATATTTTGAGATGCAAATATTTAATTTGTTGTTACGTTTTAGTCATATTATTAAATTTTTACTCGCATTTTTTTAGCATTACAAGAAAAAACGATGATTCCAGTCAATTAAAATATATTTAAAGCAGACGTTTCGGCCTCAATTGTGAGGCTCTCTTCAGTGTCTGTAAATTTCCTAGGTTATTTTACACCATAATGTCGAGATATAATATAAAACCAGGCACTTCTAATCTTAAACAATGGTGGTTAAGATTAGAAGTGCCTAGTTTTATATTATATCTCGATATTATGGTGTAACATAACCTAGGAAATTTACACTGAAGAGGGCTTTACAATTGTGGCCGAAACGTCTGCTTTAAATATATTTCAATTGACTGGAATCGTCGGTTTTTCTTGTAATGTTAGATTTATCCAGTGAATCCTGATTTATTTCATGCATTTTTTTAGATAAATGTTTTCTATTGCATTTTGTAATAAAACAAACAAACAAACAAACAATATTTAATGAGTACTTGTATATGAAACCTTTTATTATGAAGCTTGAACAAACGTGGGAGCTTTAACGTGCAAAGAGAGATACACGTTTCATATTCTCAGAATAGCACATCTTCTTGGTTCGTACTTGAGCCTTACTTTCAGTACTCTTCGATAGTTTTAACGGTACATTTATCGATAATACGATAAAATTTGGAACAACTTTCTGTATCGTACACGCATCGCAACTTGATAAATCCCATACAGTTACGTGGAATATCGGATTTCGATATCCTCTTAACGATATTAGAGCTTGTGTGTGCACACAGGTTCTCAGCTGAATGCTTATAGAACACGATGTTCCGTTTCACTCTGTACAGAGCATAGGTTCTCCTTCATTTTAAAAGAGAAAATTAAATGTCTGGCTAAATTAATAAAATCAATTCATATTTTTATTGCAATGGTACATTCAACAATTTTGATAAATGACACGTAGTATTTTTAATAATGGTTGATTTGTTTATTATTTGCTGTAAATATAACAGTGAGATGCGTTTTACCTTTGAATCCGATTGAGCAGGTAAGTTCATCTAGCAGGCTGTGAGATTTCAGTGAATTTTACACGACGACGCGTATGCAAAAAAGAGTAATATAGTTGCTTGTGGATTTTGTTTTCTTCGCATCTACCCAGCGTTCAAAATACTTGACAGTTTTATATTAGAGTAAGTTCAAAATTTCTCAAAGAGTTTCAAAAGCGGTTATCACTTGTAATTTTAAACATAATTTAAATTTAGAGAAAATTCCAGATTTTTTTGGGAGTTCCTTTCCAGCTATATTACTATACTAGGCTATATTCCTTTTTCGTATACTCCGTTTTTACCTAGGATATTAATTTTCTTATATATTATTCCAATTTTATTTTCTTTAATTTTTGTTTGAATAAAGAAAAGTATGCTTATGTATAACTTCTGAAATTCGATAATTGCGAATGGTAAAGAAATGACGACCTTCAACTCTATTATTATTGACGGAAATTTTTTCTTCATGAAAATTGTGTTTCAAAATTAGATCTTTAAAAACATAATTTATACATTTTTTTAAATATGAATAGTTTTTTACAATTTTCAGAGAAATGTAAACAACTTAAAAATTAAAAACATGAACAAGATTTTCTGAAATGTTTTTTACATTTTATGCTGGAGTTGAGCGTCGTTCGCTTAATATGACGTACATTAGATGTGACTTTCATTATAACCTCAGGAACTTTGAAAATTGAAAATGTTCAAATTTACGATTCGAGAGCTTTGGTATATTTTTGTGGGCTGGAATCTTTTTCGCACTTCAGCTACGATATGACTTAGTAATAATTTTTACGTAACCGTTATAAATAATACAAGAAATAATGTGATTTAGCGCCACGAATTCTTAAACAAGTTTCATGGTATGCGAATTTAATTTCCGTTACGACACAAAGTAAGTTGAATTTATGTTATATTAAGTTTATGTATAATATATTGTTTTGTGTGAAAAACAACACGAAACTTTGAAGGCAAAGTTGAATCACTAAAACACACAGTAACTTCAACCAATGACACTAACGTTGATGAATTTATAGCTTTGACATACGAAACGAATTTGTAGCTAGTAGTGTACGATACGCTATATTATTGCCTTTGTCAGTGAAACAAATATCTACAGAATACCATAATAATCATATGAATATTGAAGTGCCATTTCAATTTGAGCACAGATCGGTAGTTTCTCCGATCAACACCAGGCGAATACTGGAGCGGTACCCTCACAAAAGGCCACGGACCGCGCGCGATCTTCCCTTCCTCTTCCTTGTCCTATCATCACCCCTATACTCTGATTTAAACATAGCTACAATTCATGGTAACGAGATGGAAGGAGAGGGGAACACTGTCATCCAATCGGGAGCTTCGTTAGGACTTAAATGTTTGTATTGAAGCTCCCGATTAGATAACAATGTTCCCCATTCTTTTCAGCTCCTGACCTTAAAGTGTTTAAATATGAGTATACCTTAAACACACTTACACTAAAATCCAATTCATTATCACACATGCCGGGAGACCAGTCGGGAGCTTGTCCCGGCTGGAGCGGTGCCTTACTGGTGGGAGATACCTGGTTAGGAAAAACCGCTAGCCGACGCCAGGTTGGGCCGGATCTCTCTATCCCGCGGGAGAAGAATACCTCCACCTCCCGAGGAGAAAACCTGCACTACACGAACGGGTCTAATGATCATAGCCGTCGACGCACCCGGAATCACTAACAATCAATGAATCATTCAATTTGAGCAGGTCTTGTCCATTTCTTCTGATATGGTTCTTTCTTCTGTTTCGCGGTCGGAGCTAGAGGATGCGACGTGGCACGCAGCGTGGATGCCACGTGGCTTCGCATCACGTTTGGCCGGAGGATGGGAGGGGGGGCGGCGGCGCGCCGGGTGATCGGCGTTTGGCGTCGCGTCTCGCGGCCGCGTTCTTTCACTGCCGGCGCCCGCCACCGCCGCCCACCGCCATCGCCGCCGCCGCCACCACCACCACCGCCACCGCCACCGCCACCGCCGCCACCGCCGCCACCGCGGCCACCGCCACCGCCGGGTGAGGGGGGCGGGGCCGGGGGAAGGGCAGGCGCCGCGCGGCGCCGCCACCCGAAACGACGCGGGTATTTTTACGCGACGCGTGTTTGCGGCGCGCGCGTCGACGCGACAAATTTCGACGCTGCCGCGCCGCGCCGGTCCTCTCCGCTTGGTGACGAGTGCCCTCGTCAGCGCCCCGCCACTCCTGCTCCGCCCCCCTCGCCCATCCCGCCCCGCCCCCCGCCCACGCGCGTTGCACAAGTCATCCCCCTCCCCGCAAGAAGCCTTTCCGGCTAAAAATATTGCGTTGAAACACAGCAAACTATATTCGCAGGGACGTACCCAACGGTCTCGAGGGCCGTGTGTAAATTGGGGACCAGATAATGCCTTCATCTTTTCTCGCGAAGCTTACTTTCTAATTCTTGATGTAAATGGGGACAAACCCAACCCCGGTAAGGAAAAGGTCTGAGTGAGCAAGTAAGCGCGTTAATGGGGACGCCGCCGCCACACATTTGTCCAGCTTTTCCTTGTGCCTTATTGAAAATCTTCCAGACTCGCTCCTATATCAAATATAATACATAATAAAATGCAAAGAAAGCACTAGAAGTGTGTCCAAAAATCGTGTTCATTGTAATAGAAATGTTACCTATGATGTTACCTAAGAAAAAGGAAGAAAATAAAACCGCCTAGGTAAACAGTATTCATTTAATTGACGAATGATTCAATTGAATGAATACAACTTAAACCAAACCATATTTCGAAAGAAAAATGCCAGTCCTTGGTCTGGAAAGTTAAGAAGTTGTGTTTTTGAACCAATGACTATGAAAATATTCTTCAAAGCGAAAGTATCACCTTTCACTTTTACCTGGAGGGGGAAGAGGTAGTCAGTCCCCAATTTACGTATTCCCTTCTATGGGCCGGTCCCCAATTTACATGTCGGTTAAACTCATATTTTCGTTCTGGTCCCCAATTTAAATATGCCGTTCTCGAGAAGGGCATGCGACGGAATAATTGGGGTGGTAAAATATCCTCGAGTCTGTGTCTTAAGCATTTCTTGAAATGAACTTAATCCCTAAACCAAAGATAACAAATCTCTTCATTTGAAATGAGCATCTCGAAGCGCTCTTAAGCAGATTAAAGTTGGCGAATAAATTGTTGTGAACGCTTGCATCGCGACACTTAGCATGCCTCTCCCCAAGTGAGAGAGGGAATGCGACCTGGAAATTTCTGCTCGCCACAGTAGTGCTGGTGCTCAAAAGATTGCTCTAGTACATTCGCAAGCAACAAGGAAAAATATAAAAAAAGAAAACATCCGAAAACAATTATTAATATTCAATTTTAGTAACCAAGCGAAGAGTATTGATTGTTTATGATTCTTTGATCATTTCAGAGTAAATTGTTGTTTGATACTTGTTTTCACATAAAATAGTTTTACTTAAATATATTTTAGTTTCGAGCTCGATTTCAATGTGGTTCAATCTGGTACTGCACCTTCTTCCATTTCAACTGTTTAGTTTGAATTTGTCGGAACTTAATTTTTAGCTATTTTAGTTGTTTTCTAAAATTTGTACTAACATAAAGTATTTACAGATATACATGTATGTAGATTTAGTAATTTCGTTTGTATGTCGAGTTCTAGACAGCGAGGTCAAAAGGAGATCAGTAAACATGTTTCAAAATCCTGGTCATTAGTAAGAACATTAAAAAAGAGAAATTACACAAGTGCGACCTGTGATAGCTGCCATGTAGGGTTCAAACTCTTTATAACAACATCGGTACATAAACAACTCTATAAACGTAAATATCTTACCGCTTTTCACTCATTTATTAATTTAAAAAAATGTATTGTATTAAATTTAATTTACCCTTCACCAACTGCTAATGAAATGCAACATGCTTCTGCAAGGTTTCTTTGAGAGGCGCAGGAGTAAAAGTGATTGCACGACTATGTACTATGTAACCGGCTGAGATAATTCAGGTTCAACAACTGTTCCCACATGAGCGTGTCTGATCGGGATAACCAAGGGTTCATGTCCCCACGATGGCGAATTTTCGACATTGCTATATAACTAGATCGAATCCAGCCGCTGTCCGGAGAATTCCAGCGGCCAACTGCCCTAATCGGCAGTTTTCCGTGGTTTCGCCAATCAACACGAGGCAGAGCAATTCCTTAAAATAGGGCCAGTGTTTGTGCACGATCTTCCCTTCCCCATCCCTAGCCCCTCTCCCCTTAGACAAACACACACTTACATGCACTCCTCCACCTCACATGTCGAGAGCCTACACCTTTGGCTGGGACCGTGGCTCGCTGGTAGAGATACCTCGAGGAGGAACTTTTAAACATCTTTTTACTTAAAAACGGCTTCAATTTTTTCTTAAAAATTTCTCCTCATATGAATCAAAGTATGATAAAAAAATTAGTGCCGGTTCCATTTTTCACGAACACTGTATTTTCGAAAATTGCAAAAAGGTAACATTGCAAAAGTACAATGTTGAATACAGATATTTTTGTTTTAACTGAAATATATTCCAAAAAATCAGATCTTCAAAAAAGGCTATGTATAATTTTTTTAAAGGAGCGTTTTTTTGCGGAATTTCTGCTTAAATTTTATGCACGTTATAAAAAAATTCTCAACAACCACTACACATGTTTCCTTCAATTTTTTACTGCTACAAGGGTCTCATAAAAGAACGGCGCATATCTCATTTTCCTTGAACTCTGAATTTTTGAAAGTTGCGAATTTTGAAATATATTTTTAGATATAATGGGAGAAAGTACTTGCTGTTTAACACCACTAGTTACATTTATGTTACGCATGGTGATTAATACAAATCGTACAATATTTTCATTTGATCTTTAAGTTGAAGGTGAGAAAAAAGTTACTGTGCACCATTAGAGTATCAGCTTGCATTTTATGAAGTGCTAAAAGGTAGCTACAGCGATTCAGTCATTTTTGTCCGAATAGCCCAAAGTAAAGGAAAGGATTTCTACAAGGTATTGCCAGAACAACGATGAAAGCAAAAATTCCATGAAAGTATTATGTTTACTTCAGTAATTTTCTACACAATACAGAAATAATGACAAGAAAATTATACTAGTGCCTTTTCAAATGCCTATTTTACACTTTGATATACCTATTTTACAACTTTCAATGTCTATTTTAGATTTTAAGTGTCTATTTTACATATTTAAATGCCTATTATGCCTGTCCTATTTCTACAGTTTCTCGTGCCTATAAATCCGCATCTTAGTAATAAGAGGCGTAGACTGGTTACGAATACTATGCTGTGGATCTGGAATTTTCTTTGGTGTAAATGGTGAACTGACTTAGAATGATACAATTTTGATTTTCCGTTGATATTTTTATTTAATGTGCATTTCTGAACATAACACGAAGTGCCGCCCGCTGACGTCCCGGGGAAATCAGGAGGGCTGGCGCGCTAGTGCACTCTCTTCACCTTGGCCTGCGAGGCGGAGGCGGGGGCGGGGGCGACGGGGGGCGGGGCGGGGGCGGGAGCTCATCTTGGACGACGCGTCCTGCGTGCTTGGCGTGCCACGCCCCCCCCCCCCCCCCCCAGCCCTTCCCTTGCGCGCCTTTAAAGAGAGACGCGCCTTTGACCCCGCTCGACGCTGCTCGCATACGGCGTATGCCAGCCTTCGCTACGTGCGCGCTTCATTCAGCAGTGTTGCCTTCGACCTCCATCGCTGCTCTTGCCTCAGTACGGATTCCTATCCTCGTTGTAGGATAGAACTTTTCGTTGTTTTTTTGAGTGCAATTTCTATTTTACATTTTGGCCGTACAGGCCTCATAAAATGTAGTTGAATTAATAATGGTTCAGTTCCAAGAATCATTTTTCAAATTGTCTGGAATGTTTACATGTTAGTGAAACTTCTTTTTTTCGTAGTCTAAATTTTGTCTGTAGATCTGTAGGCTAGCTCGATCTTATTAGTGAGAAATCAGGTTTTCTTTCGCCAAAAAAAACAGCTTTTCCAAAAAAATAATAACTGAATGAAAGTTATTTTCTCAATTATTACGCGTTGCTTTGTCTCTAAGACAAAGAAAGTATTGTTTATTGTCGGCTCATAATAGTATCGCTGAAATTTCCGTGTCGAAGCAAGGCTTTGATGTTGAGTAGTTCATTATCTCCCCTTGGTAAGATGGATGTCAGTCGGTTATCTGAAGGCGCCTTTACACCTCACAACAGTTGTTTAAGAATAAAGAATTTGAGATTTTTGTATCTATTGTGCAACACTCTTACCCAAAGAGTAAATAAATATTGTTTCTAGACGTCGTAAGTTACTTCCTCTTATTTTTTTTTCAAAAACCACGTTTTCCGGTCGCTTCATACCGAAAAATCGATTGACGGCAAATCATCTGTCTGTCCTTCACTTATCAACGCCCCAACTTGTAAAGCGTTCAGTCGATTTTATCCAAAATTAATATTCCCCATTTTCGTTGAACGCTCAGAATGATCGAAAATTCAACAAGTTACAAACAACGCGAGAAAGTATGTGATGTAAACCATTGGCTTCTTTTACAAGCATGTAAAAATGCATGGCAGACCAGCTTCAACACATCCGTAAAATTCAACGTCTCCCATTTCTAGGGCGGCTTGGAGAGCGGGAAAGCAGGATTCGATTAAATGGCAGCCCCTTTCACAATTGGGCATTGAGAGCCTCTGTGTATTGGACGTGGCGCGCAGAATAAGAACGCCGATATCAGAATAATGGCGAAATATGCATTTCCACACAGTGGAGGAGTATGTTGTGAGTTCTACGTATTCAAGCTGAATTTCGATCCCAAACTTGGACCGTTGGGTGAACAAACTTCCTTCTGCCGGGAATAAGGGAAATAAAGAGAGTTTCGAGAATCTCTCCCCGCGCGTTGTCTGCTAGGGCCATTAGGCGGAGCCCAGGGCCACTCGCAAACGCTTTTGAGAATTTTGTGTTGAGGACTTCTACCTACTAACTTACGAAGCAGGATCATTAGCTAAATCTTAAATTTTTAACCTACAAGGATTTAGTGACGCTCGAAGCCACACGTAAATATATACTTAATAAATAAATAAATAATATAATATTTTATTATATATAATAATATTATTATGTATTATATATAATATGTATACTAAAGTAAATGTGTACTAAAATATATTGACTTCGATTTGCATAATGCTAATTATTTTCTCTGGAGAGGCTAGAATAAGGCAATTTACAAATCAGACGATACTTGTGACATTGGAGTGATAGGACTATAATTAGGAAGAGAAAGTTCCGGTATCGTCATTGATACTATTTGAGGCGCGCTTCTGCGCTTCACGCACATTCCAATCTCACGGGTGTTACCGCAAGAAGGGCCTCATCTCCAGGAGTAACAGACGTATTTGTACAATTGAGTTTTTATTTGATAGAAAAGCACGAAATGCCTCTAGTAATATACTACGCTAAAACAATAATTATTTGGAGAAGAAACGAGAAACTATTATATATGTAGCATGACGAGTGTATAACGTTTAACCAATGTCAAAATAAAATTACGACAAATGTTTATAAGGAAAAAAGATGGAATTCCATAGTATTGCCTAAAATCAAGAAGAGAGTGAAAAGTGTCAAGAAGCGTAAGATTTAAGAATATTTTAATTTAGAATTTCAGCATCATCGATGAGTGAAGAAAGTCGGGTCATTAAATGTGAGTACACGATGCGTATTTTACGAAAAGAAGAAAGGAAATGATAGCAATTCTAGTAGATTTCATATATTTATCATCATGATTATCATGACTGAAATTATGGGTATATTTCCCTATTTTTATTCAAATAATCTTGCATAGTGATGTTGTTTTTTCAAGGTATTGCAATCTCAACATTTCAGTGCTTTATGAACGTTGGCTCTTCCCGAAGCTGCTACGATGCACGGGTTGGGAATTTCCAGGACTCCACAGCCCTCGCCACGGGGGTCCACCCCTGTCCGGACCTTGGGAGAAAATCGAGAGCCCTCCAAGCGTTAGAATGGAACACACTTGTTACAAAAATAACCGGTTTTAGGTTATTTCTTCTTGAATTGGACTAGTTTAACAACTCAAAATATTCATT
The DNA here is from genome assembly GCA_011170035.1 of Teleogryllus occipitalis. Lineage (NCBI taxonomy): Eukaryota > Metazoa > Arthropoda > Insecta > Orthoptera > Gryllidae > Teleogryllus > Teleogryllus occipitalis. Next base: position 30,441 of record BLKR01000826.1, on the reverse strand, counting down.
TGTTGGAATAGCAGGGTTTCGTTTCTTAAAAAAAGCGTTTATCCACAAAAAATAATATTTACATTTCAACAGAGGCAATGTAATTTATTTAACATACTAGTATAATAAAATCAACTTGCAATTTTTCGCTTTGTATTGACGAGACTTCGATTATTACGTGGACATATAGTTAAACAGTAAAATGCGAAGAATGAAAACTTAATAAAAGCTTCTAACCGATAATAGTCCTCTTTACTTTACACTTATACGTTAATCCCATTTCAAAACAATACCTACAACTAATTATTTCCATTAATAGTTCGCTCTACCATTCCGGGCATGCAAGGTATTCCGGGCATGTAAGGGTATTCGGTCTCGAGAAATAACAATTTGAGGATCCTCCCAGAATATTTTAAGGTAATTCTAAATAAGAACACACGTGCGTCCTGTACCTGTTCGCCGGCAAATGATGGAGTGACCTAGCAAGCGCGCGATCTTTCCTTCCTCTTTCGTGTTCTATCATCCTTTCTTACACACACATACACACACACATTTACATGCATTACACAACCACAAATGGGAGCCCAGACTGGAGCTTCGAGCTCGCCCCGGCTAGGGACGATCTAGGGACTGTATTTGCCGGGTTGCTCGGAAATATGTAATTGGGGAAAACCTCACAAGCAAACGTGTTTATCGGCACTGGATCTCACAGATCAGCGGGGGAAGATAACAGCCACCTCCTGTGATAAATTACGCACTACACTTATGGGACCACGAAACTAATACCCTTATGTTGACGTGGCCGGATCCCCGAAAATATCAATTTATCATCCCACCCGGAACCATGGCAAATAATTACTATGTAATGAAATTGCAATCACGTCACTGAACATTATATATTACAGCGACGTACATTTTTGACATATTCTTGAAAACGTCTCACCGACCTTTACTCTGTGCATATTAATTCAACGCAGAGGCTGTCATTAATCCACGCACTCGTGGGGAATTTGCATTGAAAGCGATTTTCAACTTTAAACGTATGAGAACGAAAATCCCAAACTAGATACAAACAAAAGTTTAGCTTCAAGTATTTAAGAGCTTTATCTAGCCAGAGACGGTTTAGCGCGAGCAGCCGTTTCTGTTCCAGGAATCCGACTTTCCGTCAATTATGTTACAGGTGATTTGACTGGCAAACGTTCAGAACGCCATTAGTCATTTTTGATAATAAACGTAAAAAATGTAGTCTCTAAAGTATTACAATTTAAAGTTATCCCCGAATATTTTTCGAATCATTTTACTTTTCCGTTTCTCCTACTCTTTCAAAACATCAAAAATGTCCTTTTTCAAATGTAAAACCTCTAATTTGGGAACTCTCCTTCTACAGAACACCAAAACGTTACATCTATTTTTTGTAACCGATTGAATCAATTAAGTTGGTTCTTATCAACTCAAAATTCTTTTTTACATTTTTCAGTAGAAATTTTTTCACTAATACCATGAATATCAACAAGTAAGAATACATAACGAAACATTTAAGTACTAGTTTTTGCTTATTTATGTGAAAATAGTGTAAGTGAAAATGAACTCGTGCATCATGAAAATGCGCAACATTTTGTTTGTTAGAGGTCCTTCCTGGGTTACTTCGGTAACTTATTGTATTGAGAATTTTTTTAAATATGCTGTGAAAACCGATATTGTGCTATTCAGAACCAGTAAATATTGAAATGACTTAATATCCTGTATCTCGAATGACTACTACCATGGAAGGTAGTGGAAGATAATGCCTACACATTAAATGGTTTCTTTAACGTTTCGTTTACATTATTTATTATTAATTAAAACCAAGCTGTCAATTAAAAAGGAAATATGAAAATAATAATAAACTAATATTAAACATGTATCATTTAAACAATAGGAAGTTATAATTTCTTTGTCTTGAGAACTGGATCTATACGCCCTATTACACTTTACTTAGAATTCCCGAATGGTGTTTTTTTATCTGTCGGTAAGGTTTCAATGCCGGTGTTGTAAATTAGACTTTTTGCTGGTAGTCAGTTAGGATCCTGTGAAGATTCAATTTGAATTCTCTTTTACCATCGCACACTCAACAGTTTAGTGAAATAGATAAACACGAGTATACTCGCCTCTTTGTGTCGAAGCGAATTCGTCGGTAATTTCCAAAGCATTCCTGGACTTTTATCAACAAGAAGTGCGCAATCTCAGCGAGGTCGTAGATCGTACTAGAAATAGAAGCATTTCCGTGAGCGTGTGTGTGTTGCCGTTGGCCCCACGTAGTGGGAGGTCACCAGGTGTGACCGCGCCGCCCTCTTCCTTGATGGCGATGACCGCGTTTCCGGCGGTCGCCCCGACCGACGTCTGGAGCATGCTGGTACCGGCGTATCGCGAATATTTATCGACGTATTGACATACGGGTCGAGGGCTGTATTAGAGAACAATAGATGACGAAGAGTACAAAGAGGCCACGGAATAAACCCACACGGCGCGGTCCAGGTGTCTGTGGTTTGGAAAGGACGTACCTTGTCGAATACTTTATTAAAAGAAGCAGCACAGTGGTCGAAAGTTGGGTGAACAAGGAAGGATGTAACAAAATGACTCATTCAATTCAATTGAAAATTTTATAGATAATATAATGATTTTTGTGTTATCAGTGCAAGTATATAGGAAGATTTCTGAAGTTAGTTTTACTTCCTTACATATAAATATAGGAAGGTTTTATTGCCATGTTTTTACCTTAATAATAGACTGAGTGGAATTTTTTAAAAAATTATTTATTTTTTAACGTTTCGACCGTATTTGGTGTCTTTCTCAAAAATATAATAATAATAATAATAATAATAATAATAATAATAATAATAATAATAATAATAATAATAATAATAAAGTTAGATTCAAATAGGGGAGAATTAGATCAATAAAATAGTAACTCTAAATTTAATAGAGCGAGGCATCATGAGGTATTGAACCACAATAATGAAACAAAATGTGACATACCTATTGCCCAGATTTGTTGAAACCACATTATAAACAAACAGCATTTTGATAAATAATTGGCAATGGTATAAAAACTCTGTTCAAGTCGTAAACTCATCTGGTCAACTATGTAGTATGGCACAAATCGTCTTTAAAAATTGGTTAAAGGTGCTCACGTTTAGATATCGAAATATTTTTTAAATTAGGCACAAGTATATCAGAGTTTACACGTGTATAAACATATGGAAGTATCAAAGAGTATGCAGAGCTTTGGGAAGTGACCACTATGTTGATGACAAGAAACATTACGGCATCTTTGAGTAGTTATGGATCTGCAAAGAGTATATCTCTGGATCTGAAGAAATAAAGGTGACAGAAGTATGTCCAATTGCAAAAATGGAAGGTAGGTAAATATATAATGATGTAATTTAACTCTAAAGTGAAGTTATCATAAAAGTCACACGGGAAAATTACGAAGTGGCACGTTGTAAGAAGTTCAAGAAGGTGACAAATTCATCTGTGGAAATTGTAAAGCTATAATAGAAGAAAATTGTGGAAGTGACAATGAAATTGTCAAAAGAAAACCTATTATTACTTTGCAAAGGAAGGAAAGAGATTATGTTTGTAAAACAGGGTGATAGATGTCATTAAGTTGCTCTGTTTCTATTTGGAGGTTAAGTTTGGGAATAGTGCTTTTGATAAAAATCATTTCAGAAAGAAGTATTTTATAGTTATTTTTATACCCAGTATTTTAATGTTATCCCAAAGAAAATTATGATTAAGCTATTTTGTGCTTTGTAAAGACATTATGTTTGGATACAACCATTTTAATATTGTTGACAAGCTCTTTGATGCTTGTTTCTATGAGTCTCTTTGTCATACTAATGTATTTGGCTGGCCAGTCGTGGCATGAAATTTGATAAACATTATATAGGCAATTGACAGTTGGATCTTTTGCTCTCTTAATGTACCGACTGAAATTTCCAGTAGTCTTAAAATTGGTGATTATATATTTAAATAGTGATTTTCTTATGGAGTTGGAGACTGAAGGTAAATATGGAAGAATGAATCTACTCGTAATAGATTCAGATGTGTTAGAAGAGACAGTAAATGATGTGTTCATAGAATGAAGACGAATATGGATAAATTTATTAATAAACTTAGGAGGATAATCGTTTGCTATTAGTATTGAAAAATAGTGTTTAAGTTTCTAGAGTGAAATATAGGATGGAAATTTTAATGGCTTTATCGACTAAATTATATACAATAGCCTTTTTATTTTGTTTTGTGTAGAATGTTGCAAATGAAATTAAAGTAGCGTCCTAGAATAGGTGTTTTTCTATACCAATTAGTGATTGACTCTTTTGATTGGTGATGGTGACATCCAGGTAGCTGATAGAACCTTCTTGTATTTTATATGTGAAACCTATTTTGTGATGGCATGAATTGAATATATCAAGTACATTATTGACTTAGCTTGGATGACACAAAGTATGTAATCAATAAAAAATAGGTTTAAATCCCAGATTGCTCAAGCAGTAATTTTGCAGTTCTCTTATAACTAATTCTGCAAATATGGGAGACAAAGTAGATCCCATGGGTGATCCTTCAACTTGTTGGTAAATTTTTTGGTTAAAAGTAAAGGAGTTGGAATTGGAAATGAGGTAAAGAGCTATATCAATTTCACCCTGTGGGATAGAGCAATCTGGTTCTATCAGTTGCCATATATTATGAATACTTTGGATCACTAATTAGTTAGGGATACTGGTAAACAGGGATTGGGCAAGAGAGATCATTAAATAGCTATGTGGAACAAAAATATCTTGGATCTTTGTAATAGGATCATAGGAATTCTTAATAGAGGAATTATCAGAATGTAAACAGTGTGTAAATATTGTGAATAAAAATTTGGATAAATTATATAAGGGGTACCTATTCCTGAAATAATGATTCTAAAAGGAGTGTCTTCTATGTGTATTCTAGAGAGAGCATATGCTTTGGCAGATTGTCTGAAGTTATGAAAAGTTTTTTTGTGTTCATAATTAGAAATATAATGTTTAATTTTCCACTTATTAACTAAGTTTTTTGATCATTGATTATTTTATTAATAGGGTTCATTTGGGAAATTTTATGTTTGGCTGTCCCTCAAAATCTCACTTTCTCAATATAATTGTTTATCTATTATCACAGTAGGCCTAATATTCCCCTTGTGAGCTTTGGTGAAGAGAGCATCAGGATGCAATTAAATGACTTTGGATGTGAACTTCATATTTTGTAATGTAATGTAATTAACATGTTTGGTTTGGGGTTTTCCTTTGTAGACCTTTTGAATGATAAGAACAAATTCCTTTCTAATTTATTCTCTTCAGAAGAAGAAACTAAATAAATATTAGTTTCAACTTGTTTGATGAGTCCTATTGGATATTTTTCTGAGTTCGGTTTGATTCGATAAAATGATTCACACAATACTGACTAATTCTGATGGTTTAGTACCACTTAAATTTATAAACCATTGATCGCTAAATACAAGTTTTCTTTCATATGATTTTTTGTAAGTCTTATTCTACTTTTTTCAAATTTTGACAAATTTGAACGAAAAGACAAAATATAAATTGTCAAGATCACATATCTGTAAACCATAAAATTTACAGTAGATTTTACCGGGCAAAACTCGTTCAATATCAAACTCAATCTTGTTGAACGACTTTTTGGATAAGTAAGTTTATGATGATACTTTTTGATTTCTAAATTAAAAATATTATTTTTTAGTCTATTAAGATTGTTGTTAAATTTAATATTAACTGTAGTGTTATTAAAATAAAATTGTTTGAGGTTCATATTGATTGACATTATGTGTTTGGGCAATAGATCATATTTTATGTACATCGTCAGTACTGTAACAATCTAAGATCCCCACGAACAATTTAGATGCAAAGAACAAACATAACAAGGAATGGCATGAGTAGGAGATGGAAAAACAGAAGAAAGCGGTGTCGCGCACTAATAATTTTTTTATAAATTACAGAAGACGCGACAAAATCCCGATTTGGACAGTACAAATCAATAGGATTCATTTAGAGGAACATTTCAAAAGTTATTCGAAGCGAATCGCATCGGGGGTTTAAAAGATATGAGTGATTTTGAAAGTACACTTTAGACAATATAACTAGAGATTTTTACAGCCATTGTTATCATAAGAAAGGTAATGTAAAGAAGCGGTTTTTCCTAAAAATTAAGAGAACGCGTAAAGCGATTGAAATGAAACTTTCGGGATTAACAAAGAAAATCACACGGAAAATTATGACATTACTCGCAACTCTGAAAAATATCGAGGAGCTGCAGTAGAGATGCCAATTGAAATTATATATTTGGAAATTTTACGAGAGAACAATGATGCGTCGCGAGCGACGGAAATAAAGCAATTTTGGCGTTAATAAACATGAGGAGATCGTATAAGAAATAGTAATAAGATATAAATTGATAATTAAAAGTAGTAATAAAGAGAAATAGCCTGGAAAGGACAGAATTAAGTAAAATGGTATGATATTTTTGATAAAGACACGTAAGCGATCGGTAAATGTTCCAGAAAAAAAAGTTGAAGACACAAGGCAACAATGGAAAAAAGATGATGCGTGGCAAGCTCGAAGTCAGACGTGGGGAAGAATGCTCCGGAAAAAGATAAAAAATTTAGTATGCAATTGTGCGAGAAACACGGTGAACATGAATGGATATAGTGAGTTTAGGCAATGATGTTCGTAATAACAATGCGTAACGCGGAAATATTTTATGTGTCGCAGTATATTCAACAATAGGACATTTTGGAGGAAATGTAGCACGCGATAGACAGATAATCGCGTTGTTAGTTACGTAATGGAAATAGGATGATAGGGGAATGAAAGGACATGCTAAGAAGATATTAGCGAGCTCAAGAAAATTTTGGTAATGTGTGGGTATGGAGAAATGCTGCGGGAGAATGGATTTGGAGGATGCTGCGTAATATACATCGAGGACGGCGCGCAGCAATGGTTTGCTGCGGATTACAGCGTTTTCTGCAAAAGGGAAGTTATGAAACTTTGTTGTTTTTTTTTTTTGTTATGAAATTCACATTTTGAAGGAGAAGAAAGATTAAAATTAGCTTCTGTACAAGATCAAGTTCTGTCTTAACGTAAAATAGATTCAATAGATATACAGGCAGAATGCGCATTCGGGTGTGAATGAGTTTATTTATAATTGTCAGTATGAATGGAAATATTTTGGATTTTGTGTCATGTAATTTAAGGGTATTATATCGTTCATGTGTTTATGTGTTTATTTTGTTTGTCGTTAAGTGTATTATGTGAGTCATGGGAGAGCAACGACCCCAGTTTGTATTTATATATATATATATATATATATATATATATATATATATTTCAACTGGAATAACGACTAGCACGGGAATTACAGAAAATAAATGGCGAACATCACTTAGTTCGACATTAAATTAAACGAACGTAGTTTCATTGTTACATGTAGCTAGTTAATGACCTACGCCCACGTGCCCGAATAGTTGTTAGATCCTGTACAGGTCAGCCACAACCTCACGCCCAGATTTTATGTGTAAGTAAGAAAATATCGGAAGTTCTGGGGGGGCAGCTAGTCGACGGGCAACCTTGGAGGTGGAAGCTGAGTATAACCAGGGCGATTGATAAGAGCGGGTTTTGGTTATTATTTTGGCGTTATAACGCCGGGCGATTATAAAGATTATAGTTGATCTAGAGCAGGTAATGGTTCATAACATATTTTGGTGCGCCTAACGAGGAGTGATTATAGTTGTTTTATAGATATGAGGAGGACGGTTCATTACAGTACCTTCATATGAAGTTGGGTCCTGATGAATGCCCTCGGGAGATTAATCCATCTTTTAAGGTGTAATAATTTTCGTACTCCATATTGACTCTTGATATGTTAAGAAGCAATTAGTAATCATACTGATTGCGGTAGGTGAATATTCAATATTCAATTTTAATGAATATATTTACGTCTATTATTTTGTATATTTTATTGCTATGGTTTTTTGACCTTACTAAAACAGACTCATAAAACTTCTCTCTTCTAAAAATAGAAGTCATCAAACCACCAAAATATATTTTTTAAGTTTGCCCCCTTATTTGTGATCTGTTTGTTTGCTTCATATTGCGATGACATTCACTACAAGGCGTTATGCTAACTACAATAACATTCCAACAGCTTCCATTTTTATTATAATAACCGATGCAGGAAGCAACGTGTATTTAAAGTTTCTCAATTCGTTCTCCCTATATATTGTGATTTCGTTTTTAATGATTGGTGTTTGGTCGTGGAACACAGAATAAGAGGATTTGTATTACGTGCGGTCCGCGCCCACCCAGCCTAAACCAGCGTCAAACGGAATACTGAATACTGTTTTTTTCGTTAGTTAATGCCTTATTTTACGTGGCGAGACTCGGGCCATCAGGTCCGCTCTTCCGTCTAACCACGCAGATTTCGCTACGCTCCTTTCACCACCTAGCGGAGAAAGGATTTATTATCTTGAGCGACGAAACAGGCGGAACTCAATTTTGCTCAGAGGCTTCATTTAGGCTTGAGGATCTTTTACATGCAGTAAATCTACTACATGGGACAGCCGGCTTTACTTCCCCTCCGAATGCGTACGAAGGATTTGTTCGCCCTTGAAAATCCACGGCTTCGATCGGGTTTGAACCCGCAAATTCGGGTACAACAGTCCGATACGCTAACGCGTTATACCACCGAATCCGCCTTATACCACCGAATCCGCCGTTTTTTGAGAGAATGCTGCTTTGACAATAAAGAACATGGTTTCAATTTTCTGCGGTGATGGAGGCGCTTGAGCCACTGTCACAAATCCAGCTGGTAGGTGTCACCGCTGAGCCATTGGGGCAGCGGCTGAGCTGCTTAGCCCCAGCGCCGTTAGCCCGCTGCAATCACGGAGGGGCCGGTGCGCCGCCGGCCGCCCCCCTCGTGCCGAATACGCGGCGCTCCCCGCGGTGGCGGAAAGTTTACGCGGAAATTCAATCATAATCCGAACGCTTCCCCAATAAACCGCTGCGCTCCGCGCCTCGCCGCGCCGGGGCTGGGCAGGCGCCGCTCGGCCGCAAAGTTGGCAGCGCCGGAGATTGGCTGCGCGCGGGAGTCGCCGCTCCCATAACCGGACCATAACGGCCCCTGGACGGCGCGGCGCGGCGCGGCTCGGCTCGGCGCGCTGCGGCCGGCGCTTGTTTAGGAATTACGCCGTTAGAAAAACGCCCCGCGCCCGAGCCGCTGGCGCTGCTTGCGCGCCGCCAACTTTTCCAGCGTTATGGCTTCGGACCGCTTCTTTTCCTCAACGACAGTTCTCCAGTTGCTGTCCTTTTTTTGGTATAGAAGCATGTGTGGAAGAATAGAACTTGCGATAAGTAATATTTTCCAATCATAGAACTCTTAAGATTCTCTTAACGTTCTTCATTACATTCGTAAAACTTTTTTACATCAATAATTTTTTGAATGGTAAAATTTAAAACAATTTTATTCTTATATTGTAGTTCTTGTTGGATAAATATTTTTCTCAAATATTCTTTTGAGCCTTCAGTATCCTGGGAGCTTTAATACGACCTGCTCGATGGCAGAGTAGTTTTATTTTCCTAATTAATAAATTTGCGCCAATTGATTTTTGCAAAACAATATATTTAAGTGGAGGTTATATGTGTTACGAGTACAATTATACACCTGAAATATCTTCGAGAAATGTACAAGTGTAATACAATTCATGTGCTTTGTCTTCCGCGCTACTTTACAACAATTACCCTTCTCTAATATTGGGCATAGGAAAAAATATTTCCAATATTTTCGTTTCCTCGTGAAGTTTCAGTATGGCGTGCAAACCACCACCACTATCTTGGTTCTCCTTGAGAAGATGTTCCTAAGCTTGGACAAAACTGAATAACGAAATGGTCTTCTGATTTTTTTCATTTCCATATCCAGAGGTCACCTCTTTTGTTAGATAATCACAGGAATCTCAGGATACGAATTGCGACGAAAACGAAAAAGCAAACGAAATAAAGAGAGGAATTCTGGGCAATAACAAATGTCCACGGAATATTTCATTTCAATGCAAACGGAATGCTCTTCTTATGTACAGCTGGACGAAGAAAAAAAAGTAATTTCCGAATATGAAAGAAAACTGCTGTACCTCCCAAACAAGAGTAGCGAGTGATATTATTTTATGATGCAGGTGACTATCATCCTCTGTCTTTTTACTTTCTCACTACCGCTTACGCAGTAGAGAGAAAGTTACGTAATGATGCGCGAGGTAACGGCGAATTTTCGGCGGAAAAGCTCTTATTACAGGACCCCGGTACCGAAAAAGTGGATAAATCGTAGTAGAAAAAAACTCTCGTAGTGAAGCCAGAATCCATGTTTTGTGGGTCCTTGTTACCGAAAAATCTAATGAGCGCAGAATGTCTGCGCATCTGTCCGTCCGTCCATCTGTTCGTCTGTGAACAATGCTAACGGCTAAACCGTTCCCGATTTTCTCCAAAATTGATATTCCCCATTTGATCTGGCTGGTGTCACGGCGCCTTGAATTTGAAACGGATATTTTAATTTTGGGTTGTACTTTACATGTAGCCTCTGGGACACATTCAATTTTTTATAAAATGGCTCCACCGTTTTTAATTATTTTTTTGTTTGGTAGTCTGAGGGACGTATAAGATAATGGTGCAGCTCTAATTTTCGTCGAAAACTGATTTTTTGAAAGTTGAAAAAAAAAAAAAAATTCGGCGTCTGCCTCCAACTACAAATATGAAAAAAAATTCTGTTAATGAAATCTGCTCCTTAAAGATATATATTGAAATAAAGTCATGTACAATTTTACGAAAATTGAGTACTTTTCGCGTAATTTTGCGTAAAAGTACGAGTGAGAAGGTAAGTGATGTTATAGCACAACTAGTTTTATATGTGACATGTGTTAAAAAACCGGTAACTTCGGCACTTTAATAAGCAATTCCCAAATGCCTTGAGTTTATGATTCGTCGAGAAGGAACCTTGTCTCAGAAAGTGAAAGGCAGGAATATTAGTTTTCAACATGAACACATAATTTTTTCTCAAGAAAATATCGTTCTCGAGCACTGCATTAAAGTTCAAAAGGAGTGCAGGTCCATTCAGGCGGCAATATACCTCGCTGAAGAAAAATCTAAGATGGATTCGCGTTTCCCTATAGCACTCTGTCGTTCTGTATCACAGTTTTTCACTCACACTTTAAAACATTGGAAAATGAGTATTGATTGGACATTGGAAAATGAGTATTGATTGCAGTTCAAAAATGAAGAACAGATGAGAGCGCACACCAACTCAATTCATGCCGTCCAACATGCTGATGACCCCACTCGGCTGGTGCGGAGGCGGGTGGCTAGCGGCGCGGCTCCGGCCCGGCCTCTTGCGACGTCAACGCGCGGTGCGGCGCGGGCTGCGTGGCAGGCGAGCAGGCTGGCTTTCTCATGGAGATGGCGCGCGTCGATCCAAGCACCCCCCCGCCCAGGGCGATATTGCCCCGGCTGACCCGCGACCTCGGGCACGCCCCGCCCTGGGCGACGCCACGCCCCCTCGCCCGCCGCCCCTGACGCCGAGAGATCAATGTCGCCCCCGCTCCGCCCCCGCTCCGCACCCGCTCCGCCCTCGCTCCGCCCTCGCCCCGACTCTGCCTTTCCCCGGCCCCGCTCCGCCCCCGCTCCGCCCGCTGCGCCCCCGCTGCGCCCCCGCTGCGCCCGCTGCGCCCTGCTGCGCCCTCGCTGCGCCCCTGCACTCCGTCCCCGCTGCGCCCCCGCTGCGCTCCCGCGCCGCCCCCGCTCCGCCCTCTCGCCGCGCCCTCGCCCCGCCCCCGATCCGCCCTCGCCCTGCCCCTGCTCCGCCCCGCCCCCGCCCGCCCCTGCTCCGCCCCCGCTCCGTCCCCGCTCCGCCCCAGCTCTGCCCCCTCCCCCCCCTCCGCCCTCGCTCCACCCTCGCTCCGCCCTCGTTCCGCCCTCACCCCCGCTCCACCCCCACCCGCCCCCGCCCCGCCCCGCCCAGCCCACGCCCCCGCCCAGCCACGCCCCCGCCCAGCCCAGCCCCGCCCCGCCCCTGCCCCTGCCCCGCCCCGCTGCGCTCTCGCTCCGCTCCCGGTCCACCCCCGGTCCGCCCCGCTCTGCCCCCGCTCCGCGCCCCCGCTCCGCCCCCGCTCCGCCCTCGCTCCGCCATCGCCCCGCCCTCGCCTCGCCTCCGCCTTGTCCCGACCCCGCGTCGCCGCGCCGCCTCGAATGACGCCATTTGCCTTCATTTGTCATCGCCTGGCCCCTCGGGTCGATAGGTCGTGAGATTAATCGATTCCTCTCTCGATCATAACAGCCCCGCTCGCTAGATCGACTTTTCGAATTTATCACGTTTCATTCGCACTCATTTGTTTCGCGAATTCCTATTAAATACTCGTAAATGAATAATCGGACGCCGCGCCGCGCCGCGCCGCGTCGCGCCACCAACCGGGGAGTGTTATTAATTGTGGGTAAACGCGAGCGGCGAGGCGAGCGCTACCGCTGAATGCGGCGTCCGAGCCGGCACAATGGCCAGGAGCCGCCGGCTTCCGCCCCTGCACCGGCTTCGACGAAAAGCTGCCGGTCCCCGCCCCCGCCCCCGCCCTCGCACCCACTCATTCGCCCCTCGAGACAAAGGGTGAAATATTGCTCCTCGGGAAAGAACGCCATGAACGTCTCCGAGCAGCGCGTCGATTCTCCTTTTCTCCGGGTGGCCAATTGATTGAATCTTGCTAGTTTCACCCAAGATCTTATGATGTTCTTTGGCAGGAAAGATAAAGGAATTCGGAAATTTGTTGAAAAATGTTTTTGGTTGAAACTAAGGTGAAGTTTGGAGGTTTGGGTCTTGATTTGGTGGTAAGAGTATATCGACAAATTTTAAATTGTGAGATTTCAAAACTTAGGAATCTTGACGGGAAATCCTATGGGGGGGGGGCAATATTTTATGAAAAAATATTTATTTTTCGTGTCTGGTTTATAAATAACTGTGATTTTAATTTTTTTTAAATAGGACAGGGCAGAGAGTTGGATAGTATTCCACTTCATATGGATAGGTATGTGGGTTATTTTGAAATTATCTGTAATCGGGTCTTGCTATACAGTCATTATGCGCGAGTTATATCAGTGATACTAACTAAACGTACTGGACTCGCTAATTAGATACTTCAAAGTAAAATGAAATTCAGAATGATTTTGAGAACATCGAACTCGAGCGCCTAATGAAAAATGAGACAAAGATGAGGAATTTCAATAGTGAACAATATTAAAAACATGTAAACAAGCCAAGAAGCCCATCCAGGCTGACATTCTTTGAAGAAATTAAGCAAAACAGAAAGCAATAAATTGAGCAATAAAGAGTAGATATTGTTTATCCCTTTCAGCTCCTCGACATGTTATTGTTTATCGCTTCCCAACCTCTGAAATGAACTCTCAATTACCTTTTCACATGGTTTGGAAACTTCACTATTGGTACACAATGTTAATCACACACTTCCCTACATATGCAGATAAACGTGTAAAATGCAAATTCATGGAAATTCACGGTAGACATAGGCGTGCGCAGTCTAAAACAAGAGGGTGGCACATATCTTGGCCAGTCTGGGCTCCTTTTCTCATTTCCCCCGTTTCATTTACATATATATGACATATTTTTCCAATAAATAAGTTAAAGGCTTTTCAAGAAAAAATGAAATTGTAAATTGAATGATACAATTAACAAATACACTTAATTTTGTGTTGAACGTTGCACAGTGCCACATGGTTAAGAGAGATTATTTCCCAAATATACTCAATTCCCCAAACATTCAAATTAAAAACAGGAGGAAATCATGAATTGATTGTATATACGGTGATAAAATGTGTCATTAGGTCGAACTACGGGCCTCTTTCGAATCGCGGCCTGTTCTCCCGAACTCCTTTCTGCTTATGCAACACCCTCGGCGCACGCCCACGTCCAAGACCCGCGAGAGATATGCCCAGGCTGGGCGATCGCCCGGGGCCCCGCGAGTCAAGGGACCCGATGACTAAAAGGAAATTGTAAAAAAATTGAAAAAGAAATTAGCAGTGGAGAAAATCGTTATCGTAATTTTTAAGTCGCGGTACATAGTCTGATATTTCATAAAATTTTCAATTAAATGTTGACTTTAAATAGTTAAATCATTACTTATAAGGTATGACTGTACGAATTGAATCAAATGACGCCAACATTAAATTAGATTCTACTGAAATTCATATTTATTATTTCATGTATTTCATAAGTTATTATTTATCAGTTATCATTATTATATGAAACCGTAAGTAAACAAAACAATTGTTTGAGTGTTTTAAGCCCAGCGTGTAAATTGTACTATTTGGTTACTAAGTACTTTTACTTTAAAATATTATTTAAAATATATTTCCAAAAACCTGTTTTAGCTTAAACGTTGTAATTTTTGTTATTTGTATAAATAAATAGAATAACTCATACAGTTTCTTGATACAACTTCCACATTTTAATTTCTTTTAAAGGGGTGTGTGCAACGTTTCAACATTACCCCGGGTTCAGAAGTACCTAGCTCCGGCACTGCCTATGACGGTAGAGAAAGACGTCCATGCCCTCTCAGGAGGATCTGGCATGGGCGAAACCCACGCCCACTGCGCCTCTGGCGTCGCCCGCCAGAGGGCAGGGGAGGCGCAGCGGTCGGAGCGGGCGCCGCCGCCCCGCGCTGGCCGATGTTTGCTTTCCATTACGTCACGCGTGGCGCTGCGAGTCCTCCGGATTGCCGCGGCCGCATTCGTCTGTCCGTGTAATGTCCTGTAATGTAAAGAAAACACATTGTAAGTCGTTAGCTGATACGAGATAAAATGGGGAAGATAGGCGGCCGGGAAAAGTGCGTTCTGCTGGAACTAGCAAGCTTCCGCAATCCGATTCATGATCTATTGGATGAGATCGATTTAGAATACAAAAATTAAATTAAAACCCGGAAATAATTTAATTAATTTGCAAAAAACTATGACATTTTGATTGCTGGAGAA
Organism: Teleogryllus occipitalis; assembly: GCA_011170035.1. NCBI lineage: Eukaryota > Metazoa > Arthropoda > Insecta > Orthoptera > Gryllidae > Teleogryllus > Teleogryllus occipitalis. The sequence goes on along the minus strand of BLKR01000826.1, from coordinate 15,376 downwards.
GCTCGTAACATTTTGATATTACTTGATTCTGCTCACTGTACTGGCATGAGAGAAATCTGTAAGATTCTGTAGTTTGTACTCACACCGGATTAGGTGTCTCAGGGCATTAATTGATGTCACTGAAGTTCCACTCACTCAGAGGTGCTAGGTTTCGAGTACCAACGGATTTTCGACACTAGCTACATAGCTACTAGTGGAATTCAACTGCTATCTGGAAGAGAATTCTAGGAGCCACCTGCTTTGATCGGTAGTTCTCCGTGATTTCTCCGATCATCCCCAGTTGTCGCAGCAGTATCATAACAAAACGGTCATGGGCCGCGCGATCTTTCCTTCCTCTTTCTTGACCTATCCTTACCCCCTACTTGCACACATCTTCACTTACATGCACCCTACTACCGGACATGGTGGGAGACCAATCAGGATCTTAGAGCTTGTCCTGGCTGGGGCAGTACCTCGCTGGTGGGAGATACCTGGTAGGAGAAAACCCCCTTATAGAGTATAGATCGGTGCCGAATGCCGCTTTGCAGCAGGGGATAATGAATGTCACCTTCCACGACAAAACTAGCACTTCACTTACGGGACGAAGACCTTAACGGTTGATGCTCCTGGAATCACTTATCAGTCCATCAATCAATTGCAATCGCTCCTTCTTAACCAGGATACCCTTCACATAAGCGGAGAGGAGTATAAAGCCTGAATATATCGGGAAATGGATTTCAGGAACGCAATGCTTTTCACTCCTTGAGAAAATGTCACACTTACAAAAATCCGGAAACTAGAGATTGTGTTTTGGAGAAGTGTATTGAAGATATTCTCGATTATCTGAGACAGATTGGCAAGAATTTGGTTCCATTTGTAAATAGGAATAAGATTATTCCTCTGTCAGAAGATTGAGTTTAATATCATTGTTGAGTCTAATATCAACGTTGAAGGTTGAATACGTATATGTACACAAATATTTTGTATGTAGCACATGTTTTTAAAGATCAGTGCTAATGTTTAACTGCTTTATTTTGAAGATTTGTTTTCAAAGCAGATTTCTTTTAAATGAATATCAACCTTATTGCAATAATAATAATAATAATAATAATAATAATAATAATAATAATAATAATAATAATAATAATAATAATAATAACAAATGATTACTAGTATTAAGTTGAACTTTCTCTAAGGTATCGCAAAGCAAAATTATTATTATTATTATTATTATTATTATTATTATTATTATTATTATTATTATTATGGGTGACAAGAAAATGACTGTGATCTTTTTCATTGTTCTAGGTAAGGCTGCTTGCATCATTCATTCCATTAACTGATTAAGGTAACTAAGGTAAGCTGCAAAACCAATTTGTGTATTTTAATCACATGATCACTTTTATGCATTGTTCATAGTAACACGCTATATCGTGTGACATGTAAACTTCAATGAATCTTACAAGACCTGAAAGTTTTCTAACTCATTTTGGAATCATTAAAAAAAATAAACGGTGACGTTTTATGGAAGGACAGGTTGGACAGGAAGTCTAGTCTCATTTTATTACAAACTGATTTAATCTTATCTGTTTCTTTTGTTAATCCTGTTGTTCAGAGAACTAGAGGATAATTGCGCACTTTGTACTAGTAACATCTTGATATTAGAATATTCCATAAGGCTATATGGATAATGCTAGACAACATTTAGATCAAGTCTGGAGTAATTGATATCCCACGCCTTTCTAGTCCCAATGCGTTATCCGGGCTGCAAAGTGAAATATATTTTTACGACCATTCCTCCTACAGGCCGTAGGGGATCGTTGCAGTCTCAAGCACTAGTGCGATCACATCGTGAACATTGTTCTTATCATGATACAAAGATTGGATGGTACTCCAGAAGAATGGGGTAGACGGGCGGGATAAATACATATCCGAACACGGCCTGGTAATCACCTAGCTAACACATGCACAAAACCATGCCCCAAAATTTGTACTTTAGTGTCTAGATTATTGTACAATCTCATTCGGCGAATTCCCATACTGTTCAATGGCAGTGACCTTGACATACTCAGAAGCAGATTTAGCGTTGTCTCTGCTGCGACTCTGACCGGGATGTGCTAGGGTTTGAACCCCAACGATGCAGAAATTCGTACACCACCTACGTAGATCGGTTGAATTCAAACCCTAGAGGAGAATTCTAGCGCTCCGCTCACTAATCAGGCCTCAGGGCGAAGTTCGGTCTATGGAAACGGATGGGATAGGAGAGGACGAGAAGAGATTGAAGGAGATGAGATGGGGTGGGCTGGGATGAGTCAGAGAAGATGGAAACGAATAGAATGGTAAAGAATGCGAAGGAATAAAATGGGATAGAAAGGGGAGGAATGGGATGAAAAGTGATAGGGAGGGGAAGAATGGGATGACGAAGAATGGGATAAGATGGAATTAAATGACGAGGAATTGGATGGCTAAGAATGGGCTGAGATGGAATGGAACGACGTGGAATGTGATGATGAATGGGATGTCGAAGAATGGGTTGAGTTGGACTGGGATGATGTGGACTGGGATGACGTGGAATGGCACGACGTGAAATGGGATGACGTGGAATAGAATGAGATAGAATGGAATGACTTGGAATGGTTTGAGTTGGAATGGGATGAGATGGAATGGAATGACGTGGAATTGACTAAGATGACGTGGTCTGGGAAGACGTGGAATGGACTGAAATGGACTGACATGACGTGGAATTGAATGGCGTGAAATGAGTTGAGATGGAATGGCAGGACGTGGAATGAGCTGAGATGGATTGAGATGACGTGGACTAGGATAACGAGAAATGAGCTGAGATGGATGAATCACGTGAAATGGGATGACGTGGAAAGAAATGTCGTGGAATGGACTGAAATGGAATGTGATGACGTGGAAATTGTACTATGTGGTTAAAAGTACTTTTACTTAGTAAGTACTTTTACTTTAAAGTATTTTTTAAATGTATTTCCAAAAACCTATTTTAAGCTTAAACGTTGTAATTTTTGTTATTTGTACAAATTAATAGAATAAGTCATACAGTTTCTTGATACAACTTTCCCAATTTAATTTTGTTGAAGGGGTGTGTGCAACGTTTCAACATTGCCCCAGGGCCAAAATTATCTAGTTCCGGCACTCTGCCTATGACGGTAGAGAATGGAATGGATTGAGATGGAATGGGATGACGTGGAATGGGATGACGTGGAATGGGATGACGTGGAATGGGATGACGTGGAATGGGATGACGTGGAATGGGATGACGTGGAATGGGATGACGTGGAACGGGATGACGTGGAACGGGATGACGTGGAACGGGATGACGTGGAACGGGATGACGTGGAACGGGATGACGTGGAACGGGATGACGTGGAACGGGATGTCGTGGAATGGACTGAATTGGAATGGGATAACGTGGAATGGCAAAGAATGGAAGGGAAAGGAAGGGAGGGGGAGTGGCGCCGTGGACCGCAGCTGCGCGCGCGGAGGGGAGTGACGGGGCGGCGACGCCTCGCGCGTGTCTCTTGTTAGCGGCGGCCTCTCCCACGCCCCAGCGCGGCGCGCGGCGGGAGGGGCGCGGTCGTGGGTCGAGCCCCGAGGCGACGCCTTCCCAACAGTTGGTGGAATCGGTATTTCTGGCGCTTTCCCCGGTCGGAGCAGCGGAACTCTCCAGAAACTGAATAGTGCGAAGCTAATTTGCACCAAGAGAGGTAACGCCTTCACCTACGTGCATTTGAGCGCGGAGACTTTTAATTGCAGAGGAGGAAGTGTTGTTCCGTCCTCATACTAGTGAGCTATTTTTCCCTCGTCCGTCAGAATTTGAGGGAGTTTAGTTTGTAATATCTCATGGTGTTTTCGATTACCGTCACGGATACGAACAATAGTTTTGCGCCCTTGAATGAAATTTCAGCAATTATGGGTAAGTTGTGCGCGCATCCGCTACTTTTTTCTGCCTAGGGTAAAAAATGTCCTGTCTGTTCTCCTTCCAGCAGCCTGCATTTCGACCATTTCTTATGACCGAGGAAACATGGGCGGCACCAGCACCAAACTATTGGGAAGGACGATTCAATAAAATGTAGATTGCTGAAGAATCTTCTCCAGTATAACCCACATAGGAGAGGTGCGTTTCACAGTCGCCATCGTCATTACACATTCAGCAAAAAAGCAGATTCTACCAAATCCAAAGAAATCGGTAATCGGAATTAACAATAACTGCTTTCAGGAACTTTGTGCCTGACAACAGCGGGCTTCTTGTATCTGGGATGAGCAAAACGTGACTCCATGCGCAACACAACACAAATGAAAGAGAAGAGAGAAACTTCATGCCGGGAATTCAACGCTCGTTATTTTGTACAATGTCAAACTTTTTATTTCAGCATTAAATGGCATTTGATACTTGTGGTGATGCTGGCAATTTCACGTCAATTGCCATGTAAGAGCAAAGAAATACACTATAATAACAGAACTGTACTTCATAATGTGTCAATGTGCTACGGACAGAACTGCTAATTGAAATTTAAGGTATGTTACCTCACAAATAGGTATTTAATTAAATGTGATTCACTTAATGGAAAAGATGTTTTTCGGCTATTGCTCGACTTTCGTAAATTACTATTATCTAATGACGTTAAAAATATAACTTGTAATATGTTGATGTCGTCTTCCTATGCTTTTGATTTAAGAGAAAAGGCAGCATCAGTCTCAGCTAGACATTGTACAAATTGATGAGGTGTTGTCACGAGAACGTCAAGAAAATTTATTGACGTCATGTAGATTTTATCGATCAGTTCTTTCAAAGAAAACAATCTTCCATTTCAAATTGCTCTTCATTTATTATTGCTCCACAGTTTATGATATGAATTATGATTTTACAAATCTCATAATTTGATCTCGAATCAATATTACGCCGGTTCTTACTGAACACAAATATGAAAATATGCCAAAGTATGATTGTGTTTGCCTTATAATACTATGTGTATTATCAGTATCTGATACTTTATCATAATCGACATTATGTAGAATAGACAAACATCGTATTAATCATTTTGTCATTTGTTTCCAGACATGGGAAGAAGTAGGGAATTCTGCTGTGAAAACAAAAAAATATTCTTAATGAAGGGAACATGAACGCCTTTCTGAATTTAACTCAGCAATTAGAGGCAATAAGTGTTTTGATCAAATATGGACAAATCATGCAAGTTCTACTATTAAACCCAACAAACCTGGAAAAATTATGTTTAAGTAGGTGAATGAGATATGGCAGGCAGCAACAATAAACTTTTAGAATAAACAAACTAGATCCTGGTTTCAATAAGTTTCAAAATTAAAGAAGTTCGGATTTAGAAAGGGCGGCCCAAGCGAGCGCAATCATCAAATGCTAGTAACAAATATTCAAAGCCTTTGGATATTTGTGACTCCGGCACCAGTTGATGTCACTGCAGTGCTTCTGATCAAGCGGTCTTTTGATTCGAGTTGCGACAGTGGCAGGATTTTGGACACTAGCTAGATAGCTAGGTCGAATTGAGCCGCTGTCTGGAGAAGAATTATAGGGGCTGGAAACAGCAGTTTCCCGTAGTTTCTTATCAACACCAGGCAAATGCAGGAGCAGTACCCTAAGGAACGGACCAAGGATCGCCCGCGATCTTTTCTTCTTTCTCTTCTTCTTCTTCTTTCTCTTCTTATTCTTTCTCTTCATATTCTTTCTCTTCTTCTTCTTCTTTCTCTTCTTCTTTTTTCTCGTCTTCCTCTTTTTTGTCATATTTTCTTTTTTCTCGTCTTCTTTCTCTCCTTCTTCTTCTTTCTCTCCTTCTTCTTTCTCTCCTTCCTTTTTCTCTCCTTCTTCTTTCTCTCCTTCTTCTTTCTCTCCTTTTTCTTCTTTCTTTCCTTTTTCTTCTTTCTCTCATTTTTCTTCTTTCTCTCCTTCTTCCTCTCCTTCTTCTTTCTCGTCTTCTTTTTCTTTTATTCAGATGTATTACACTATCACACTTGGTGAGAGCTTAGTATTTATCCCGACTGGGGAAAGGCCCCAATTGTGGGCCGACGTAGGTCCGTGCGGGATCTTGCTAGAAAAGCAGGAAAAATCACCTCACCACCTCCTCTCGCCATGAAACCATGTACTACACTTATGGAACTAATGACCTTGGCAGCTGGCACGCTCGGAATCACTATTAATCAGGCAATCCAAGTGCGTCACTGTCTTCCTATCCCGCCGTACCATTTCGTAGATGTTCTCTTATAGAGAAGATTCGTCAAAAGCGCCATGGGGAGGCATGGAGGAGAGCGCGCAGCCGAGGTGCGCCGGCGTGTGTCGGAGGAGCGTTGCACGGAGAACGCGGATCCCAAGAATGCGTGCTCGAGCGGGCGGGGCGGGGGCGGGGGAGGGGGAGCGAGCGCCAGAAAGGGCGCCACGTCTTGGCGGCGGAGGCGGAGGCGGGGGCGGGGGCGGGGGCGTGGGCGGGGCGGGGACCGCCCGGGGCCAACGCTCGCCGGCGAAGGGGAGGAGCGCCGGGGAGCGGGGAGGGGCGGGGCGGGCGAGGTCGTCTCCATTACTGCGCTCAAAGCAGCGCCGGGCGCGCGTCTGTTGCGGCTTTGTGGCCGGACACCCTGCCTCCCCACCGCCCTCCAGGCCGCCTCTTCTGTCGAGAGGCCCGGCCCTCCGCCGATCCGCAGATGTCTCGCTTCAGCCGCCGCTGCGCCACGCCCACTCTTTCACCCCCCCCCCCTTTTCTCCAGCGTCTTCCTTCACGTTCATCATCTTCCTCCGAACGCCTTCCCCTTCGTCATGCACTTCTGCTCCCGTGTCTACGTGTCTCATCGCCCCCACTCCGCAACCGATTCTGCCACCTGCCTCCCCGAACTTCCCTTCTCGGGTTGCGCAAGTTCTTGTCGGAGCGTCTTCACTGCCGTCGCCTCCGCCTTCGCTCGCGGCCGGCTGAGCCCCGGCTGGGGCGAAGTCAGAGGAACAGAGGGAGGGGGCGCGGTACCATCTTGCCTGTCCTTGGCGCCGATTGGTCCACCGGGGGGGGGAGAGGCAAAACTGTCAATTAAAGGCCTCTTGAAATGGAATGTTCCGGCATTTAGAAACCAATATCGATTGATTCATTGATTTTTATACCGGGCGCGTCAACTGCTACTCTCATTACTCCCGCAAGTGAAGTGCATGTTTTTTGTCACGAAACGTGGCGGCGATTTTTTTTCAATGAATGGTGAGATCCAGTGGGACGTATACGTCGGTTTGTTGGATTTTCCCAACCAGTATCTCCCACCTGCGGAGCACTGTCCCAGCCGGGACAAGCTCTAAGATCCTGACTGTGTGGTAGTGCATGTTTAGTATAAGTGTGTGTGGAGTGTAAGGAGTGTGAATAGGACAAGGCAGAGGAAGGAAACTTTCGTGCGGTCCGTGGCTCGTATTTTAGGATGCTGCTCCGCCATTTACCTGGTGATGACTGGAGGAACCACGGAAAACCACCGATCAGAACAACCGGCCGCATGAATTCGCCTCGAGCTAACTAGCTAGTGTCGAAAATCCACCACCGTTGGGATTCTGTAAACCATTATCGAGGCACATAGTGCACCTCTTCCGTTTCTACAATTGAAATAAATGAGTCCGTTCCATTTTTGTTTTTTAATGTGTGCATTTTTGTCTGCAAATAATTGATTCATTAGGAAAACATTTTAAATATAAAACTGATGAGCGAAGCAGGTTCGAACATCATAAGGCACTTTTGATATCTCAATACACACGTCACATTTAATGCTTTCTTCTCGAACCTATTCAAGTGAAGATGTCGACGTTGCATTATTGCCTGATCCTAAAAGATCATGAGAAAGTAGAAAGGTACTGTTTTGACCCAAGGAATATAAAATACGATTCAATACAGATCAAGACGTGATATTGCAAGCAAACGTGAGGAAACTGTTTGTCTGGAGTTCAAAGGAGATTAGTAACATACCTGTGCCTGTGGCCTGTAAGATAACTTATGCAGGACACTTTAAAAGTACTAATATGGTTATTTATGTAACCACTAATTAGGAAGTCAGTTTTTGGAAGGTTGACGGACGAGGGGAAGTTAGGAGCCGAGCCTGACATTTTGAAAGGTGTACCCCAAAGTCTCTTTGATAAGAGCTACGTACATTTTTCTAGTACGAATTCATGGAAACGCACAACTCTTCATTCGCAAGATGCAAAGCAGTAACCATGCTCAATCATGTTGTCCCAGTGTTTTGTTTATTGTGCATTAGTGAGTTGTTTTATATGGCTACGACTTTTTTGGAGTACTTGTACGGCAATATCTTATTTTCTGGCGATCAATTCCAGACGGACAGAAGAGTAATATGTTAAGTGAAGAGCCACGCAACGCTCGCTGTCTTTCCATACCAAACCTGTTCGTATATCCTTTATTGAGATAAAAAAGAGGGATGGTCTATATGGAAACTATCCCAACATCAAACCTAAGCTAAAGATAAAGGAACGGCTTGGGAAAGAACCGCTAATGCTTCGTTGCCCGTTGTTTGTGTCTTGTTGTTTCTTCATTGTTGCCCGCCTGGTATTGATCACGGGAAACCGCATAAAAGTGATCATACCAGTTCTTGCTTGAATTCACATCCCTATAATGGCATCCTCCGATCTATTTCATTGCGGGGGTGAATATCCCCCCGCCATCGTGAGAATTCGCAGCTAGAGTCTTCCCATCTCCGAAGTATGAGTTCCGAACTCACAATCGGTAACAAAACCATTATGAAAATGTTGAATTTCTTAATTTATAATGAAATTATTTTCATCATTTATGTTCTTATGTACAGAAATCACGACTCTTAAATGCTGCAAAGGTCATTTTGTAGCCGCTTAGATGTTACGGTTCACCTACAATGTCATCTCATTACCAGAATTATAGATCTGTTAATGCTCTTTACTATATGCGAGATCTATGGCGTTAGGAGGCGACTGCACCAACCTGTTAACAAAGAGTGTCACAGTAAGAATATAAAGATATATCTTTAAAAAAAGTCTGTCAGAAAATCGCAGATCAGCATAAAATGCATTAAACAAACCTGCTCTTGTTGAATGCTCCTGAATTTGTCTTCTTTTAATGTTGCGAACTTGCAGCACTTGATGCGCACAGCGATTGGTTTAACCCTAATTGCCATGACAACTCGCAACATCTGTGTTAGCATGACGCAAAGCTTTCTATTGTGTAGCACGAAGCAACCAAAAAGTCGTATGACGAACTGCGACCTTTCGCCACCGCAATAGCCTTCCACGTCAGAAAACCGTGAATACTAACAGTAAATCTCTGAATATCTGATCGATCGCTGCGGGAAGGGAAGCAGCATAATGCGCGCGGTCTCTTGTTAGCAGTACGCGAAGCGCCCGTGGAAGCGGGTTGCTATCGGGCTGCTGCCATCGCGATACAAACTCGAAAAAAGTCCGCTATTTACGAGCGACACGCCATCGACGCGCCGCGCCGTCGCTCTCCACGCTCCGGCTGCGCGGCGCGGCGCGACGCGGCGGAGAGATTTTGCGGTGGAGGCGCCGGCGCCCAACAGCCCGCTCTGCTGGTTCCGCCGCGCCCCCGCGCCCCGCTCCGCTTCGCCCGACCGCTCCACGTCACGCCCCGCTACGCCGAGCCCACGCCCGCCGCGATCCATTCCACCCTTCGTCGCCACGCCATGTTATGCTCATCCCCTCGTCGCCACACTCCACCCTTTTCCACCCCGGCCGATCATGTCATGGTCGCTTCGTTCTACCCGCCTCGCCCCATCCCACCCTACTCCCATCCCACACCCACCACTCTCCCACAACACTCCCACCACACTCCCACCCGACTCCCACCCCTCCCCACTCCCACCTCCCTCCCTCCCTTCCCACTCCCACCACACTCCCACCACACTCCAACCACACTCCACCACACTCCCACCACACTCCTACCTCCCACCACACTCCCCACCTCCACCACCTCCCACCACACTCCCACCACACACTCCACCACACTCCACCACACTCCCACCACACTCCCACCACACTCCACCACACTCCCACCACACTCCCCCACACTCCCACCACACTCCACCACACTCCCACCACACTCCCACCACACTCCCACCACACTCCACCACACTCCCACCACCTCCCACCACACTCCACCACACTCCCACCACACTCCACCACACTCCCCACCACTCCCACCACACTCCCACCACACTCCCACCACACTCCCACCACACTCCCACCACACTCCACCACACTCCACCACACTCCCACCACACTCCCACCACACTCCACCACCTCCCACCACCTCCACCACACTCCCACCACCGCTTCCACCACACTCCCACCACACGCCACCACACTCCACCACACTCCACCACCGCCACTGCACCACGCCACTGCACTCCACCACACTCCACCACGCCACCACACTCTCCACCACACTCCACCACACTCCACCACCACACCCACCACACTCCACCACACTTCCACCACACTCCCACCACACTCCACCACACTCTACCACCACACTCCACCACACTCCCACCACTCCACCACCACTCCACACCACACTCCACCACTCCCACCACCTCCCACCACACTCCCCACCACACTCCCACCACACTCACCACACTCCACCACCTCCCACCACACTCCCACCACACTCCCACCACACTCCACCACACTCCCACCCTACTCAACCTCCCTCCCCACTCCCTCCCCCTCTCTCCCCACTCCCAGCCCTGTCACGTCCCGCTGTCGTGTGACGTCCCGCTACGCACCGCCACTCCACGATACGCCCGCCTACGCCTACTCCTGCTATACCAAGCCATGATCCATTCCACCCTTCATCAGGCATCGCTCATCGCTTCCCAGCCACATCCCACCGTATTCCACCCCGCCACGTCATGCTCGCGTCACTCCATCTGCTCAGTGGACCGCCGCAACTCGTCTCACCTCATCTCACCGGCTGAGGTGGTTCAGGTCATCAGCTGTTGACACTGGAGTGCTTCTGATTGGGAGGTCCTAGTTCGCGGATTTTCGATACTAGCTAATTAATGTAGGTGAAATTCAGCCGTTACCTGGAGAAGTCTAACGGCCGGGTGCTCTGATGGGTAGTTTTCCGTGATATCTCTGATGAATACCAGACGAATATCGCAACACTACTTTAATAAATGTACCACACACCGCGCGCCATCCTTTCTTCCACATCCTTGTCCTTTCCTCTCATCTTAAACACACTCCCTTACACAATACATGCTGTACACTATTACTCGTTAGGGAGACCAGGCGGTCGCTTATAGCTTGCCCCGGTTGGGATGGTGTCCCGCTGGCAGAGGGACGTGATGGGGGAATCCCATAGGCCGTGTAGGTTGGAGCCGGATCTCAGTTCCTGCGCGGGACAAATACCGCAAAATTCCGGGATATAACATGCATATACAACTAAGAGACTAATGACCTTAAATGTTGACGCCCCCGGAAGCACGAAATAATCGAACAATAGCCTCGTCTCGTCACACCTCTCGTCTCGCCTCGTCTCCTCTCCATCGCCCACCGTCTCGTCCCACCTCGTCCCACCGCGAATGCCGGAGCAGTACCCTAACAAACGGGCAACGGACCGCGCGCGATCTGTCCTTCCTCCTCCTTGGCCTATCCTCTCCCCTTACACACACACTTACACTAACATGCACTGCACTACCACATATTCCTGGAGACAGGTCGGGAGCTTAGAGCTTGTCCCGACTGGGGCGGTGCCCCGCTTGTGGGAGAGTCCTGGTTAGGGGGAAACCCCACTAGCCGACGGTAGGTCGGCGCCGGATCTCGCCATCCAGCGGAGGAAGATCACCGCCATCTCCCGAGAAAAAAACATGCACTACACTAACGGGACTAATGACCGAAGCAGTTGACGCGCCCGGAAACATGAAAAAATCAATCAATCAATCAATCGTCCCACCTCGTGTCACCTCTCCCACCTCTCGTCCCACCTCTCGTTCCACCTCGTCCCACCTCTCGTCCCACCTCTCGTCCCACCTCTCGTCCCACCTCTCGTCCCACCTCTCGCCCCACCTCGTCCCACCTCGTCCCACCTCGTCCCACCTCGTCCCACCTCGTCCCACCTCGTCCCGCCTTGTGCCCCCTCTCCCGAACCAGGCTGTCACGTCCCTCGCCCTTCCTGCTTGCCCCATCTCCCTTTCGCTCCCCGCGCTATCTGCGCGCGCCTAACGGCGTGTGACGCCGCCGCGCAATGGGCTCCTGGGCGCCAGCGGCGGGTGGCGCCATCGCGATCGGCGGCGCGGGGCAGGCGGCCGCGCGATCGCAGCCACGCGGGGCTCGCGCACCGCCCCGCTTAATTGCTTAGTTGGAGCGGATCCTTCCACTGTGAAATGGTTATTTTTATACTCCCACTGTATAATTCTGTCATTTGATGGCTGCAACCCATTGCATAATGATACTCATTACGATACAGGTTCTTGACCAATCACAGAGAAGCTTACAAACCAAGTACTGAGACTTCATTCATCTTTGAGAATCGTTCTAGCAATGTGTTGTTCGATTGTGTACATTAAAATTGCATTTAATGTTATATTTCGTTTCTCAGTTTTAATTTCTTTTATTGTTAGTAATTTTTACGTTGAATATTATTTAAAATAAATTGGATCGTAATTTCACTTTGATCCTATTTGACTAGCGCGTACCACGCGCGATTGCTTTTCCACTATGCCTAATTTTCACCTGCCCAATTTTCCATCCGTGGAGAATAAAGTGTGTGGATCTCAGATCCTCCTTGGTCTAGAAAGGCCTGCCAATTCTCGAATTAGGCTGAATCGCCGTCTGAATTAAGGGATTTTTCTGTAATGAGCTGAATAAGATTACCAGGAGAGATGGCTCAAGGTATCAACTGATGACACTGCAAGGCCTCAGACCGGGAGATCCTAGGTTCGAGTCCCGACGATGGTAGGACTAGCTTGTAAGCTAGGACGAATTCAGTCACTGTCTGGAGGAGAATTCTAGCAGCCGGCTGCTCAGATGGGTAGTTTTACGTGGTTTCTCCGGTCAACACCAGGCACCCGCCGGAGCAGTATCCTAACAAACGGGTCACGGACCGCGCGCGAACTTATCTTCCTCTTCCTTGTCCTATCTCCCTCTACACACACCCACACACACACACACACGCACACTTACACTAACATGCACTACACTACACACGTTGCCGACAGGCCGATCGGGAGGTTAGAGGGGGGGTCCCGACAGGGACTTTGCCCCGCTGGTGGGAGATACATGGTTGGGGAAAACTCTGCTAGCCGACAGTAGGTCGGCGCCGGATCTCACCATCCAGCGGGAAAAGATCACCGCCACCTCCCGCGATAAAACAAGCACCACACTCACGGGATTAATGTCCTTTGCAGTCGCCGCGCAAGGAATCACTAACATTCAGTGAATAAGATTTGCGGAAAAGAAGCGAAGTACGTCTACAATCTCTATATAAGTTATCAAAGAGACTACGTCAACATAATTATTTTTGACACAGTGTGCTTTACATCACTGAAGTAGGTATTTGGAATCCATATTTCTATTATTTTGAATTCACCATGCATTGCTGGTGTGTTCTTGTACGTTCAGAAAGAGTATGTTTCTTGCATTGATTGAAGTTAATTGCAGCACAGATGCTATTGAGGTTCTCTCGGATTTATTAATTGCATGACGTGCTTACTGCATTTCGTACTCGTAATCCTCATAATGAGTTTGGTATAAAGTTTCCAACTTATTTGTTTTTTTCACGTTTATTCCGATTGGCCCATTACAAAACGCAAGTGTAGGTTATCTGGGGGTGAGGGGCGCTCCCGATATCTCCGGCGTTTTTCATAGATTTTCTCAGATCGGGGATTTTCAAACTTTTTGCTGCATTGGTTTTCTTGAGGGAACAAATATTGCACACTCTTCCCTTGATTAAAATTAAATTGTAAATAAATAAATTTATTATCTGAAAGTAATACTAACGTATATTCTTTTTTATTATTTACATACAGTGTAATGTAATAATTAATTGCAAGATAAGTATTACTTACAAAATAGTTGTTGAAAGTGATTTTCGTTATTCTCAGTTGTACTTACTGAACTTAATAAATGTTTGACAAAATGAGGAAAATTGTAAGGAAAACTAAAAAAAAACATTTTGGTAGTTCAGAAAAGTGAGATGGGTGGGCTTGTTTGGTGTCCCAGAGTTAATCAATTTTCGTAATCATTTAGAAATAGCAATACGCTTCTCATTCTGAAGATTTATTCTTGATCTGTGTTTGGTCTTGATTTTCGCCATGGCTGAAAACCCGCAGTTCTGGAGAATTACCTCGCAGTTTGAGTAACTGCCTTAGATTAATGGAGGTGGGACGAAATAAAGGAAAATATATTATTTAACCGCTTATTAAACAACACGCAGTTTTCATGCGATTAGAATTTCAATACGGTGTGCTGGTGAATTTTAATTAAACCGTTGGAAAGAGATAACAGAATTGCTGGGTTTCGAATGTTTTTTGTTGAAGTTTGCATTTATTAAATGTTTAGCAGTGTAATAACATATCATGCGGGAATCAAATAGGAAATTCGAATGTAAACATATTAAAAATATATTTTAAAAATTCAGTAATTCACTCTAGTTGAATTATTATTTATTTGATAAAATTATTAAGTGAAGTGAATAATGATTATTGGCTTTCGGAATTAAATAATTCGTGTTTCCACTAGTTTTCGTTGCCAATAACTTAAAAATAAACCTCTCGGGACCGTTTGACTACAAGAGAAATATTTTTAAATATCAATACCCATAAACTGTTTTTCACATGTTATTCGTGTGGAATCTACCAGTATCAATAATCAACTTGATATAGAAGCAATAATTGTACCGAAAGTTTGAATTAAAATACAACAGTGAAAGTAGTAAACATTAATTCCAATTCTGATGATATTGGTTTCCTACTTAGGGAACGAGATTTTTAAAGGCAGATTTTCATTTTTTTCGTTTGACGTGACTGAGTCCACTGCGGAGGAAATATAAGAAACGGACAATTCCTGTGGAAAAATAAGTGATTTATTTATTACTAGGGAACAGAGTTTTTGATAAACATATTTAAAATTGTGTGTGATGTTTTACACCATTCGAAATCCAAAAATATGGAATTGTATTTTACCTAAAACACTTTTTCGCAGTTTTGATATTTGAATAAATATTGTTGTTTTTGTTGTGGAAGTATATATTTTCGAAGATGATTCGCGTTTATTCTTTTTTCTGAATTAGTGCTCTAAAAATGTGTACTCGCAATTCCCGTTCTGGTTATTTATCAGAGCAATCATTTGAAGGAGTGTGTTTCAGATAATTGCCGAGTTGTTTATCCT